>VXAB01006891.1:873904-904880 GCA_013399175.1 Odontophorus gujanensis | reverse complement strand
ACTTTCCCGGCCCCGCCCCGCGCCCCCGCCCGGCGGGGACCGTGCCCCCGCCGAGCCGCCCCGCTCCGCTCCGGGCGGGGGAGCGGCCGTGGGGCCTTTTGTGTGGGTCCCGGGGGCAGCGCGGTGGGGCTGCACGCCGAGTTCGTGCGGGAGGGCTCCGCCGCCGTACGGGACCGCTGGCCGCCGCCCTGACCGCCCCGCCGGGCGGCTCAAGGTCCCTGTGGGAAGGCCGACTCCCTTCCCCGCCTTCTCCCAGGTGAAGTAGAAATAACCTAGGGCGCTCGTTCCGGTCTGACACCGGCTGCGGGAGGCAAGAGGATTTTCCAATAGGACAGCTGTTTTGGCTCCCTGCAAGGAATGAGTTGCTGACTCAGTTTAACGTCTGCTGTCTTAAAGCCTGCTTCATCGCAACTCTGATGTGGTACCTGCTGCCAGAGTGCCTGTTATCCGTCGGCTTCCAATGCGATGAAGTAGCTATCTATGCCTTCTCCGAAGGACTCTCTTGATTGCATTATTACTTGGGAAACCGGGTTTTGCATGTGATAACTTTCTCTTGATTCTTTTCAATGAAGTACCGGCTTCGCTGGCAGAAAGGCGGCACCTCCCGTGAGCCTGGGCCTCCCCTGGTTCAGAGGATATGGCATCGGGCATCGGATCACCGTCACCGTGCTCGGGAGGCAGTGATGATGATGAGATGGAAATTCTGTTGAACAACGCTATCCCCCAGCATCAAGGTATTGAGGGCCTGCAGGGCACGTGTGTGAGGTGGTGTAACGCTGTCCTTGGGCTGGATGCGTGAAATAAATACTCTGTGGAGGAATGTCAGTTTGACTAGGAGTTGGCGTATGTTTTTGATTTTACTACTGGAATCCTAGTTCCAAGTGTGAGGCTCGTGTCTTTTGTGTCAGGTTGGGTAGACTTTGTTCCAAGGCATCACAGGTTGTCAGGGTCGTGCTTTGGGGAGGTGTAAGGGGTCAATGGTGTGTCCAGTTTTAACCAAAAAGTCTGCAAGTTTTGTATTCTGTGAATGGGGAGGGGGAAGGGGTACTGTGTATGTGAAGTGGGGGGAGGATGTCTGGCTGCTTCATCTGGGATCTCAGGCTTGCTGCTGTCCAGAGCAAACTGCCCTGGGCTGTTGCATGACCCACTTCTTCTTCACCACACCCAGTTATTGAGGCTTCTCATTGCTCGTTTTCTGTACTGCCTACTCACCTTTGCTTTTCTTGTAGTCTTTGTACCTTGCCTTGTCCCTTTTGCTTGCATCCTCATCTGCATGACACTGAAGTTAGAGACCTTGGTACTCTTCTGTTTTGGGTGTTATTGGTGTGTGCCCAGAGCAAGCCATCAACGTCTGGTTTCTCAGCTTCCTTGCAAAAAAGGAATTGTATGTATTCGGATGCCTTACAGCCCAGCACAAGTTTGAGTTTTCCCACCAACCCATACCTGCTGTAGTATCAAATGAGAAAGTGTTTCAAGTGGAAAGGCAAAATGATGTCAGAGATTTGGCTTTTTTGTTTACTTGGCAACCTTTTTCTAGAGTTTCGATCCCACCTGCATTTGGTACCTCTTGCATCTTAGGGGAGACTGTCATTAAGCCTAGTGAGGAGAATCTTGTTGGAAAAAAAAGCCTGTTAAAATCTCTGCGGGCTTGAGAGCTTTGGGCAAGATGTTGAAAGGGGTGGGATACTAGAGATGCTTTGAATCAGAACTAAATGGAAAGGAAGATGTGGAATCCCCATAGAATCTGGTGTTGTAGGGCTGTGTGAGCAAAGACTTGGTAATTAGTTGGCACAGTGTCAGGACTGCAAGACCCCAAATTCCAACAGCTCTCCTTCTGCCGCTTCTTCTGCCTGCTGCAGCTCCCTGACCTGTGGCTTCCTCCATCCTGCCCAGCTCCTGTGGTCAGGAGGCCATTTTCCCTTGGAGGGAGAAGGAGTGACTCTGGCTGTGTGTGATGGGCGGGGCAGCAGGGGAGAGCGAATGGCTGGGCTGCTCTCAGAGCCTGCCACAAAGGAAAGGGTTGCCTGACTGCCCCTGGGGTTGAGAGAGATAGGGGCACAGATGGAAGTGATGGTGGTGGGGAGTTGGCTCCTTGTCCTTGTACTGGGAGCTTGCTTCCTAACTGCTGACATAGAAGGAAGGGGTGGAGGGAAGGCTGTGTCAAGTCTGGATTAGAATTGAGTTGCTAAGTAGCAATTTACCTATGGAGGACAAGTAGTGGCTCACTGGACTGTGTTTTGAATCTATTTTTGTCTGTAGGCTGTAGGATGCTCTGTTCTGGTGAAAGGGGGATTAGATACTTTTTATTCTAGAGGACTGAAATGTTATCTTCAAGTTCTCAAATGTGCTTGCTAAACATACTCAGTTTTAATTCCTACAGATATGGCAATCTGCTCTGTGCCTTTTCCTCTTCTTGTTCAGTTAAAGCAAGCTTCTGGTCCTTAAAAGCTGCTCTGCTTGGAGAAGGAATATTGTGGGAGTGGGGCTTGTTGAAGGGAGAGAAGGGTGTGTGATAGTAACTTGCTATGTGATTAACTAGTAAATGTTGCAAACAGTAACACTGTAGCAGGGTAAGCAATCTCTTCCATATTTGTAAGTATGTAGCAAGAAATAGACAGATTCAGCATTGTCTGTGAGAAGCGGGCAGGGCTGCAGTATGCAAATGAGGTTTGAGTGATATGTCCCCTCTTCTCCTCCAGAGCATGAAGATGAGCCAGAGGAAGAGCTTCTGTCAGAGGCTGAGACGCTCAAAATTAAGAAGAAGAAGAAACCCAAGAAGTTAAAAGAACCCAAAGTGCCCAAACTTAGCAAGCGTCAGAAGAAAGAGGTGAGGGAAAGGATAGCTCAACCTCAGATCATATGGCTGTGTGGAGTGAGGGGGCTTGCTTTGTTGTTGATGTATGACAGCAATCCTCTGTGTGAATCCTCTAGAGCTTGGGAAGTGTGGCATTTAGTGCTTATCCAGGGTATTTTCTCACAGCTGCTTGATCTTCTCTCTCCCTCCTTCCCCAGCTTGGGGACAGTTCTGGTGAGGGCAATGAATTTGTGGAGGAAGAGGAGGAGGTTCTGCGCTCTGACAGCGAGGGCAGTGACTACACTCCTGGGAAGAAGAAAAAGAAGAAATTAGGGCCAAAGAAGGAAAAGAAAAGCAAAGCAAAACGCAAGGAGGAAGAAGAGGAGGAGGAAGAAGATGATGACTCCAAGGTGAGAAGCCAACCCTGTGGCTTACTGCTTGTTCCTTAGTTCCATGTATCTGATTTGGGTGATCAGTAGTCTCTGAGACAGTGCATGGAGTGGAAAAGTTTAGTCTCATATTTCTCCACACTGCCTGACCTGACTATTTCCCAGGTTGCATGCCTTCCCCTCTCCTTCCTTAAACACATAGTATTGGATCCAAAGGATTTTCCTACCTCTGATGTTCTAGCGAGGCTGTGTCCTATGGCAGTGACAAGTGGAGAGCGGCTGGTGGAAATCCCCCAGTCTTGACCCACTGGGTCACCTGTAGATGGAAGATGTATGTATGATGTAGATGTGTGGATGTTCTCTCTTCTGGAATGTGTGCTTTTGCTCAAAGTGGCCGTGATTCTCTTTGCACAGGAGCCGAAGTCATCTGCTCAGCTCCTGGAGGACTGGGGCATGGAGGATATTGATCATATCTTCACAGAGGAGGATTACCGCACTCTCACCAACTACAAAGCTTTCAGCCAGTTTGTCAGGTGAACTGCAAGTCTGTAGCATTTCGAAGGACTTCAAAAGAAAAAAGGGAGGGGAACAAGATCTAGCTTTCTTGATTTTTGTTTTGCAACCTCAAGACAAATCAGGGACAACAGCCTTCCACCTGGAACAAAATCTGAAGCAATGATAAAGTAGTTGATCCCCATATCTTGATTTCAGCGGTCAAGGTGATGGAAGTCCTTGCTCTCAGTCCACTTTCTTCGTGCTTAATTCCATTTTGCTTCCCAAATCGCAGAGCATTTGTGTCCATGCTGTGTGCAGAATGGGAGTAGAGATTCATTGGCCATTGAGATTGGAGTCTAGGAAGAAATGTAGTTTGAGAGAGAAGGGCTGATAAGGGTGGGGGAGGGGAAGAAAAATGATTGAGAAACTTCAGGTTGTTCTGGTAACTCTTCTTTTCCTTAATTGTTTACAGACCACTTATTGCAGCTAAGAACCCTAAGATAGCTGTGTCAAAGATGATGATGGTACTGGGAGCCAAATGGAGGGAGTTCAGCACAAATAACCCCTTCAAGGGAAGTTCGGGTGCATCTGTGGCAGCTGCTGCTGCTGCAGCTGTTGCAGTAGTGGAGAGTATGGTGACAAATGTGGATGCTGTGTTGCCACAGCCCCCTGTGGATGTGCCGCTCAGGAAGGCCAAGACAAAGGAAGGCAAAGGTGAGTTGAAAAATCTGACAAGGTGTTGGTGAGTGATATTGAGACAGTAGTCCTTCTGACTCACAGGCTTCTTTGTTCCCAGGACCCAATGCCCGACGGAAGCCAAAGGGCAGCCCTCGTATTCCTGATATCAAGAAACCTAAAACAAAGAAAGTGGCACCTTTGAAAATCAAACTGGGAGGATTTGGTTCCAAGCGTAAGAGGTCATCTGTAAGTGGCCCTCCTGCCTTGATGGCATGCTAGAAATGCTGGGTTCTCTGTGTGATTGCTGTCCACAGCATGCATGCCTGAACAGCATAGCTTCTTCCTTCTTACCTACCTCAGAGTGAAGATGATGACCTGGATGTGGAGTCAGACTTTGACGATGCCAGTATCAACAGCTACTCTGTTTCAGACGGATCTACAAGTCGCAGTAGCCGCAGTCGTAAAAAACTCAAAGCTGGAAAAAAGAAAAAGAAAGGTATTGCTCCACTGTCAGCTGGAGACAGAATTGCAGTTAAGTGTGCAGAGAGATGAGAGGAATGTCTGTAGTATTTGGATGCTTAACGACATACTTGAGGGAGTAAAATTAGCGGAGAAAGAACCTGATACTATTTCTAATAAGGAAAAGATGCTTAGAAAATCTTTCATCCTCTTGGTAGAGGAACAGAGAGAATGCTGAGTTTTCCTGGCCTAAGCTACACCTTTAATTTCATGAGTGGAAGGAGGCCCAAAGGGGCCTCCCTGCCCTGTTTACTACATGAATGCACTTAGATTTTTTAATTCTGGATCACTGTAACTGCACAGGCTGTTGGTGCTGAGGGAGTACCCTTCCTTACTGTAGAAAGCCTTTATCTGTGCCTTGTACTGCTCTAACTCCTCTTCATCCTCTGCAGGTGAGGATGACTCCACAGTGGCTGTAGATGGCTATGAGACCGATCACCAGGACTACTGTGAGGTGTGCCAGCAGGGAGGAGAAATCATACTGTGTGACACCTGTCCTCGTGCCTACCACATGGTTTGCCTGGACCCAGACATGGAGAAAGCCCCAGAGGGCAAATGGAGCTGCCCGCACTGTGTGAGTACTGGATTATCCCAAACTGTGCAAGCTATTGTGAAGGGGGGGGAGGTCAGGTGACTTACTGCTGTTCTGTATGAATAAAGTCATGAATACGTCAGCTTGACTTGTCTGATTTCTTGCTCCTGTAGGAAAAAGAGGGCATTCAGTGGGAAGCAAAGGAGGATAACTCTGAAGGTGAAGAGATCCTGGAAGATGTTGTGGGGGATGCTGAAGAGGAAGATGACCACCATATGGAGTTCTGTAGAGTCTGCAAGGATGGAGGAGAGCTGCTGTGCTGTGATGCATGTCCTTCGTCCTATCACATCCACTGTCTGAATCCCCCACTGCCAGAGATTCCCAATGGGGAGTGGCTGTGTCCTCGCTGCACTGTGAGTTTCTGCTAGTGCTGTTCTCCTGTTGCTAAAAGAAAGGATGGATTTAATTTTGTTTGATTATTTCATTTTCTTGTAAGTATTAAGTCCTTAGAGAAAATGGTTGCATTTTTTTGTTACAGTTTATTGGGACTTGGTTGTCTGTGGTTAGATTGTACCTTGCAGCTTGGTTGCTTCGTCTTTTTTCTGGAGAGCAGGAGGATTGGGCTTATAATCATGCCAAAGCTCAGTTTTATTGGACTGTATTTGTATGTAGAAACAGTAGTATGAATGAGAGAAAACTCAGCACTTGGGATATTTTAAACTGCTGAGCCACATGGCTTTTGTGCTGCAGTTTATGTAATGCCAAGCCCTTTCTAAGTTGATGGTTGGGGGAAATTTCACACTTAAGAGATGTTATTGAAATGAAGTATTGTAAATTGTGTTAGATACATTCATTAGTGACAAGGACTTCTAAGATAGTGAAAAAGTGCAGCCTGCTTTAGGGCGTATGCCTGTGCTGAACTGGTAGTTTTACAGGAAAACATTTTCTTTATGAATGTTTATTGGAGTTCTGATTGGGTGGACTGAATTTTCGGGACTCTGGAGAGAAGGCTAAATTTAGAGACTGAATTCAGCTTGGTATTTTCCAGTCCTGGAAAGAAAGATAAACTGGAAAAAGCTCAGAAGTGCTAGAAATAAGAGAATGAATGTTTCCAAGCCCAAAGAGCAAATCCCACCTGTGTAGTAAAGCTTCTGACTAAAGATGAGAACTGTGACTCTTTGTACAGTCTCTGCTCCTCAGTACTGGAGGTTGGAATACTTGTAGTCTGACACGACAAGCTTTCTACCTTTTCAGTGCCCAGCTCTGAAAGGAAAGGTTCAGAAGATCTTGATCTGGAAATGGGGTCAGCCTCCAGTTGGCCCTGCACCACCACGCCCACCTGATGCAGATCCTAATGCTCCTCCCCCTAAGCCTCTGGAGGGTCGACCTGAAAGGCAGTTCTTTGTCAAATGGCAGGGCATGTCCTATTGGCACTGCTCTTGGGTATCAGAGTTGCAGGTGAGTTTAAGTCTCTTAACCCTATCATAAGGGTGGTTAAGTATTTCTGTGGATAGCTGCGGAGAGATTCTTGCAATCTAATTTTGTCTCAACTCCAGCTGGAGCTGCACTGTCAGGTCATGTTTCGAAATTACCAACGCAAGAATGATATGGATGAACCACCTTCAGGGGACTTTGGAGGCGAAGAGGAGAAAAGTCGTAAGAGAAAAAACAAGGACCCCAAATATGCTGAAATGGAGGAGCGCTTCTATCGATATGGGATCAAACCAGAGTGGATGATGATCCATAGAATCCTTAATCATAGGTAGGGGAGGAAGCGAAGATGGTTTTGTTGTTTCTCTCATCCAATTTGTGTCCCAGTGGAAGAGCAGGAGAGTTTTTAACAGTAACTGTAGACAGGGCTAAGAGAGTTGATGAACACAGGTGCATTATAACTGAGGGGGAGAAGTAGAAATTCTTCTGTTTATGTGACATATTGTTGTTTCTGTGTCATCTTTAAGGGATCCTTTTCTCCTTTCCCATTTGAATGGAATGAGTAAATACGTTATTTTTTTGCTGTACTTAGGACTTAATGTTTTTTCCCCTTAGTGTGGATAAGAAGGGGAATGTACACTATTTGATTAAATGGAGAGACCTACCCTATGACCAGGCATCATGGGAAAGTGAGGATGTGGATATCCAGGATTATGACCTTTACAAGCAAGCCTACTGGAATCACAGGTAGGAGAAATATCAAGGTAACGTTCTTTTCCCTTGAGGGGAAAGAAAAAGTATTTGTGTGTCAGTACTTAGTGCTTTGCTGGGTGTGTGGAGATAGCAAAGAAGCATCATCTTGTTGCTGGCTCCTTATTCTTTTGGTCAGAAACCTTATGCCTGTCCACCAGTCCATGAAGTTTCCAGCTCTTTTCTCTTGCGTATTTGAATTGCCTGGTTTCTCCACTGTCCTTTGCAATAGTTTCCCCTTGGTCCGTTACAAAAGCTGTTTCTTTTTTTTTTTTTTATTCATTGGACTGTCTCTTCATAGGGAGCTGATGAGGGGTGAAGAAGGAAGGCCTGGTAAGAAGCTAAAGAAAGTGAAGATGCGGAAACTGGAAAGGCCCCCTGAAACTCCCACAGTAGATGTAAGTTACCGTTTACTGTTTAGGCACCATCTGATACTACTGGTTATTTTGAGCAAGGGCTTGTGAGGTAAATAGGGAATTGTGAAGGGTGAGGAGCACATGGGTTACAATGTCTTCCTGGCCCAAAGGGTGAATGGGTTATAGAACCTTCAAATTAAGACCCACCTTGTCCTTCTGGAAGAGGCTGGCTGGCTCTTGGTGAAGTTTGGTCACCTTTTGGCCTGTTAAGGATTCGGCACTAGGATTAATCTGATATCTGTCATCTGTAGTAAGGGAATATGAGTGACTGGAGAAGGAATCTTGGTAGTTCCATAGCGAAGGTAAATGATATCATCTCTTCCTTCTTTCTACTGTAGCCAACAGTGAAGTATGACCGGCAGCCAGAGTACCTTGATGTAACGGGGGGAACCTTGCATCCTTACCAACTGGAAGGACTGAACTGGCTGCGATTCTCTTGGGCCCAGGGCACAGATACAATCTTAGCTGATGAAATGGGTCTGGGAAAGACTGTGCAGACAGCTGTGTTCCTGTATTCCTTATATAAAGAGGTGAGAGGCAAAATCTTGCTAGGAGAATGCCGAATGCACCTGCTTATTCAGGCAGCATCTAATGCACTACTGATTCTGTTCGTAGGGCCACTCAAAGGGACCCTTCTTGGTGAGTGCCCCCCTCTCCACCATCATCAACTGGGAACGAGAATTTGAGATGTGGGCACCAGATATGTACGTAGTGACCTATGTTGGGGACAAAGATAGTCGAGCAATCATCCGTGAGAATGAGTTCACTTTTGAGGATAATGCCATACGTGGAGGCAAAAAAGCATCCAGAATGAAGGTACAGAACTCTGCTGTAATGCTAGTCTGAACTGGAAGAGGAGGTGCATTAGAATGATTTACAGCAGCCAAGATTCAAGTGCTCTGGAGTCTGTGGGAGCTGATAATATTCCTGTTTCTAAGGGGAAATAACTGCAAATTGACGACCAGTGGGTATTTTGTTAGGCTCTGACTGTAGACTGCTTTAAACATTCTGTACTGAAAAAAAAAAAGTGAATCAACTAAGGCAATACTGGCTGTAGGCAAGTCCTTTTGTTTTTCTGCTTAATCTTGTCAAGTTGGTCATGGTACTTCCTACAGAATTGCCAGCCTGCGTGAATTTGACTCCTCTTTATCTCTCTGTGAGGAGCTGACTGATAAAGAGTCCGTATCTAGACATCTGAGAAGCTGCGTTCTGTGCCAAATAGGAATGATGTAGACATGGTGTAGGTATTTTTTTTTAATAGACATTCAGTCTTCCTAGCAAAAAGAAAAGGCAGGAGCTAAAATTTTCTCAGTAGAGTTAAATACATCTGCTTGTTTTTCCTTAATTTAACTGCAGGAGCTGTTGATAGTAACTTTTATTCTTTGATAAACTATTTATTCTCTAAGAACTAGCTTTTTGACGAGATACTCTATCCCTGGTCTCTTTCCATAACATGCCTCTCTTTGCTGCTAAGTTTTGTCACGAGATCTGGCAACTATGGTGAAGTAGCAGGGGGTTGAGAATACTTACCTGTGTAGAACAAATAATAAGAGATTGAGAAAGTAGAATGTGCTGGGTAGTGTTTTGAATCTTGTGACGGGAAACTATGGGTATAAAAAAGTGTTTTGACTTGCTTGTTTGCTTGTTGGGACAACCTGATGGAGAGACTTTCCTTTGTCCTGTGATATTCCCTCATTTTTCTCATTTTATTCCCTCATTCCCTCATGTCATTACTGTGTTTTCCTCTTCCTTTGCAGAAGGAGGCTGCTGTGAAGTTCCATGTCCTTCTCACCTCTTATGAGCTGATCACAATTGATATGGCCATATTGGGTTCTATTGACTGGGCATGCCTCATTGTAGATGAAGCTCATCGGCTGAAGAACAATCAGTCTAAGGTACAGAAAAGCATAGGTAATAAGGTCTATAAGCATTACATATGTTGCAGAAAGTGTTCAGGAGATTAGATAGCTGGTCCTGAACAAGTAAGTTTGTCTGCCAGGTTTTAGTCATGTGTTCAGTAGCAAATTTAATACATTTTTGGAGGAGTTGGAGGGGAAGAACCCTCATTATTTTAAACAGAAGAGAAAAACCTTTCATTTGAATATTGATTATCATCAGTAACAGCTTTGTTATTATGTCTCATCAGTAAAAACAATTTCCTCTCTGGGTGAATAGGCAGTTGTATGCTAGAAAACAGGAAATCCTGGGTGTTGCTATTCTTAGAAATGGGCTTCTCTGGAAGTAGAGTATACATCTGGATCACCTCTTGTTCTGGAAGGGTTTATCATATTGAGTATAAAAAAGCTGCATGAGTTGCAATTATTCTGCTTCCAGAGCAGTCTTGTCCTCTGTAGCAAAATTAGATGTTATAGAAATGGGAGAAGTGGGCAGGAGTTTTCAACAATGCCTGGGTAAATGCTGAATGTCATACATCTGCTTTCATATGAGGCTTTACCTTAACCAGGCTTGTTTTAATTCAGTAGAATTGACTGTACTTTCTTAATCCAACCCTTCCCTAAGCTCTTGTACTTTAAATCTGTATTGATTTGTTTATCTTCAGCTAGGTTCTAGGGCTTAGTACACTAAAAGCAACTGTTAATGGAAATCTGGTTTTCTAGTTTCTCTCAGATTGTAAGACTAAGTTGCCTCTGTGTAGGGGAGGAGGGGAGTGGGGAAGAGAAAACATAGCTTTAGCTCTTCAGATCTGAGTGTGGTATCTTGTGATATTTCTATCAGCTGTGCTTGCAGTCCAGTTTAGAGGTTTTTCCAGTAAGCAGTAAGATTGGATGCCATTCTGTGCTTAGAATTGGGATTACTGGAAACAGTAATGAACACTTACTATTCATATTTATATTCATGAACTGAATGAGGATATAGAGGCTCAGTGTTACACTATGGCTAAGTAATAATTGGTTATCCACCAAGACTATTAAATTTACCTTTTTCTAGAGGAGTTTTGTGTCCCTTAAGGACAGCTTTAGGTATTTGTATGCAAGACAGCTCTTGACAGACAGCGTTGGTTACCTGCCAAAGAGTTACAATGAGCAATTCCCGTATTTTATTCCAAGATGAGAATGTCGTTGGCTATAACTACATAGAGCAGTCCTAATGGAAGGCACTAGAAGAAATCCTTCTGATGTGATAACCAAAATAAGTGGTGGTATATTTCTTTCAATTGTTTGTCATCTATTACAAGAGCTGTTCCAGAAGTAATGCCTCCTATTTTGTTATGTTGGCACACAACATCAGAGGTGTACCTTCGTGATATGACAGTAGAGGTCGAATCTTCTATCAGTATTGTTGGATGTGTTGCAGTGTGACAGATGGAAGCAGAGGAGCAATCTGACAAAATGGCACCTGACATGAAAGTGCATATGAAGCAAAGGTGTTGCTGAACTCCTCCATGTGGACAAAATGGCACCCATTGACATCCATTGATGTTTGCTGAATGTTTATGCAGGCCAAACAGTGGATGTGAGCGCTGTGAGGCAGTGAGTGGCATGTTTCAGCAGTGGTGACAGTGATGTTGAAGACAAGCTGCATTCCAGACAGCTGTGTACAGCTGGTACATATTCTTGAGTGTGGAATGCAGGCTGTTGTTCATAATTGGTAAAAATGATGATTAAGCTGAAAAATTGTGTTCTCTAGCTGAGGATTTGCTCAATAAAATAACGTTGTTGTGCTCTTTGTATCTGTTGTAGCTTCCACAGAAATAAATAAGAGGCATTACTTCTGAAGCAACCTACATGCAAGCTACTCTCATTCAGTTTAACATTGCATCATGTTGAGTATAAAAATAAGTCCATAAATTACTACTTTATTATCACTTTGAGCTAGTGAACATGGTACACTTGTGTGTTTCATTTCAGTACCTAAACTGGTCACTAGATCTGTGTTGAATTATACTTCATTGTTGTGAAAACTAGCACAAATTACTTTAAAGATATATTGGCAAACCCTTGACTCTTTCTCCTCTGCTTGTTCAGAACTCTGGAATGCTGCCAGGATTAATATGAATATGAATAGGAGGAGTGACTTAGTTATTTCTAGAAGTTTTGAGGCAGAAGTAAAAATGTAGAGTGCTAATTTAGGAGGAAAAAGTCCATAGTATAGTAATCTGGAAATGATTGGTGGTTTGAAAGCTTGTAACTTAAAAAAGCAAAGGAAACCTTTTAGCACCTGATGACTTGTAGAATTTGTCACAGTCGTGTTTCTGTTTGGATCACTGTTCAGCATGAGATTGGTATAGTGATGCTGATTGGAATGGCAACTACTAGGAGCACTTCATCAAACAACTGATGGAAATCCAAACCAAACTGTAGCTTGCAGTTATTTTTTTTTTTTAGTAGGACTGACTGACTTCTGTGTTTTTTTCCTTCCCTACTGTCTACTTTACAGTTCTTTCGTGTGCTGAATGGTTATTCCCTCCAGCATAAGCTGCTCCTTACAGGAACTCCCCTACAGAACAACCTGGAAGAACTGTTCCACCTGCTGAACTTCCTGACACCAGAGAGATTCCAGTAAGTCTTGCAGTGCAAATCCAGACCAGACTTGCCTGACTTGTCACTCCTATCCCCTTGGTTGTTTTCTTGTTACTTTTTCATTAGTGGCTTTTGCTTAGTGTGTGTTTCTCCACAGTAACTTGGAGGGCTTCTTAGAAGAGTTTGCAGATATTGCCAAGGAGGATCAAATCAAGAAGCTGCATGACATGCTGGGCCCACACATGCTGAGACGCCTGAAAGCTGATGTTTTCAAGAACATGCCATCTAAAACTGAGCTTATTGTCAGAGTGGAGTTGAGCCCCATGCAAAAGTGAGTGTGAGGATGGAGGGATCGCCAGCTGTTGAACTACTGTTTTGTTCTGCAGTTCCAAAGAGGATGTTGAAGTAGACTCATCCTTACTGTAGGGCTTTCTTGCACAGTGGACTGGAGGAAGATGTTGTGTTGCTACAGAGGGGAGGAGTAGTCCTCTGCTCTGATATAGAGGGATGAAAGGGATAGTACCTGCCACTGGCAGAGTGGTCTATGTAGCTGACATGTAATGCCAGGAACTGTTCAGACATTAGCAAGTGTCACTCATTCTTGCGAGTGGTGTCTGAGTTGTGGGTTTTTGTTTTCTTTGTTATTTTCAGGAAATACTATAAATATATTTTGACAAGGAACTTTGAGGCACTGAACGCACGTGGTGGTGGTAACCAAGTTTCCTTACTCAATGTTGTTATGGATCTGAAGAAGTGCTGTAACCACCCCTACCTCTTTCCTGTGGCTGCTATGGTATGTCCTGTTGCTGACTTATTCTTTAAGAAATTCCCAACTGGCTGCTACTGGAAAGCCATTCAGCTCCCTGTGAAGTTTGAAGGGAATCCCTTTTCTCTTCTTATGCTTCTGTCTATTTTTCTCTTTTTTCTTTGTTAACTTTGTAAACTAGGAGTCCTCATTTTCCAGAGGCTTTTTATTTTTTGACAAGTTACAGTTATCTTATGATCCATGCAGAATGGTGGAGGCAGAGTAGGGACTGAATTAGGAAGAAGAGGAGATTTAGTAGACAAACAGAGAAAATGCATGGGGTAATAAGTGTTCTGTATGAGCAGTGCTATGCATTGTGTCCTGTTGACTCGAGCCAGTCAGCTTCTAATGAATACAACAAAGAATTAATGTCAAGCTGTATATTTTCAATCAGTTTTCTTTCCCACCCTTTGTTCTCTTTTCAGGAAGCTCCAAAAATGCCAAATGGCATGTATGATGGTAGCGCTCTTATTAGAGCATCTGGAAAGTTGTTGCTACTCCAGAAGATGTTAAAGAATCTCAAGGAAGGAGGTCACAGAGTGCTCATATTCTCTCAGGTACGTGGGAAGTTCTGCCTCTGAGGGTGGGAGCCTGTTGATCTGATGTTTCCTTGCCCCTCACTTTTTTTTTGTGGCGATTTTTGATATGCAGATGACTAAAATGCTAGACCTTCTGGAAGACTTCCTGGAACACGAGGGGTACAAATATGAGCGGATTGATGGAGGAATCACAGGAAACATGCGTCAAGAGGCTATCGATCGCTTTAATGGTAAAGATTCTACAATTTCACGTATGAAAATAGTTGTCTTCTATGTGCTTAGTGGTCAGTATGGAATTGAATGTAGCCTGTCTTCCATTGCTATCTTGGAGTCTTAATTTCAGGAGAATAGCTACTAGTTTATGTGGATCAAGTAAAAAAAATCCCCATTTGAGTGAAGTACTCTCCCTTGATTACTTTTATCTCCTTTTATCCAAGCTCCTGGTGCTCAGCAGTTCTGCTTTCTGCTTTCAACTCGAGCTGGGGGTCTTGGTATTAACTTGGCCACAGCAGATACTGTGATTATTTATGATTCAGACTGGAACCCGCACAATGATATCCAGGTGAGTTTGAAATCACTTGCTGTGGAACCCTTGTGAGGAAGAGGGGCATGAACATGTCAGGAGTAGTGAAGGAATTTGTGTCTTCTTTCTGGAAACATGCAAAATTAAAGCAGTAAGGGAGGGTAGAGGTGGTGTGAAGTAGACAAGTGGAGTGTTCTTCCAAGGATCATCTTAACTAATGTGAAGAGCAAATATGAAGGTAACTGGGGAAATTCTGTGGAGGTCGGTGGGGTGTGTAGCAAGCTAGCACTTGTGTATCTCCAGACTGTTCTGAACACGTCTTTTCTAGGCCTTCAGCCGTGCACATAGAATTGGGCAGAACAAGAAAGTAATGATATACCGCTTTGTGACAAGAGCCTCAGTGGAGGAGCGCATCACTCAGGTGGCCAAGAAGAAAATGATGCTAACTCATCTGGTAGTGAGACCAGGCTTGGGCTCCAAGACAGGCTCCATGTCCAAACAGGAACTTGATGACATTCTCAAATTTGGCACTGAAGAGCTCTTCAAGGATGAGGCTACTGAGGGGGGTGAGTACCTGGAAGTGGTACTGAAGGAGGTGGGGAAGAGTGGGTCAGTGTTTTAACAACAAACTATAGTCACAGAGCTCATCATAACTCTATAAAGAGATCTGGGTGCCATGTTCTTTCCTGGTCCGTTAAGGTCCATGTGACAAATGTCTATGCTTATTCCCTCAGGTGATAACAAAGAAGGTGAGGATAGCAGTGTTATCCACTATGATGACAAAGCGATTGAGCGTCTCTTGGATCGGAACCAGGATGAAACAGAAGACACAGAACTTCAGGGCATGAATGAGTATCTCAGCTCTTTTAAAGTGGCCCAGTATGTGGTTCGTGAAGAGGAGATGGGGGTGAGTATGAGGTACAGATCAACTAGAGTCTTCTGCTGACTGATGATCAGTTAAACTCCATTGCTTTTAAGGTCAAGTAGGTATACATCTACTCAAACACATTGGGATTTGGAACATAGGGTTCCTAATTGGTGTGCTTTTTTTTTTGTTTTTTACCTCTGTGTGACAGGAGGAAGAAGAGGTGGAACGGGAGATTATTAAGCAGGAGGAGTCAGTGGATCCCGATTACTGGGAGAAATTGCTCCGTCACCATTATGAGCAACAACAGGAGGATCTGGCTAGGAATCTGGGCAAGGGCAAACGTATTCGCAAGCAAGTTAACTACAATGATGGCTCACAGGAGGATAGAGGTACAGATCTGGGGCAACTTGTGGGAAATGGGTTGTAAGTATGTGTTACTGGAAGAGTAACGGAGTAGTGTCTCAGGCTCACGTGCTGTTTTTCTTTCAGACTGGCAAGACGACCAGTCAGATAATCAGTCAGACTACTCAGTTGCTTCTGAAGAAGGAGATGAGGACTTTGATGAGAGATCTGAAGGTAAGCTATGGTGATGCCAGAATTCCTGGCTCACTTTCTCTTTGTGAAAACATCTGGGATTTGATTTGGATGCTTGGTACACTTTGTGGTGCCCTTCTGCAAGGGAAATATTCACACAACAGTATGCTGTGCGTTGTTTCTCCTCCTCAGCTGCATTTCTCTCTTCAGCAGCTCGTCGGCCTAGCCGCAAAGGCCTGAGAAATGATAAGGATAAGCCCCTGCCTCCTTTACTTGCTCGAGTGGGAGGGAACATTGAGGTAAGTAGTACCAGGGTAGGCATTTGCATTCAAGCTACTTCTATATGGCTCTTCTTGTATCTTTCTTACTCTTGTTCTAGGTCTTGGGTTTCAATGCCCGCCAGAGAAAAGCCTTTCTCAATGCTATCATGCGCTATGGAATGCCACCTCAGGATGCATTCACCACTCAGTGGCTTGTTCGGGACCTCCGTGGCAAGTCAGAGAAAGAGTTCAAGTACGTACATTAGACAGGGATAGAAGATGGGCAACCTTTAGCCCCTTGGAGGGATCCCAGAACTATAGAATCATTAAGGTTGGAAAAGACTGCTAAGGTCATCTAGTCCAACTGCTGACCTGTCACCACCATGCCCATTACCCATGTTCCAAAGTCCTATATTGTCCTTTTCTTCCAAACCTCCAAGGCTATTCACTCCTTCCTGGGCAGTGTTTGCTTTTATTATCTAACTGCTTGTCTCTTAACTGTGCCAGGGCCTATGTCTCACTGTTCATGCGCCATTTATGTGAACCTGGAGCAGATGGTGCAGAGACTTTTGCAGATGGGGTCCCACGGGAAGGTCTTTCTCGACAACACGTCCTTACTCGCATTGGGGTCATGTCACTTATACGCAAAAAGGTGAGTGCGTGGCAGAGCAATGTAGCCTTCCCTCTCCATACAACTTCTCTAGACACTGAGGTGCTGAACTAGAGAGTTCTCACTTCTTCACTTATTTCTTTGTGTGTTGTGTGATCTGTAACTTCTGGATTGAGGATGAGGGTTTATACAACTCCTCCAGTGATGTGTCTTTCTCTCACTCTCATGCAGGTGCAGGAATTTGAGCATGTCAATGGCCGCTGGAGTATGCCAGAACTGGCAGAGATAGAGGAGAACAAGAAACTTTCTCAGCCAAGCTCACCTTCTCCCAAAACACCAACTCCTTCAACACCAGGGGATACTCAGCCAAATACACCTGCCCCTGTCCCTCCTCCTGGTGAGAGCTTCCCCCTTGCACAGTCCTGTGTCCTGACCTCATCCTGGCTCTTCCCCTCACCGCAGCTGTGGTGGTGGGGCCTGGGGGCGGACACAGATCAACTTACCCTCTCGAGTTAGGAGGGTTGCAGAAGGTATTTGCAAACCCTTAAAGGCAAGAGAGGACATTAGTGAGAATAAACACCCTGTGTATGCAGTTGGTAGGGAATCTGTGGGTTCATTTTGAGCGATGTTGTTCCTGTGTGAATGGGCATAATCTCCGGGAGCAAAGGAGATATCTGCTTGGATACAGCGAGGGAAACACTTCACTGATGGCTTCTCTCCTTCTTTTATCTGGCATGCCATTCTGGGATGGGGAATACACAGAAGAGGGAATAAAGGTAGAAGAAGGAGCCAGTAACAAGGAACAAGGGGAGTCTGCTGAACCAGAGAAAGAACTCAGTACCTCTGCTAATGAAACAGAGGTCCCTATGGAGGTGGGTACTGGGATGCTAGTTTACCTTATGCAGTTGCAAATCTCACTACTTAGAGATGATTCTCCTCATGTTCTCACAGTTGGTGTAACAGTTTTGTGCATCTTTGTTTTCCAAACTGATTTTACTTGTCTGCATACACCGCTTTGTTTCACTACTCGTTGATCTGTCCACAGCAGTGTGCCCAGACTGCAGAGACAGCACCACAGGAAGCAAAATCCCCAGTGAACTCCACAGAAGCAGATGAAAAGAAAGAAGAATCAGAGGCAAAGGAAAGAACAGATGAGCCAATGGAAGTGGAAAGCAAAGGTATCTCTAGGGAGGTTGTTTAATACCTTGAACACAAAGATCCAAACCAAAAATCAAAATGAATGCAAATGTAGCTTTAGGAAGACAACATCTTTGCCTCAGTTCTTCACTCTGTAAAAGCAGATATAAATGTAGATAATCAGTGGGGGGGGCTGTTCCAAGACTTTGAGCAGGGAGTCAGGGAACACTGTCAGGTTTCACTGACTGAGGAATGAAACCTTGGACTCGCCAGCTGTGTGTCATGCTCCCTTTCTCTCTTGCAGCTGATGTGGAGAAAGTGGAAGACAGAGCACCTATTGAGAACACCTCTGAACCTCCTATAATTACCTTGGATGAGAAAGGTGGGTTGTGATAATTCCATTCCTGACCTGCTTCCTGACTCCCCCTCCTGCAAGGACTCCTTGTGGGTCTAACTTGCTATGGTATCTGCCATGTTCTTTTTAATGACTTCCTGTGTGCACAGATGAAAAAAAGGATGATGATAAGAGAGATGTGGTGATGCTACAGAATGGAGAGATGCTGAAAGAGTCAGTAGATGAAAGGCACAAAAAGGCAGTAAAGCAACGGTTCATGTTCAACATAGCTGATGGTGGCTTCACAGGTATGTGAGATCTTTTTAACTTATTTATATTCCCTTGTTCTTGTTCATGAGGTAACTTGTAGTTATTTTTGTGCATCTTGCCTTTCCAGAATTACACTCCCTCTGGCAGAATGAAGAGCGGGCTGCAACTGTCACAAAGAAGACGTATGAGATCTGGCATCGGCGTCATGACTACTGGCTGCTTGCCGGAATTATCAAGTATCCTTACCCTGAGAAACCAGTTCTCTCCCCTTGTGCTCAAAATCTTGCTGTGAAGGTGACCGTTTTGGGTCTGACTGGAACACATTGAGTGAGAGTGCTTTTATCATTCAGCAGAGTGAAAGAAATACCGGGAGGAGGGTTTTACTGTCAATGTAGTTAAGACCTAGCAGGAAATAGTTCTCATTCCTCTTTCTTGGCTCCTGTTCCACCCCTCTTTGTGCCCCCCTTTCCCTACCCCTCTCGAGAACTGTGTCTGCCTGGACTGTGTATTCCCATGTTCTCACTGCCTTTGTTTGCCTGAGCTCATCCCATCTCAGTCATGGCTATGCCCGTTGGCAAGATATTCAGAATGATCCACGTTACGCCATCCTCAATGAACCCTTCAAGGGTGAGATGAACAGGGGTAACTTCCTGGAAATAAAGAACAAATTCTTGGCAAGGAGATTCAAGGTAAGGTGTCTTCTTCAGTATGGCAAGAGCCTTTCAGCAAAATGAGCCTTCAAGAACAAGATGGTTGCCTTGCTGAGGTTGCTGTTTGGATGTTTTCGGTTTTTTTCCACTGAAAGTGAAGGTTTCTCTAGTGCTTTCTTTTTTTCCTCATAAACTGAACATTTGTCAAAGTTAGGCAGTAGCTTCATGATGATGTCCTTTTCTTTAGAAGTGGTGTTGGAGTGCTTGACTGTAGTCTCTCTCCAAAAGTTTCTTCAGCAACTGGCTGCTTCCAGTACAGCTTCTGCTTGGTGTACTGCATACCATTCTATGTGTCTATGGGGAACTCGGAAACATTGTGAAGTGGTGAAGCAGTAGCTGTCCAGCTGTCTGAATCTACCTGGAAGAGACCATGATTTAGCTCTCCAAGCTAAGACCAACTCAAGTTAGGCCATGTAATTCTGAATTTGGAACTAAACAAGTAGCAGAGCTGGCTGGCCAAACCACAACAGAATTCAGATTGATTTCTTCAGAGGTCTCTGACATATTTAACATTGCTTCTTCTAAAATTCTTCCTATAAGTAGTGGAAGATACTTCTCAGGTTCAAGGAAAAAAAAGCTTCATCCCTTGTACTTTATGCAGAAAGACCAAATAAGCAAGGGTTTACTTCAGAAGTCCTTTAAGAAGGCAGAGGAATAGGGGGGGGGGGAATGGAGAGACACAAGAGCAGACTGTTTTTTCAGGTAACTGCTGGAAGATTCTCATCATTGCTCCCTCTTGCAGCTCCTGGAGCAGGCACTGGTGATTGAGGAGCAGTTGCGGCGAGCTGCCTATCTGAATATGTCAGAAGACCCTTCTCATCCCTCCATGGCTCTGAACACACGTTTTGCAGAGGTGGAGTGTCTGGCTGAGAGTCACCAGCATCTATCCAAGGAGTCAATGGCTGGGAATAAACCTGCCAACGCTGTGCTGCACAAAGGTGATGCTATGGGCTAAGCAAGAATGGATGTGTTGAGCATCACTATCCTATCTGGTCTTTCCCATGTGTGGTGTCCTTTTGTTTTCTCTCTCTCTCCCCTGAATACGTGTCCCTTTCTCTTTAGTTCTGAAGCAACTGGAGGAGCTTTTGAGTGACATGAAGGCAGATGTGACGCGCTTGCCTGCCACTATTGCCCGAATCCCACCGGTGGCAGTGCGCCTGCAGATGTCAGAACGCAACATCCTCAGCAGGCTGGCCAACCGCAGCAGTGAGCCCCCTCCACCGCCCCCTCCCCAACAAGTATGTGCCCTCCCTGCTTTGCAGGTGGGGGTCTCTGGGGGCTATGTGGGGAAATAGCCCCCATATGACGGAGTCTAGCGGCTGTTCTCTTGCCCTACAGGTGGCCCAGCAGCAGTGAGTCTCCAGCCCAGTGCTGTCAATCTTCTGGCCAAGCCGAAGTGACCCTCCCCACCCTGCCCCTTCACACTCTGCCCCTCTGCCTGACATTCCTGACTGGGTGCTGTTTCCCTCCGTGGAAGCTGCTGTGCAAGTCTCTGGGAGGAGGAGAACCTCCTTCCACTGCAGCCAGCCCGCTGGAGCGAGGAGTGTGCTTGGAGAGAGAGGGGGATGGATGGATGATGGACTCTGTACATAGTGACTGAAGGCCACGGTGCCATGTCTGTTACATGGAGAACCTGGCTGCGTTGCTCGCTGCCTCCGCCTGGAATTCCAGATTTTCAGTTTTCTAATTTTATTTTGGGTTTGTTTACTGAGGTGACTGCACAGGCGAGATCAAGCAGAAGCCAGGACAGAGACAAAGCTACCTCCATCAAGATCCTTTTTAATACAGAAACTGACCGGACTTGTCCACTAATTAAGCAGCTTAATGAAAGAATAAAAAACAAACAGAAGGACAAAAGCAGAGCAAAATCTTGGTAGAACTGAAAAAATAAAGTTTCCTTGTATTTTACTTTGTTGTTTCCGTTGAACCTTACTTCAGTGCTGGTGGGAGGAGCTGGATCATCCCCTGGCGTTCGTGAGCTCGGGGTGCCGCGTGGCTGAGATGCTGTGCTGTGCGGAAGGAGTTGTTTTTTCCTGGCGCCTGCCTCCTGCCCTTGCTGTGCTTAGTCCCCTAAGACGGGTAGCCCACAACACCCGAGCCCCACGCGGCCCGGGCCGCAGCTCGCACTCGCCGCTTCGTGACGTTCCCCCCCGCAGCCAATGGCGGGCCGGGGCCGGGCTGGCTGCAGTGCGCGTGCGCGGAGAGCAAGGCCGCACGTGGTGCCGCCGCGGTACCGGCGGTAGCGGAGCTATGGGGCGGAAGCTGGACCCTAGCAGGAAGGAGAAGCGCGGCCCCGGGCGCAAGGCGCGCAAGCAGCGGGGAGCCGAGGTGGAGCTGGCCCGCTTCCTGCCTCCCGGTAAGTGCGGCCCGGCTCTCTCGGCGGGGCCTCCGCGGGGCGCGCCGCCTGAGTGCCGCTTCTGTTTCTGCAGAGGCGGAGAGCGGCCGGAAGAAGCTGTCCAGCCACGCGCGGAGGAGGTGAGGGCGGCCCGGGCCGGTGCGGGGATCCCGACCGGGGCGGGCCTGAGGTTTGACGGCCGCTTCCCTCCGCTGTAGGGCCGCCAAGAGGCGACTGGGAGCGGCGGGGCGGACGGCGGCGGGAGGAGGGCCGCGGCCCGAGGGTGAGTGCCGGGGCACCGCGTGTGGCAGCGTGTCCTCGGCTGCTCCCGTTGCCCCGTCCTCGGACCGGCTTGGGAGCGCTGCCGACCTTCTAACCTTTTGTTCCCCCGTAGTTGAAGAGCAGGGGGGACCTCAGAAGGAGGGGCGTCCGATAAAGACAGCGGCGCGGGCTCCTCAGCGCCGGCCCGGCTTCGATGACGATAACGCAAAATGGCTGACCCCAGCCAAAGGAAAGAAGAGCATCTCCAAGAGAACCGGCGTGGAGTTATCCAGCGATGGGGAGGTGGAAGAGGGCAGCTGGGAGATGGAGGAGGAGGAGGGAGAGGATGGGAGCAGCGAGGAGTTGATGGATGACTATGGTGCCTCATCCTCTGAAGAGGAAGAAGTAAGAGCTTTTTGGCTTTAATTTTGCAAGAAGTCCTTGGCTTTTATGGCTGCGAGAGCCCAGAAGGCTTGGGGGAGAGGGGCAGCCTGACTGTGGGAGCTGGAGGTGCGGTACTGGAGGGCCTTCCTCACTCCACCAGAGCGAATTCAGGTTTGGTAGCTGGTCCCAGTGCAATACTGAATGTCTTTCCTCATTATCCATTTTAAACAGAGCAGAAAAATTTTGCAGGGGGCAGAGGGCAAGGGGAGCACCCAGTGATATTGCTTCATTAACCTTTTCTCCCTCTGTTTAGTTGCTGCCCATTGAGAAAGCCGCCCTGAAGCAAAAGGCTGATGAGTAAGTATTTGACAGTATCATAAGATAGTAGAGCCTTTCCTGGATGAGTGAGAAACTCAAGTTGCTTTTGTTCTTTTTCACCCACTTCTACTAACAAGGCAATAACTGTGAAGTGTCTGTGCAATGCTGTTTTGCGTAAAACCTCTCTTCTTTTCTTTACACTTAGTGAAGATCTCAGTGAAGATGATAGTGAGGAGGACAAGGAGGCCGAGGAGACCAGCAGGCAGAAAATGGGACAGAAGGAAAAAGAAGACACAGATCTGCAGCTCAACCTGGAGATAGATGAAGAATTCAAATTGCCAACTGATGAACAGATTGAGAAAGAAGATATCCTTAAGCCATATGCAGGCAGCAGCATGGAGCCTGAGCATAACTGAAGAGCTTTGATTTACTTTTAACATAAGTGTAGTTTTAGTACAAGCGCTCTGTGCTTGATGAGACATTTCTAGATGAGTTATTGTAACAGCATGCGGCACAGTTAAGAAGCATGTTACAACCTAGACAGAGCTGGGAGCCTCCCCCAGTCTTTCTAGTCCTAAATGTGTATGGATATCTGCCACGTAGTTTATCTTCCCCTACCCTTATTTCCCTAGCAGGCCTTTATCCAGGTAGTTTTTAGAGTTTCTGTCTTAACAGCAACTGCAGCACACACTGTGATTTTCATTTCCTGCATCCCATGCAATTCAGTCTTATCTTTCCTCTCTGTTCCCTAGTTGTCTCTGGGGACTTCTGGTCTCCTTTTTGATACAAAATGTGTTTTTAGTATTGAAAGACATTTTCCATTATCTTCTTTTTCCCTTTTTGTTGTCATACTTATCCAAAATAACTGAGCCTTATTTTTTTTCTTTAGCTTCTGCTTTGTGAGCTTCTCTGTCCAGTTTCATCCTTTGAATCCCGCTACTGCTGAGCTTTGGTGGAAGTGTAAATACTGTGTTTTGTATGTGTGCATGTTCCAACGTGGTCTTTCTCATGATGTGGTGATTCAGGACTCGTGCATGAGTGGCTGTGCCTATGAAGGACTTAATGTGTGCGCTCGCGCGTTGTTTATGATCCCTTAATGGCCTTTCTACCTGCTGAGCCACCAGACCTGCACGTCATTCACCAGCGTATCAAGAGCAACATGGAGGTGCTGCAGGACTTCAAGGTGAAGCGGGAAGAAGGACGCACGCGGCAAGAGTACCTTGCGCTGTTGCGCCGGGATATGGCTGCTTACTATTCCTACAGTGACTTCTTGCTCAAGATGCTCATGGATATCTTCCCGCTCCCTGAGGTATAGGGTCTTGCCCTGTCTATGTCTTGGGTGACTGATCAGGATTTGGCAGCCTCTGTTCTCCTTAATTTTCACCTCCTTCTTTTTGCCTTTTATCTAGCTGATAAACTTCCTGGAAGCCAATGAGGTTCCCCGTCCCGTGACCATTCGCACAAATACACTGAAGACGCGTCGACGGGACCTGGCACAGGTGAGCAGAAACCTGTGACAGCTTCGTGTGCTGCCCATCACACGGAGCTGTGACTCAGCCCCGTCTCCTTGTCTCGCAGGCGCTTATCAACCGTGGTGTGAATCTTGACCCGTTGGGGAAGTGGTCAAAAACTGGACTTGTTATTTATGACTCCTCCGTGCCCATTGGTGAGATCACCCTTCCTGTTATAAGGCTGAGCTGATTTTTCCTCTGCTCCCATTAATTAATTTATTTATTTATTATGCTTTGCCATCCCTGTACAGGTGCAACCCCTGAATACCTGGCTGGACACTACATGCTGCAAGGAGCTTCCAGTCTCCTCCCTGTTATGGCTCTGGCTCCACAGGAAAATGAGCGCATCCTGGATATGTGCTGCGCCCCTGGAGGCAAAACCAGCTATATAGGTACCACCCTGCATGGTGTGAGGCTCGGGAGGGGTGCTCTTAGAATTGATGAGTTTCTGCTGTATAGAAATGGGCAACAGAATGGGACTGAATTCAGGGAAAGGTGTCTGTACCTATGGGTAAAAGCACAGGAGATTTTCCGTCCCTTGCTGATATGTTTTGCCTTCTGGCAGCTCAACTTATGAAGAACACGGGGATGATCTTGGCCAATGACAGCAATGCTGAGCGGCTGCGTAGCGTGGTGGGCAATTTGCATCGGCTGGGTGTCACCAATGCAGTAGTGAGTAACTGCGATGGACGCCAGTTCCCCAAGGTACATTCCTGTCTGCTCTGGGATGTTCTTGCCATCCTCACCTCGAGCTGTTGTGCTGTCCTTTTAGCAAGATGTGTTCTGTGAAGCCACTTGTCATAGGGAGATAAGCAGAGCGACTGCAAATTGTATTTGTTACTTGGCATGAAAACAGGAAGGTAGACAGGAAAGAATGAGCTATCTCCTGCCTTCCCAGTCATCTGTTTCCATTTTTAGTCTCGGTTTTGTTCCCAGTCCCTGCCCACAAGCATAACTTTAAATTCACATCTGCCTTGTAGGTACTTGGAGGGTTTGACCGTGTCTTGCTTGATGCTCCCTGTAGTGGAACAGGTGTTATTTCCAAGGATCCTGCTATCAAAACCAATAAGGTGAGTGATGAGTACAGATTCTGGACGGAGGATCAGGTGTGAGTCATGAGACTTCAGGGCAACTGCATTCTTGATAGGCCTCTGTAGAAGGGAAATGGATTTTCCTGCTCTTGCCTATCTTGAGTGTTGTGCTAGAGCAAGTTTTTTGGATGTTGGTTCTACAGAAAACTCCGGTCTCATATCTTGTCCTTTGTTCTCAACATTGACAACAGTTTCAGAGGCCAGGGGTGCTTCCCTGTGCCTCTGACCCCTTAACCTGTCTTTTACTTACAGGATGAGAAAGACATCCTGCGCTGCGCTCACCTGCAGAAGGAGCTGCTTCTCAGTGCTATAGATTCAGTCAATGCCACCTCAGAGACAGGAGGCTATGTTGTCTACTGCACATGCTCAATTACAGTAAGTCCATGCTTTGTCATGGTTATCTCTTAAGGGGGGGAGTGAGTCTTGGATCCTAACGTTTAATTTCTGGCAGGTGGAAGAGAATGAGTGGGTTGTGGATTATGCCCTGAAGAAGCGCAATGTTCGTTTGGTGGCCACAGGACTGGACTTTGGCAAGGAAGGCTTCACCAGGTGTGTGCTGGATGACAGGTTACACATATGGCTCTGTTCCTTGCTGCCAGGATTCAGTAGAGGCATTTTTTACCCCACTTCCTTTTCCAGGTTCAAGGACCGTCGTTTCCACCCCTCTCTTAAGACTACACGGCGTTTCTATCCCCACACACATAATATGGATGGGTTCTTCATTGCCAAGTTAAAGAAATTCTCTAATAGCATCCCCAAGCCACAGAAAGGTAACCTAGTACTGAAGCTCTGCTGAGCTGCCCAAGCCTGCTCTCACAGGCTGCTTCCCATGCAGAAACCACATGGATTCTTCCTACAGCACTTTTCTCTTTTGTTTCAGATGAAGAGCCTGCTGCAGAAGCAGCAAATCCATCCACTGGCCCTGAGACAGTCATGGAGCCTCAGCCAAAAAAGAAGAAACTTGAGGGGTCAAAAATTGCTCAGGCACAGAAGAAGCTACAGCCTGCTTTGAAGAGTAGACAATCTTTGAAGGGTCAGAGGAGGCCCTTGAAGGCTGTCCGGCCTTCTCCCCATAAGTCACATGCTCAAGTCCCTAACAGAAAGAAGCAAAGGGTGAAACAGAATGGACAGTGAGAGGAACTGCTTTTCCAGGTCATTTCCCTCCTTAGGGGGCGAAGGCTAGGGGTGTCCTGGCTCTGTTGTGTATTGTGCTGTTTTTCCAACTCTGCAGATAATCACTGCAGTACCCAGGACAGCCATTGCCCCTTTTACTCCTTTCCTTCCTCTGCATCAAGGACTGACACACAACTCATTAAAAGTTTTATATTTTTGCTCAAACCTTGTCTTTTTCCCTTGAGCATTGAATACAGAATTTTGCCATGTCCCCCTACTGCTTTGCAACTGAACCCCCTTCCACTCTCTTCCGATATCCTGACATTTTTGGTGTTGGTTTTTACTGCTGTTGTTGCTTTCTGTGAATGTCATGATCGTCCTCAATTTTTCCTTGTGCTTGTCACAGAACCACAGCATGGCTGAGGTTTGCAAGGTCCTCTGGGAGAAGAGCCATGTGGAGAAGGACTTGGGTGTTCTAGCAAAGGAAAAGCTTTATGCAAGCCAACAGTGTGTGTGTGTGTGCGCAGCCTAGAAGGCAAATTGCATCATGGGCTGCATGAAAAGGGGTGGCTAGAAGGGAAAGACAGGTGGTACCCTACGGCTCTGTCTTTGTGAGGCCCCATCTGGAATCCTGCATCCAGACCTGGAGCCCCCAGCACAAGAAAAATGTGGAGCTGCTGGAGTGGGTCCAAAGGAGACCACAATGATGATCAGAGGCCTGAAGCACCTCTCCTGTGAAGAAAGGCTGAGGGATCTGTGCTTCTTCAGCCTGCAGAAGAGAAGGCTACAGGGAGATCTCATCTGCAGCCCTCCAGTGCTTAAAAGGAGCTCATAAGCAGGATGGAGACTGACTTGTTTTACAGTGCTAGGTCAAGGGAAAACAGTTTTTAACTAAAAGAAGATTAATATTAGATGTTAGGGTGAAATTCTTCACTCAGAGGGTGGTGAGGTGCTGGAACAGGCTGACCAGAAAAGTTGTGGTGCCCCACCTTCAGAGGTATTAAAAGGCCAGGGTAGATGGCAACCCTGCCCATGGTAGAGAGTTAAAATTGGATATTTTTTAAGGCCCATTTCAACCCAAGCCATTCTATCTCTCACTATGGAGATAGCCCTGCTGGTAGCAATTAGGTGCAGTGCTCAGCTGGACAGGCATACTAGCCAGATGGTTTCCTTGAGACCAGACTCTCATTTATTCCTCCTCTCCATTTTCCCATGTTCATTTCTCCCTGGCTTATCTTGATACCTCCCTACATTTGGTCCTTTCCATCAAAATTCCCTAACAAGTTTTGCTCCCATAATCCTTAACATTGTGTAATAATTTTTACCAAGTGCAACAGTTCACAAACATCCCATAATAAATTTTCTTCTCAAACCTCATGATAATCTTAGCTTTATTCTCAGCTATGAAGTTTCTGGCTGAACCTTTTCAAGGATACACTTGTGTGATTCCTGCAATGGTTCAATCTGTCAGTGTCCTGGGAATTCTGGCCTTTTTTATAGCCTCTGTTATCTTCTGCTTTTGCATCTCTGTTTGTTCTAGGTTTTTTTTTTTTTTGACATTTTGTGCTGACTAGCTGTTAGCCAGATACCCTTACAGCTGGAAATTGCTTTTCCCTCTGCTTCACTGCAAATTATGAAGCCTCTGAATGCATGTGTCTTGCTTCAAGCTTATGTGGTGAAGTCCCTGGATTGTCTGACGTATAGGAGCCTAGGCTTTCCCAAGGCCTTCCAGAAAAATTAATCAGTGCTAGGCACTGATATGAAAAGAATTATTAGATTGCAAAGCAGAGAAAATTACCTCCTTGTATAAAGTAGCAATGCATGCACTTCTTCAGTTCTGCATTTCAAGAGTCCTCTGTCAGGAATTAATTAATTAAAGGATTGTAGAACTGAAAATATGTTCAGAGGTGAACAAACACATCCAAAGCTATGGAATGGCTTCTGCAAGAGGGGCAGCAGGAGGGTGGGTCTGTTTAAGCTTGGAGAAGAGACCATGAGGAAATAGATGACACAGTGGTGCATGAAATTGTGAGCAACACTGAGAAAAATAGATGCTTGCTGTTTTCCAGCAATAATAACAGATCTTAGGACCTATCTAAGTCACCTAAGGTGTAGAGAGCTGTGGAAGCTTATAAAGATTTAAAACATCCCAGATATAGGGTGATTTTGTTTAGAATGGTTTTACCTCTGGGAAGCCTGCTGGGAAGAAAATCTTTACTCAGCAGGCAGTGAGGCACTGGCACAGGCTGCCCAATGGAGCTGTGGGTGCCCCATCCCTGGGGGTGACCAAGGCCAGGTTGGAAGGGGACCTGGGCAGCCTGAGCTGGTGGGTGACAGCCCTGACCATGGATTGGAACTGGATGGGCTTTGAGGTCCCTTCCAACCCAAGCCAATCCATGATTCTATGAAGCCTGTGAGCCCATCCTTCTGGCAGTGATGCTAACCTGTCTTGCCATGCTGCTGTGTGCTGCAGTCCCTACACCAGTATGTACCATTCTGGCTTGACAGCCCCTTTGTCTCGATAACTCCAGTGGCAGGGGTAGTAAGTTTTTGATTGGGATCCCAGCATAACATCGAATCTCCAAATCATATCAGGCCCCCCTAAAAAATGGGAATAGTTGCTATCTTCATCTTGTGAGTAAAACTAGCCTCTTAGCAAGTGTAATTCCTCCTGATTTTCTTGTGTGTGTGCTTTTTGCTTTAGCTGGGGGGAAGATGGAAGAAATGCTAGCACCAAGCCATGGAAGCACCATCCTGGATTCAGCTAAATGGGCACGGAGTCAGGCTGCTTGCCCCTGTGCTCCGTTGTAAGACTGTCTGGGCACGGCTGCAGCTGGTCACTGGGCTTGCTTTTCCTTGTTACACCGGGGAACTGTGACCATAAAGCTAAGAATTTTGGAAGATGTGACTGCTAGATCATCCTTCTGTACCCTCTGTTAGTGTATCTGAATGTCTGAAAGCTGCTGGTAATGCAATGACAAAGCAAGAGCTGGGGGAGAGCAAAGCAAGAATCAGAGAATCATAGAATGGCTTGGGTTGAAAGGAATCCCGAGGATCATCAATTTCGAACCCCCTTGCCACAGATCTGAGAAACTGAACTGAGGATTGAAAACAGAGCTGAGGTATAAAAACACTGCCATAAATTAAAAGCTGAGTGAGAGAAACTGGTGCAATCTCTCTCGGTATCTATTCTACTGTGCTATGTGCAAATCTTACTGGGTGGCATTTAACAGCTTGGAGGAAAAAAAAGAAATGAGTAAGCAGTTCTGTAACAAAGCTGACACATGCTGTGAAGTTATGTAGGCTATAAACAAGGCCAGAAGTTACAAAACAAACCTGGAAAATGGAAGAGGTGAGCTGGTGTGTGACCACCAGTGTGAGAGGAGCAGTGTCATGCTTGTTGCAAGATCTTAAATTAAGCGGGGATGCAGTGCTGCTGTGAAGCTTACTGTGGAAAATAAGGAAAACAAAGACTTCCCAGGAGGGGGCTGGGGACAACACTGAAGATGTAATGGAAACAGAAGAAAATCTAAACAGCAATATAGGCCGTCTCTGCTGGCAGCAATGTGTGTTGCAGTGCTGGAGGTGGGCAGACTACATTGCAATGAAGGGACTGAAATATTGCACTCAAAAATGTGGCTTCAAAATTTAGGTCCTGGAGCACTAGATCTTGACGTATGTAACCACATAGATACGTACATTTGTAGGGTCCAAATCCAGAAGTGACATAGTATTTAATTGCCTCGTCATTTGCTCCCTGATCTGGGCATCTAACTCTGGGCTGTTGACTTTGGTAGTATGAGAGGTGCCCATCGCAGCACCCAACTTAGGGTGTGGATAGGAGCAATTAATTCCAGGAGTGGATTGCACTGCCATGTCCTAGAAGTGGCAAGACTTGGAGAGCTTATGCTGCATTGTCCCAGCAGAGCACGATACAAAGGAAAGAGTTATGCTAGGGAAGGAGGACTGGGTTATATGGGGGTATAACAGATGGTGGTGTTTACCTCTGCCTTGAAATAGCAGCCTTTAGGAAAGCTGTGGAGCCAATCTGAATAACTGAGTGATGGGTCTCATCTACAAAGTGCCTGTGCGGGAGGATGCATTAGCCAGTAAAAGGCTCTGTGAGCTGGAGAGGGTCTCAAATGGGTGGTGAAAGTTAAAGTAAGGCAGGGCACATGACTTCACTGAGTGATTATCCACCTTGATTTGCCTATGACAGATTATAGCAGAATGCTGATGTCTTTTTATCTTGCTGTCAGCAACTACAGACATGCTGCGTCTGTCCAACCGCACCTGAGTGAGCAACAGAAATCTGTGCTGTTTTGCACAGGGGCAGAAAATGCAGTGCTCCTCTCTTGGTCTTAGAATCTATGGACATAAGAGAAACATCAAAACATCTATGGATAAGCACCTATTCTCACGTTGGCTCTGGCTGTAAGAGGAGCTCTGTACATGCAGGCAACTGGGGTCCGGCAGCAGAGATTGGTCGCGAGGAGAGGCATTAAAAGAAGCCGCTGGTAGGTGAAGGGACACAAACAGTAGTCCAGCCCTCGGTGCCTCTGAGGAGGACCACCAGCTGGGTCTGGCTGCGCTAGCACAGTCGGCCATCCTCGGTGGCGTAAAGACCCCAAATCACGGAGCATTCAGGCACTGGCGAGCACGCGTTCCTCCTCCTCCCGCTGCAACTGGGGATGAGGGAGCATCATCCAAGCTCTGACCTGGGGCAGGGGGAAGACTGCAGAAGGCTCATACTGCGGGCCGCTCGGTGAGCAACGAGGTCACAAGACGACCTCCCGTACCCGCACGGGGCGGCAACTTCCTCCGGGCGAGCCGCCGCCAGGGCTGCGGGGGGCTCCAGGGCAGCGTTTTAGGGGCGGCCCCGGACGAG
>VXAB01006891.1:851150-873886 GCA_013399175.1 Odontophorus gujanensis | reverse complement strand
CTGGGGCCCATCCGCCCGCTGGGGCTGGCGCTGGCCGCCGGCCGCCCTGCCGCGCTCTGCGGATCCGCCCGCCCGCCGGGCTCCCCGGGCTGCCACCCCGGCGCCCCCGCCCAGCCGCCGCCCTTCTCGGCCGCCTCCCGCTTCATGCCCGGCACCATCTGGTCCTTCTCGCAGGCCCGCCGGCTGGGCCCGGGGCCGGAGACCACGCTGGTGCAGGGGCCGGGGGTCTCGTGGATCCACCCGGACGGGGTGGGCGTGCAGATCGACACCATCACCCCGGAGATCCGCGCTCTCTACAACGTGCTGGCCAAGGTGAAGCGGGAGCGCGACGAATACAAGCGCAGGTGAGGGGGGGACGCGCCGCGGGCGCCGGGTGGTGGTAAGCGCTGGCGGAGGGACCCCGGAGAGCATCCCTCTGCGTTCGGGTCTCCTCAGGTTCACAGAGCGAGCGCTTGGGGTCGGGAGGGACCCCCAGAGATCAGCCCTGCGCCAGCCGGGCTCGCCTTCTGCCGTTCAGGACCTCTTGGGATGCTGACCTTGTGCTGTCCGGCTTCTCAGCCTGGCATGAGGACCAGGAATGCTTCTCGAAGCCGGGACTCAGAGCGTGAAGATGTAGCAGGGTGCCAGGAGCCAGGGTTCTGAAAGGGTGGGGGTCTGGAAGCATTTGGGAAGGAGGAGCAGCTGACAAGTGGGTGAGGAAGGTGAGGGTGCAGCGGTGAGGAAGCAGGGTGGGTCTGGGTGCTAGGAGGTCTCAGTGCGTGTGCAGGTGTGCTGAGGAGCTGGGGCATGCAGAGGGCTGCCTCCCTGGGCCCTCTCCTTCCCTCACTTTCACAAGCCAGAAATTGCTGCCAGGGCTGTGTCACAGGTGACAATAGGTACAGGAGCACCCTGTTCTTTGGGGTTTTGCACCAACATAGCTGCAGCATGGCGTGCTCCTGGGGCTAGGGCACAGTGCGAGTGCACTGATCTTGTGGCTGGGCTGGAGTGGTGCCACTCCATGCTATGCCTGGAGTGCTGTGCACCAAGGCAGCAGTGAGGCTGTCTGAAGAGCAGCACACAGGATGGGACTAGGTGGCACCTGGAGCAAGGCTTGAGGCAGCGTGGGTGGGTTGCTGGCTGCACACCCACTTGGGATGAGGAGAGATCACTCTGTGATGCTGTAGGACACTTGTAATGTCCGCCATTAAATATCTGAAGGAGCAAAGTGTTGCACTTGAAGCAGACTGCTGCTCTGTGCCTTGTAGCTGTGAGATCTGGTACCAAAGTCAGAGCTTGGGACCCAAGATGACATCTTGCATTTCTGGCTTGGTGAGGCTTTGGCTGGGCAGATGTTCACACTGCACAGCTGGTGCTCTGAAGCACCAAATGAGGCATATGAGAAGGCAGTTGACGTCTCATTTTTTTCCAAATTGCCACTGCTTTTCTGTGCACCTAAGGGCTTTTCACTGAGCCAGGGGTTGGGTTCCTTCTGTGAGCAGGCAGCTCTCCCTTCTTGGTGTTTTTAGATCAGATAGCAGCGAGCTAGTGCTGTGTCAGGGCAACCTGAGCAGGGAGCAGGGCCACCTGGGAGGGGAAAAGCAGAGAGCTCTGAAGAAAGATGGGAGACAGTGGTCAGATACCCAACTGGGATGCCGGCACCTCTTGGGTCTGTGAGTGTGTGAGCTCTGGGGCCTGGGTTGCCTGGCTGCAGTTTGCTGGTGGTGCTGAAGCCTGGGAAGAAGGGAGAGCGGGTCATGGTGCAGCCTGCTGGCTGGGGACAGGCGGTGAGAAGGCCACGGGCCAATGTTATTGGGGGGGATCTATTTTTGGACAGTGTTACTAGGGGCAGGAGAAAGCAGACCCCACCCCCAGACCCCCTCCCACACCGGGTCCCAAATGGGGGACGGCAGAGGAGGATCCCATTTCCGTGCTGTCCCCGCACTGTGGGCCAGCCCTGATGTCCCCCTTGCTGTGTGGGAGCAGGGATGGCTCTGGCAAAGGAACTTGTCACGTCCCCAGCTTTGGTGGCCTGAGGTCAGCGGGGGGGTAGCTGGCTCTGCCTGCTGCTGGGCTGTGCTCTCTGCCCTCTCACTCTGGGTAGGCTGGTGGTGTGGGAGGGGCACACATTCCTGTGGTGGCGGGGTAGGGTGGTGATGGCAAACTGGGGCTGAACAGCAAAGCTTTGGTCCAGGTGGCAGCAGCCTGGCAGACTGCTGGCTGCTCCGGGCCGGGTGCAGTGATGCAGCCGGGTTATAATTAGGAGTGGTGCATTGCAGGATGAAGCAGGGAAACAGAGCCAGGCAGGAGACGAGCCTGAGAGAGAAAGGTTTGTAAGGGATGGAAGTGCATATCCGTCACTTACAGCATGAATCCTTCTTACTTTCTACCATTAAGTCAGCATTTATATGATCTCTTCTGGTCTTCCATGACATCCATGTGACATCAGTTCTTCCAAAGCTTTGGCAGATTGGGCAGTGCAGAGGCCAGAGGAAGGTGGAGACCAACAGAGCAAGTAAGCCCCGTGCTGGAAGACGCTGACAATTTTTTTCAGTGGTGGAATGCATCTTCTCTCCAGGGACAAAGGCCTTTTTTGAGTGGTTCCCATATAAGGAAAATCCCACCATTTAACTTTCTCCTTCCCTTCTTCATCTTTTTCTTCCCATGAAGGATGCAAATCCCTTTTGCTTTCCCCTCTGTAGCTGTGGGATGGTACCTACAAAGCTAGGACTGCACACTTTCTCCTTGTTTGAATAAGGAGAACCACTGCCAGCTGTGAGAGCTTAGAAATGCCTAATTCAGGATTCTTCCAAGTCATAGCATCATCTTCATACCCTAAGATGATGAGAGGGAGGGATTTTCAGGAGCTCTCTGGTTTCGTAGTCCTTGGGATTTATTTTTCACGCTTATAAGCAAGAGAAGTAGTTTTGCTTGTCCTTGTGCAATGTTAAAAGCTGGGGTCAGTGGTGCTTGCAAGCACTGAGCAGAAACCAGAGATCCCTGCACAGGCAGGGTCTGGCTCTTGTTGCTTTTCCAGAGAAATTTTATTTGATCAGAGAAATCCTGCTTTTCCAAGGAGCGTGGAGCAGCACCATAGCAGCCCTGCAGCATCTGGCACTGTGTGGGACAGCCATGGGTGTGGGGGACATTTGCAGATCCATTTGCTCTGCATGATCATCATTATATAGTGAATGGCTGTGCAGCTGGTGGCCTCCCAGCCAAACAGGGACTGGGCCAATGCTGCAGCGTAACCCAAAGTGATGAGCTCATGGCTGAGAAATATGGTGTGGCCCGCTGCAGGGTGACGTGTCTGGATAGCGGGCACACATGGCATGGTCTAGCATGGACTTGGTGCAGAGCTGCATAGCCTAACACAGCACCCACCTACTCCAGCCCAATCCGTCTGTGGGCTAATGTGCTGCAAGCTGGCATACAAAAGCCTGATCTGTCATGCTTCCTTGCAGGACAAAATAATATTTTTTATTCTGTCCTTCACACTGAAGTACAGCATGGCTGTGTAATGTGATATTAGATAGAATTCTGTGCTTCTGGGCAGCCGGAACTGCACAAATACAATGTAGATGGGTGCAGCTCTGCTGGATGCAGAGAAGCCCTGAGCCATTCCTACATGTTGTAGCTGAATGTAACCCAAGACCAAGGGGCTGTGGGTGGCCAAAGCAGCTGGTGGGCTTCAGGGCACGCAGAGCAGCTGCTGTGAAGGGCTTGTGCTGGTGTCCCCAGCTCCCCCTGCCACAAAGCAGGGAGCCACGGGCAGCCCCAAGTAAGGTTGGTGTAGAGCCTTGTGGAGCTGGGTTTGCAGCCAGGAGGGCTGATGGGCATTAAGCAGTTGTGGCCAGCTGGAAACAAATGGCAATATATTCCTGGACACGTTCTGCCTTCTGCCCCGCTGCCATCCTTGCTCCCTCTGGGACTGCTGTGGAGTGAGCAGCTGCCACTCTGATCAGTCCAGCAGCCTGTGGCATGAGATCTGAGCAGCACATTTCTCTCCCTAGATGGGAAGAGGAGTACACGGTTCGTGTCCAGCTTCAGGACCGAGTCACAGAGCTGCAGGAGGTGAGCACCCCTGTCCTCTTGCCCTGCTCCCTGCTGCCCTTTGCTGGGGCTAATGTATGCCCCTCCCTCTGCCCCGGGGCAGGAAGCCCAGGAGGCTGAAGCATGCCAGGAGGAACTGGCCATGAAGGTGGAGCAACTCAAGGCAGAGCTTGTTGTCTTCAAGGGACTGATGAGCAATGTGAGTCCATAGCCCTGGGAGGCAGTTATTTTACCAAGGGAACTTGGGGGCTCTGATGCCACGTGCTTTGTCTAATCCTCCTCCTTTGTCCCCTTTCTGTGGTGCCGTGCTGGTCACTGTGGGCTCAGAATATCACAGAGCTGGACACCAAGATCCAGGAGAAGGCCATGAAGGTGGACATGGACATCTGCCGGCGCATTGACATCACTGCCAAGCTATGCGATGTGGCGCAGCAGCGGAACTGCGAGGACATGATCAAGATGTTTCAGGTGAGATGCGCCCATTCCAGGCTCAGCAGCCAGCTCTGGGGAAGAAAGTTCTCAAAGGAGATAGAAGAGGCAGCAACACAACCCCACTAGGAGAGGCAGTTTATCACCTGTCCTGAGCTCCTTGTGGTCCCTTGCTCTCTGTCTCTCTTGGATGATGCGCTTTGGGAGCATCGGGTGAAGGGGCACAGAGTGAAAAAGCTCCAAGTGTTGCTTTGGGCATGAAGTCCCCTCGACCTCTTGCTGATGTGTAGTACTGGGCCCTGGGATGCCACAGCAATAGGGCAGCAGCTGCAGGAGGGAGACAAGTGGCTCCAGTGTCTGTCTCTAATTCCATCTCTCTCCTTCCCCTTCCCCTCTCCGTCATCTTCTCTGTCACTCTTCACTGTTTCTGACTCTTTCCTCTTTCTGGATGTTGCTGCATTTCTGTCTTTCTTTATTTCCTACAGAAGCAACTGGTTAGTTTCATTCTGTTGAGAAACTGTACAAATTATAAACTTTCTATAAGGTTGGACCATAAAAATTGACATACTTCACTTTATTTAGACTGTCTCTTTTTTCCTGTCTCTGTGTTTCTCTCTGTCTCTGGTCTGGGGTGGTGGGTGATTTGAGTTCTTCTTCAATAAAATCACATTGTTGTTTTTTTTTCATCAGATTCATAGACTCCATCTTTAGTTGCTTAGTTTTAATTTTAGAAAATGCTAAAACCATATTTTATCCATTACACCATCTTTAACCTGATCATAATAAGCCTGTCTCTCTCTCTTTCTCTCTCGCTTTTCTTTCTTCCTTTCTTCCTTCCTTTCGTTCTTTCTTTCTTTCTTTCTCTCATTCCCCGTCTGTCTGTCCCCCGCCATTCCTTCTCCCTCCATCTCCTCTCAACTGCCTACTCCTGACCTCGGACCCGGCCTCGTTTCTGTAGTCTCTGCACTTGTCTCCCGTTAAGGTCCCAGCCTCGATGGGGCGGAAGCGGGAGCGGAAGCAGGTCAGCGATGAAGACACTTCACTGTCAGAGAGTGATGCTTCCAGGAAGCCTGATGAGGATGAAGAGGACGAGACCACAGCCATGAGTATCAATGAGGAAATGCAGAGGATGCTGAACCAGCTGTGAGTGTGGCCTGGCCTCACTCCAGCTGACCCCTTGCAGCTCCATACCACCTCAGGCAGCCCAGAGCAGTGCTGAGCCCCACCTCCGCTGCACAAGGGGATGTGTGACCAGCCTGGCTGCAGGCTGTGGCTTTGTGCTGTTAGCCATAAAACAATGCCACATCTGTGGGCTGTGCTCCTGAGCAGGCCTTCTGATGGCGTGGACCACTCTGGCTTTCTCCACCCTGCCAGGCACTGGCCTCCTCCATGGGTGCCCTGGATGTGCAGGCTGGTGGATGGGGAGTAGGGGATGGGAGCACTCTGCTGCTTTTTCTTTCTGGGTGATGCTGAGGTGGGAGCTCCTTCAGGGATGCTCTTTATGCCCTGTGCTCTGTGGCTGCACTGAGGAGGGACTGACCAGGACCTGAGCCCTCTGTGGCCATAGGGAGGATGCTGCTTCGGTGCTTGAATGCCATCTGTAGCCCTGCTCTCCTATCTAGGCATGTTCACAGCCTGGTCCCCAACCCATGGCCTCACAAGGACAGCAGGGATGATGTATTTTCCCACAGTGCTTGTTTCATTTCCACTGTGCCCCACTTCCATGGTAATGCCCTCCCAGGTGTTATATGCTGCTGAGCAGCAGTGCTGAGCCATCTTCCCCTTGCCAGACCCCTCTTCTCACCACTGCTCCTGGATTTTGTTAGTCGCTACCTCATTTTGGGGTTTCTGACCATAAAGTTAGCCCTTTTCTCATCAGTTGTTGATTTGGGGTATGTGTGAGCCTGTTCCTGACCAGGAACAAACATCCCAGACCTGTAGCCTTGCCTGTAAACCAGGACAAGATTTTTGGCAGTGCTCTGCCTGTCCTCGTGGCAGGAGTTTTTCTACAGTGTGTTGACATACTGTCCCTTTGCCCCTAGGAGGGAATATGACTTTGAAGATGACTGTGACAGCCTCACGTGGGAGGAGACAGAAGAGACGCTGCTCCTCTGGGAGGACTTCTCTGGATACGCCATTGCAGCTGCTGAGGTGCAGGGGGAGGTAACAGTGGAGCCACATTCTCTCTGGTTTCAGCCCGGGGCTTGCGCTTTCTGTCTGGGGTGCTCAGACCTGCTTGAGCCTTGAGAGGTGTTCATTCAGTGGCTGAGCTTCACAGTCCCTTCCTCCCTCATGGGCCCATTCTCATCCGTTGTGTTCCCCAGACTCAGCTGGCTCCTCTGGCTACACTGGGCTCTGATGGCCCTTGCCCACTACTGGGGCAGCAACTCTGCCCAAACTCAGGCTGCAAAGTCTGTCCAAAGGCTCTGCTGTCTTCTTCTTTGGTCCTCTAGGGACATCTTGTGCTTGGACACAGTCTGTGTGCAGGATATCAACTATACTCTCTGAAGTTACTGGGTTTTGTTGGGGTTTTTCTGGGTTGAAGTGCTTTCTGTCCAGTATTGCACATCTCAGATCTCTCTGCTCCATGTTTGCAGGGCTGACTCATGTCTATCACCTTGGCCATACTGCTTGTGAGCTTTTTCCTCTTTATTCAGTGCTGCCAGTTCTCTCTCTGATTTCTCTTTCCTCTATCTCCACATGTCACATACCTCTCTGCCTGCTCTCCTCAGCAGCAGGATGACAGCCTGGAGAAGGTGATTAAAGACACAGAGTCATTGTTCAAGAGCCGTGAGAAGGAGTATCAGGAAACCATCGACCAAATAGAGGTGCAAGGAGGAGGAAGGGTGGGAAGTGAGGGGGAAGGGTCCCTGGAGGAGGGAGAAACCAACTGCTGGTGCAGTTGCTTGGCTAGCAGTGGGATGGCAGCCTCAGATCTGGCTGTGCCCCCTGCTCTGCATTGCATGGTGCTTTAGGCTCATCTCTGCATTGCTTTCCTTTGGCAGCTGGAGCTGGCCACAGCCAAGAATGATATGAACCGGCATCTGCACGAGTATATGGAGATGTGCAGCATGAAGCGAGGTCTGGATGTGCAGATGGAGACTTGCCGGAGGCTCATCACCCAGTCTGGGGACAGGTGAGTTGGGGGGTCAGGATACCTGTGTGCTGAGCAGGGACTATAGCCAGCATGGTGCTGAGTGGAAGCTGAAGCATGGGCAGTACTCCCCATTCTGGTGTGGTGTGGGGAGGAGACAGATTCCACAGGGTGGGTGTTTCAGCTTCTCTTCTCCTTGCCTGTGCTCACGGGATGTGCTTGGTCCTTCCCCTCAGCAGTGCTGTGACTACTGCTTTTATTCTTCTCTACAGGAAGTCTCCTGCCTTCACCCCAGCCTCCACCAGCGAGTCAGCCCCCAATGAAGAGAGTGAGGAGTCAGATCGTGACCCCCCCAGCGATGCTTCCATCAGATAATGCGGGGAGGCCCTGTTCCCTCAGCCCCCCACTCCTGGCTGAGAGGTGTCTGAGCTGCGGCTGGGAGAGACTGTCAGGGACGTGGAGCCGCTGGTAAACGTTTGTTGCCCAGGCCCACCCCTACCTTGGGGCATCTGGCAGACCTCCTGCTACCAGGTGTCTTGCAAATGGCTAGGTAAACCTGTCCGGGCTGCTCACCTCCAGCCCCTTCTTTGTTCCTCTCCCCTGCTTTGGTTTAACCATGGTTCAGGCAGGATGGTCCCAAACTCGCCACAGCAGTGTTCTCCAGGGGCTGTCCCTAGGTCCTCCAAACACACCTCCTCCAGCCTCTATCCTGGCATATCCAACCTGCCCCTGGCCCTCCTCGTGCCGTGCAGAAGCCGAACTCAAGCTGTACCTCCCTGCAAACTGGACCTGACTGGTGCCAACTGGACCAAGCTTGGGGCTCTTTCCATCTTTGCTGCTCCCCGGGCACTGGGGTGGCCCTGGAGCTGCGCCAGGCCCCACCACCATCCCCTCCTTGGAAGCAGGGACCAAGTCCCGCTCACCATGCACTTTGCTTTGCTGCGCGTCAGCAGCACATTTGTTACGGAGACCAGGAATCATTAAACAGGACAGTTGCCTTTTCTACAGCTCCTATGGGCGTGGGCTCTCACTGGGCTGCAGCAGGTGCTGGGCTATACTGCTGGAAGCAGGGCTCCTCTGCCCATCCCCACACCAGGCCCGCTTCAGTGTGGCCTCCCCAGGGTGCTCATCCCTCAGAAGGTGCTGGCGGCAAGATCCCTCTTCTGGCAGCTACAGGCCCTCAAAGGGCTGCATGTAATGCTGGTACTGTGTGGGCCAGGCTCCAGGCTAAAAATAAATGTGAACCCAATTGTTTTATCTGCGCTGATGCTACGGCACTTTCCTCTGATGTGTCTGCACCATTTCACTGCAGGCCAGCATTCTCACTCCAGCTTTCTCCTGCTTTGTATTTGAAAATATCAAAAAAACTTCACGAAAATGCTGGTTAACAAGCTCAGATTAGTTGATGGGGAAATGACTGAGCAGTGCTGAGATATCAGGATGGTTTCATTTCCTATGGAGGAAACTAAGCTGACTGTGGTTTGTGCTTAGCAGACCTTCCTGTCTAAGAGCTCGGTTTCTGCCACATCAGCTTTTTACCAAGGTGTCCGGAACATCTTACCCATCCTCGGTTCTGTATCCAACCTTAGGCATCACCACAGTATCCCTGTCCTACCATCTCTTGTAGCACATACCTGTGTGGGCCTGGCCCTTCCCCCTTGTTACTGGGATCTTTGGGTCCAGTAGGGTGGGAGAGGTGTCCTGCAGAGAGATGGTGTTTTGCAGGGCTGTCCCCAGGCTGCACAGCAAAGGCAGGTGAAGCTCCAGAGAAAAACACTTCTTGTGAGATGTCCTGAAGGGAAGATAAAAGTAGATTGCAGTAGAATTTTTTTGGGTCACTTGTAAGGTTAGGTAAGGTAGATAAAATGGGGGCTGCAGGATGTTTGCCTTGCTAGATTGGTTTGTGTAATTAACTGCTGCTGTGCCACACAAGCAGAGCACCTGCACATCCATGTGTTGTGATGCACAGCATTTTAAGCAGGGTGAGGTCCTCTGTGTGTGCTTACGAGACACACTGCAGCGCACGTTGGTGTTCTGATGTAGATGAATTGTCTGGTTAGATACACCTTTCCTGGTTGTTTACATTTCTTTTCCCTTTGAATTTTGTTTTCTAAGAGAACAAAAAAACGAGCAAGTATTTTCATCCCGTATTTTTTTCTTCTAAGTGATGTTGCCTCACACACAGTAGCTCAGGGATCACTTTCTTTCCTGCCTGGAAGTTCATCTGGTTTATACAAATCCCCTTTCCCGTATGTTTCCTTGCAGCGTTTTCTGCCCTTTCTCTGATGTGGAGATCTCTGCCTGGCTGGAGAAATCTGTCTCTCCCCATGCATAATCAATGGCATGCATATCTTGGCTTCTGATCTGTCCGTGCTGCTTAAGAAAACCACAGGACTGTAGACTATGTATGCTGAAAGATTTCAAGCATGAAGTGCAGACGGACCAGCATCTCTGCCTCTAGAAGTCATTACTTGTGTGATCATCTGGTGCTGTCAGACACCTGTGTGCCAGGACACATGGGGACCCCAGTCCCACACTGTTGATTGGAACTCCGTTTGCTGTGAAACTGAGATTTCCTCTACGTGTTTCTGCAAGGTGGTGAATCGTATTGCTGGTAGTTGACTCTGATCCCTGCCAGGATGAAAGCCCAGGAGATCTTACTGGTGGTGTGTGCATTGCTGATTCTTTGTCTCAGCCATTTCTCAGCATGGGAATGACAGCCCAAAAGTGGTAGCTGGACCATCTCTCCTGCATCAGCCTATCCCCCAGGGGTGACCCTATATATTTGATACTGGTTATGAGGAGATGTGTACTTGTAATTATTTAACTCTACCCTATGGGCTCTTCTCTGTTCTTTGAGGAATATTTAGCCTGTTTTTCTTTGTCATGAGCTCTGCTGGGAACCATGGTGTCTAGGAACTGTTCAGCACCATGTTGATTCTTGATGCCCCAACCTTATCCCTCTTCCAGGACAGCTTGCAGCAGCACTGACTCAGGAAGCAGTATCAGAAGAAACTGTCCGGTGGAGACCTAGGTCTGTGCTGGTTGGTCTTTGTGAATACCTGTAGTCATCTCCCAGGGGATGATCACGTCCCATTTACCCTCAGACTACAACTCATTCAAAACCATTACTTGGCCTAATCTGTCTGAAAGTCTTGGTTTCAGGGGAGTCTTGTTCTGGGTGGAAGGAACCTGGCAGATAAGTTGATGAAGTGAATACTGGAGGAGCAGGTCAGTCGCTCTTTCCAGCTGACCTGGGAACGTTGCTGCTGAGCCTAGTCTGGTCCTTACTGCACCACAGCAGACCTTGGAAAGCAGGGGACAAAGTCCTGTCACAGCATCCATGCATTAATGTGAACATTTATTGCACAAGTGCAGTCCAAGCAGGATGTGTCTCAATGAATGCAGTCCCATGGCATGAGGTATCTGGCAGTCCATCTGTCCACCCATCTCAGGACGCTGCAGGTGTGACTGCTGTCTGGTGAGCTATGTGACCGCCTGTTGAAGACCATCCTTTTTGGAGTCACCTCGTTGAACTTATGTCAAGGTCCCCCCTCTGAGTATGTAGGCAAGCTGGTTCAGCGTCCCTACACTGCAGAACTCAATGTTGGAACTGCCTAGGAACATGCTTTGACTTCACCATTACAACATTTGCACTACTGTGTGTAAGCTGAGGACAGGCACAAAGTTGTTTTTTTTTTTATCATCCATGGGATTTGCACGAAAGCCCTCCCTTGATGCAAAGGTTGGGGCATATTCATTTGTCAGCATCCTGCCTCCGTCAGGCACCAGGGGACACTGCCAGCCATTGAGCTGGAGTGAGAGGCAGTTCTCTGCCTTGGCTGCTGTACTGTATGAGATCAGTCTCTTGGCTAGAGCCTTCAGCAGATGATGCCAGACATTTTGCTGTAAGGCTGAGGTGAATGCCCCCTGCTGAAGGTGTTTCTGATCCTGTGGCATGCAGACCAGCCTCTCTTTCCTTTTTCCTATTTTGTCTGAAAGGTGAGTTCTCATCTCAAAGAATCCTAGCTGCCAAGGTGGGCCCACTGAGAAGTCAGGGAGCATCACCCTCCTTGTTCCTCTTCACCTGGATGTGGGATATTCTTACAGGCTCTAGAAAGGGTTCAGCCACCCAACCACTACATAGCATGGGTAATTTATCCTTCTGTTAAGCAGGACTGAGCTTTCTCCCTCCCTTTGCTTGTTCCTGAGTCCTATCCATTTTAGATCATTCTCAGAAGAGAAAGAATCAGATTTTAGCTGTTCAACTGCAGTCCTGCACCTACCCTCCCCAGCATCACTCTGAAGGCTCTTTGTCCCTGCTGCACATGAGCTTTGGTGAGTTAGCTTCTTGCTGCTTCAGGATTCCTTAGATGGACCTGAATGAGATGCTGACAACTGTCACTGGAGCAGCTTGTGATTCCCTGGTAACCTGTTCAATATTCTATTTATCTTGTTTCTAAGCCAGGAGGGTGGGAGTGATGAAAGCTGTACAGAATCTTACTCTTTGTTTCTGTTGGCTTTCCTAAGATTGATACATCTGCTACAAAAGCTTGCTCTATTCTCAAGAAGGCCAGTCTTTTTCTGTGTTTAGGTGGTGGTGGTGATCTTCTAAGGAAGAATCTGTGAACCAGCTCTACAGAAGAGCAGAGAGTAAGTGGCAGGCCACATTTAAATTCCTGCTGTGAGTCAGCCAGAGTAGAGCTAGACCCAATGCTGAGACCCCTCCACCAGAGGGCTGTCAGTAGCTTTGTGATTTCCAGCTGCAGATTTGAGTCACACTAAGAGCTGGCCAGGTGCTGAGGACTTCTACATGAAGAGCTCCACTCCTTCATGAAGAGAGATCAGAATTAACATAGAAGTCAGTGGAGTGCTGTCTTCTTGGAAATGCATCTGTATGATGCATGGATGGGCTCATGAAGTCAGCTGACAAACTCCTGCTGTTTGGAATTAAACCTGGCAACGATGCTAAGGCAGCAAGGAAGGCTTAATTGGCTAAGGCAGCTTTGGGGGGGAGGGGGGTTCCAGTCACCTGAAGGATCGTAGAATTGCTCAGGTTGGAAAAGACCTTCAAGATCATCAAGTCCAACCACAACCTATCTGTACTACACTAACTCCGACAACCCACTGCTAAATCATGTCCCTGTGATGTATGAGATCATGAGAACTGTTTCAAATGTTAATTTTCTAAATGACAAAGACATTTTGACTCAGAATGGTAATAAGGAGAAAATACTCTAGGTCCTCTGGCACGGGGGGTATAGGTTTCATAGCTTGGAAAGCAACCAAAAGAACTGAGAGAACACTAAGGTAACACTATGGAGAGGAGTCCAAGTGACCACTAAAAGTTGCAGTGCCCAAATTGAACTAATATCACAACAAATAAGAAGAGGAAGCAGTTTCAGCTTCTGCAGAAGAAATGCATCCGGGCAACGCACAAAAGGAACTGGAAGCTCTCAGGACAGGAAGAGATGTGATTAAGTGGCATTTTTGAAGTTCACTGTCACATCGTAGAACTCCCAGCTCACCAGTGTAACCAATTGGTAAAGGAGGAATAGGCAAGTGTAAGCATGAATTGAGGTTGGAAGCTGTGCTAAAAGTCATGTTCCCTCTAGAGCTAACAGCAAAACAGTATGATCTGACACACATATTTGTTAAGGCATTGAAGGGTCTTTTATTTAATCCTGAATTGTGAAAGAATACACAGTGATTTGTTTCTTAAGTACCTCTGCTTCATGTGAAAAGGAAAATTATGCTGTCATGGGAGACTTTGGCTGGGATTACTGAGAAATATGCTATGCTATGGGAGCCTCTCATTGAGTTACAAACGATGACATGCCCAAGTAAGGCAAGGATTTTAGATAGCCTTATGATAGATGAAGTTAGAATTGGTGGTTGCCTAAAGACAAGGGATTGACAAACAAATCAAACAATTGCCCAGGAAAAAAAAATATTTTAATAGGGAAGTTCATGATATTATATAGCCTTTTCTTAGAAATTCCCCTAAGGGAGTATTAGGAAAGTTATTTAAATGGGAGACCCTTGGAAAGATGCGAGTTTTTTCCAGTTATCCAGAAAGCTGTGTTTTAGTGTGCTTGAAAAGATAGTAAAACATTCCCCTGAGTAACTGACCATGCGATAGTATAAAAAATAGCAGAAAAATATATTGATAAAATTAATTTTTAAAAGCCCTTAATAAAAATAAAATAAACTTTGTAACTGCTGCAGTGACTGAGTGTGAAGGAAGAGGAACATAGGGATGACAAAATAATTGAAATGGGTGTATAAAATATAGTTATGTGAGTAGCTGATGATCTCAAGAATAAATATCCATAGGTGGATCGTTAATGAGATTAAGAAGTTGTTCTGGCTATATCTAAAGGAAAATCTAGCAGTAATATGAGCCTTTTATTTGACAGAGACTTAAAAAAATAAAAAGAAAAAAAGACTTAAGGGGGGAAAAAAAAAAGTACTCATCAGCAGTGTCTGTTCTGTATTTGGAAAGAGCAAAATGTAGTCACAGGGGAATGATGAAGCACTTTCCAGGCCATTAGCAATCAAGGAGGATCCTTGATGGGACTGCTTCGGGAGGAGCACTATCCATTTCCAGGCATGGGGGTGCCAGAGCACCCTGCTGCTGTATGTAGGCTACAGCGATGGAGGATGCTTGAGGCAGTGGAAGGAGTGATCCTGGGGAAAAGTGCAGTGTTCCAGCTGCTTTTTTTGCAAATATTGTTTTACAAAGCACCCTGATCTTTTTGGTGATGGAAGAGTGCTGGCTGCTGAAATCCACGGTTTGTTGGTGTCAGGTAGGTGAACTGGGGAAGGGTCCTTTAAAAAAAGACAGAGCAGACAGGTGAGTAAACAACCCAAATGATGAGCCTGGCAACCTGTACATGTAAACTGGAGAGAAACCAGTGGGGAGGAGGGTAAAAATCAGGAAGGAGAGGACAGTCCGCACGGGCATGGAAGGATGAGGAGCTGACAGCCCAAGTCTTCTAGCATTTTTAATAGGTAGGGATGATAGAGTCTAATAAAGGGTAAATGCCTGAATCAAAATGCTGAGATGTATTGAAATATAATTTCATAATTTATTTTTTAAAATCAAGTTAAAGCATTGCCTTTATTTAAGCTATGCTATTAATTTAAGAGCAAGAAATAATAGTGTGTGACCATACTGGGATGACAGAAGCTCTGGAATGTCAGAGCAGTCTAGGTGAGTGCTCAGTCAGACACTGAAATCAGTGAGATCTTTGTAAATCCGTATTTCTGTGTGGTGTTGGTGTCTTTTGTCCTTGTTTGCATCAGATTTTGGACCAGGTGGAGCATAGAGTCCTAACTGATTCCAGGCTGGAGAAAAATGCTTTGAGACCAAAAAGTTCAGTCTGTTTTGTTCCCCAGAGCAGGTGAAGAAGAATTTTTGCCCATGAGGATGATGTAGATGGCTGTTTAACCAGGCTGAGAAAGGCATGTGGGGACTATGAGGAGATGGGGAGGCCGGAGGCTATATGCATTCAGTGAGAGTTTTGGGTTTGCTCGGGGTCCAGCACCAGCACCCAGCCTGGTAACTAAAGTCTGGAGACTGCAGACTGCCTTTGGAGGGTTTGGCCAGTATGTTTTTTCCAAATCCAGTTGCTCTCCAACACACAGGTTACCCTTAATGGCAGTGACGCTGATGAATGCATCCAAGGGTGCAGACAGATCTCAGAGGCATGATTTCTTGTTATGGAAGCAGCACAGATCCTCGCCCACTGACTCGTTGCCAACTAGGTGCTGACTGACTCTTTGTACCAGCTTTCAGCTCTCTGATACAGAGATCAAACTGTTATTTATTGCTGGTTTCTGAACTCCTTGAAGATCCTTTCTAAAATCTACATCATTTCTGCAAATTCCTACTCCTTCGTGTTGGGGCTGACATGTCTGATGAATTACAAACGTCATTAACTCTTCATACATTCTATGCCCAAGACCACCTGAGACTGACACTAGGCACCAAGAGACTGCTGCTCCTCGTGGCACTGACTTGTCCACAAGTCTCAACATTCAGTCAGCAGTGATGTTTTTGCCTCAGTTCTGCTGGGAAAAAAAATCTCCTGTCTGGGAATACCCCTACTGATGACAAAAGCATTGCTTTTTTTTCCTCTACTGTGGCCTTCTTCATCTGCTCCCACCCTGTCTTCTGGCTCTTTGGTCTGAGATGTGTCTGAGATACATCTGAAAAATATTTCAGTAATTGTGTGTGTGTGTGTGTGTGTGTCCTAAAAACCTGCCTTCTTAGGGTCTTTTGAATTTAATTTGCTACTGTTTGTGAATTCTTCTGTTTTCATTTGACTGCAGCTACTGCCTTTTGAAGGCTGTCTTTCCAAGTCTTATGCAGGAAAGTATAACACATTACTTATTGTTTCTTCTAGGAGATGTACATATAATTGAAAATAATTCCCTCAAGAAGATGACACTGCTATAGTAAGACAATGCACAGAGGTAAGTTAGCTGTCCTGCAGTAAGGGATTATATTCAGCTCGTAGAGCAAGCAACAAACTAATTGCTTCTGTGCTGTACATGCAGTAAGACTGCCAAAATGTAGGCAGGTTGGTTCTGCCAAAATGTCTGCTTTTGTGAGTGGCCGTGTGCACGGTGCTGTTTGCATACTGTGACTTTGGATCGTAAAACTATGTTTTGTGAAAAACACCCGTTAAAATGAGTTTGGAACACTGTCACTGGAGGTGTTTGTCCTGTACAAATGTCCAATACATGCCTCACAGTCTTCTCTCTCTGAGCCCTGTTTCTTTCTTGCACAGACCTTTTGGAGTTGATGTGCTCAGCAACTGGTTTACTTTGTAAGTAGACAGTATGTGTGGGTGTCCAACACTTTTTCACTGTGTTTGTGCAGTGGCTGTTTTGTTCCATTTTGGTGTGATGTTCCAGTAGCATTAGTTAGTTTGCACGTCTGCTCAAGATGGTTTTCATTACATAACGTTCTGCTTAAGGCTAAAGTTTCATGCCGACATCTTGAGAAGGTCTGAGAACAACTCCAGCCACTTTTTAGGAGGCAATGCATGCATGGTAAGGTGTGCGAATGCCAATGAGATTCTCTCTTGAAATCTGAAACTGCCAGAAAAAGTTTTTCTTCTTTTTTTTTCTCTAAAAGCATTGCTGATTACCATAGCACAGCTTCCTTCTGAATTTTCTCTGTCTTCAGAAAGACAAAAAAGTGCAGCTGAGCACCCGTAGATTCAGTTGGCTGCCAGTCTGAGGCATGGCTCTCATACTGTGCCAGCACAGCCCCACGCAGCACTGAGCACTGCCTCTGGTGTGCATAGAACAGCATGGGGTTTGGGTGACCGCAGCTGCCCTCGCAGCTGGTTTGGCCTGACACCATTGTTTCCAGCTCCTCTGCTGGGCAGAGCCTCCTCATGTCAGCCCAGCAACCTGCCTCAACAGTGATCTTTTCTGCAAGTTTTACTTCAATAGGTGCAAAGAGCAAGCTCAGAGCTTCTCTGCTGAGTCGAGCACTGCTACAAGGAGAGAGTTCAGCTGCAACAGCAGTGCTTCCCTCTTTATCCCAATTGCAAGCTTTCAAAATGACCATATGTATCCTTATTATTATTAGAGCAACTTTTAGCACAGGGCTGCAGCTACTGGACTGGACGGCACAGCTGTGCTGCCTGTCTCCTTGCTGTGGTGCCATCTGCAGGCTCAACGGTTGGGTGCAAACTCGTCGGGACTCACGGGAAGGTTCTGGGAGCTGATGGGGAGAGGGAGGGCACCGAGCCCCCAGCGGGCTGCGGCTGCGCAGCTTGCTTGGCCACGCGAGCTCTCGCTCCAGGTGTGGGTCCCAGCTTGTTCTGCCTCGCTGCCTGTATCCTTCATACAAGAACATCCAGCGAGAGTGTGAACAGAATGAACCACTATATCAAAAACATCTGCAGCAATTTTTTCTCAGAACAACAGGTACTCTGCCTCCCGTCCCCGCCCCCCAGGTTGTACCAATTTTCCCCCACTCCCACAGTAATTTGATAGGGCTTTGTTGATGATCAGCATGAGTTCGCTGCATTTTTTTTCAAGCAGACGTAGTCTGCTCAGGAAACATAAGGCTTCTTAGATGAAAAACGTGATTCTTTAAAATGTTCCTGCTCGCAGGCATCTGGTGTTTCTGCAGCCTCTCAGCACTTCCCTATCATCACACAAGGATCTCGCTGGCACACACGCAACTATGCGGGCAGCAGCACACAGGACAGCCATTCAGAGCACCAAGCACATCAATTACAGCCAGGACGGAACCCACACAGAGTGCTTTGTTAGCCTGGAAGGGCTGCAGGCTGCCTGCTGCACTGCAGCATCCCACCTGCTCAGCAGGGCTGCCCCTGGCCAGCTCCAGAACAGCTGAAAGCTTAAAAGCAGCTGCAGTTTCGCTCCAGAGTTACCTAAAGCTCCTGTCAGGACATTTAGGGGACAAGCTGGGTATTGAGGCCATCGCAGAGCTAATGAGCTGCTCATACTGTAAGTCCGGAGACAGGTTATGCAACCTATTTCCTCTAAGGAAAGCGACTGAGTCATCTCCCTCTAGCGCAGTGAGCATTTAGTTTTCACACAGCTCTACCATCAGAGATAAGCAGCTCCAGGAGACTCTGTCCCATCTTTCTCACGACTTTGCCATGGGAGAGCCTCCAGCCTCAGCCCTTGCCCCAGGTCAGGCTGTAAAAGCAGCCATGTCCAGGCAGCAGCTCCAATCTGCCTCCCGCATACAGCAGTGCAGCACCTCTGATGCAGCTCCCAGCCTCGGTAGCAAAGAGAAAAAAGGGAGGGTCCCACAGTTCTGGTGGTAGTGAACAGCTAGCTTATCTACCCTACCACTCATCTGCCAGGGTAGGCTCCTGCCCTGCAACATTCAGTGCTTTCAGGGGGAGGTAATGCAGCTCCTGGCAGAGTGCTGATGCTTGAACAGATTTTCTGCTCAGGAGCTTGACTACAGCTGCCACTGCTGCAGTCAGGGCTGTGCTTAATTCTAGCTCCCACAACAGGATCACAGGGCTTAGACATGGCAGGCATGGCCACAGGCAGCCATTTCTTCCAGGGTGATTTGATTCATTTTCCGTTGCGTAGTTGGAATATTCTCTTTGTAGCACCTCTAGTAAGGAAGGTAGAAGAAACAATCACGGCTTTTGTGCCATTTTGCCAAGTCAAAATGCAAAGTCACTCCTCAGCACTTTATTCTGCACACACCCATCAGACAAGAAAATCCAGAGAGCTGGAAGGCTGGAAGGAGGATGGAGAACAGCTGCTTTCTATTCCACCATGCAGCAGTGCTCCAGTTGCAGCCCTGCACCACACCTTTTGGCTCAAGGGCAGGAGTCCTTCCCTTGGCAGCAGGCATGCCACAGCTCCACACACAGCAGCCTTGTGCTCAGTGGAGCTGGGCACCAGCTGTCTTTTATAGATCATAGATTCCAGGACAGCTTCATGCCTCCACACGACCAGAGCAGTCCAAACCAGCACCCGATACCAGGGCTTGCAGCCTTGATGTGCTGTCAATCGAGTACCATGCATGGAATACTGCAGAGCACTTGCTGTAGTTGCAGGCCCAGCAGTTACAGGCTGGCTGGGTCACATTAAAGCCTGAACTCCCTCTTGCTTCCCAGTGACACCACAAACAAGGCATTTCAGATGGTGAACACTTTTATTGATGTAAGGTGGTACACAAACAGATCAGTTTCTATCAGCCTCTCCCACCTCCCCCAGGCTGAGGAAGAAATTGGAGGAGTGGGGGAGACAGAAGGGAACAGAACTGGCCTCTCACTGCAGGATGCAGAACTGAGTGGTGGTGAAGAGGAGGGGCTCCAACTAAGGGTCCTGCTTCCCTAGCAGCAGGGGGGCTGTGTGCTTGGCTCACTCCTTGGATGCCATGTGGACCATCAAGTCCACAACACGGTTGCTGTATCCAAACTCATTGTCATACCTGAGGAGGGAAGCAGAAGCGCTGTCAGCACTGACCTGTTCCTTGTATCCCTTTTCGTGTTACTGCTCTTCCCACCCAACCCATACAACAGAATGGGAAGGCTTCCCATCTGCTCCTTATAAAGGAAGTAGGCAGCATCCCATCTGCCCTCCATTACAGGAAGGCAGCTGCAGCCATTTCAGATATGAAGCCATCTCACTAGAGACAGTCACATGCTGGAGCCACCCGAACTCAGCAGGGATCTGTGTTGCCATGCATTGTCAGATGGTGCCGATGAGATAAAACAGCACAGAACTGCACCAGAACTGTCAGCCTCGACCTCCCAGTCTCCCCAACACCCCGAGGCTGTGCATACCAGGAAACAAGCTTCACGAAATGGTCATTCAGTGCAATGCCAGCACCCGCATCAAAGGTGGAGGAATGGCTGTCACCATTGAAGTCACAGGAGACAACCTGGAACAGAAAAGCACTGTAAAGCACTATTCCACCCAGTAAATGCTAACAGCCTGAACCACAAGTGTCAAAAACAGCATCCCAGCAAGGCTGCCACCATCAGAAAAATGAGGCAAGCCCCACCTGCATAGAAACTACTTATTACCTGGTCCTCTGTGTATCCTAGGATGCCCTTCAGGGGCCCATCAGCAGCAGCCTTCACTACCCTCTTGATGTCATCATACTTTGCCTGAAAAAAAAGGAAAAAGTTAAGATGGCCAGATCCCAACTCAAAGTGTCAGCAGTGCAGAGGTAGAGAGTAAAAACAGCCACAGCCTGAGCACTGGGAACCACATAGCACTAGCCATGCATAATGGGTGGTATTTTCAGAAATAAAAAAAACACCTTTTTTCTATTAAAGAAATAGATGCAAAAGAGGTAATTCCAGATATCAAGAACTTTAGAGGCAAGCCTGAAGACTGCTTAGGATTGTCCGCAACACTTACTGGTTTCTCCAGACGGCAGGTCAGGTCAACAACAGAGACATTGGGGGTTGGTACACGGAAAGCCATTCCAGTAAGCTTCCTGCAAGAAACATGTCAGCAGGGAACAGCATGAGCACCCCTCTGCCAGCACTCAGTTCTACTACAAAAACATTGGAGCCAGCCAGGCACTGGCCCCTACCTCCTTCTGAGGCATAAAGGAGGACAACACTCACCCGTTGAGCTCAGGGATGACTTTCCCCACAGCCTTAGCAGCCCCAGTAGACGCTGGGATGATGTTCTGGGCAGCACCTCTGCCATCCCTCCACAGCTTCCCAGAGGGACCATCCACTGTCTTCTGTGTGGCTGTGATGGCATGGACAGTGGTCTGAGAGAAAGAGAGAACCAAAGTAAGAATGTAGTCACTGTTCTCCAGAGAAAACATCCTCAGCACCTCCTCCAAAGCTCAATGGAAGCAGTGCAGATGGATGCTTTTTTCTTCAGACATGAAGGACCTGGGTGCACGACATCTTTCTAAGCATCAAGCTCCAGACCTACCATAAGACCCTCCACAATGCCAAAGTTGTCATGGATGACCTTGGCCAAGGGTGCCAGGCAGTTGGTGGTGCACGACGCATTGCTGGGGAAGAATGAAGGCAAATCAGCCAAATACAACACATGAGTATAGGTACAATGAGACATGGTGAAAATTCCAGGCCAGGAAGCATCCTTCTCCCTTACCTGACAATTTTCAGGGACTTGTCATATTTATCATGGTTGACACCCATCACAAACATGGGAGCATCAGCTGAGGGAGCTGAGATGATAACACGCTTTGCACCACCCTTCAGGTGAGCCTGAAAAAAAAATTAATTAAATAACCCAGAATGCCATAACAGTTGAGAAACAACATAATCCTCAGACAAACTAATCTCTTCCCCATCTTGAAGAACATTGTAGATAAAGATGTGCCCCATGGAAATAAGCACAAGCAATCCTTTTCCCACAGGCCATAGTGGCCTACTTACACCAGCCTTCTCCATGGTGGTGAAGACACCAGTGGACTCCACAACATACTCAGCACCCGCATCTGCCCACTTGATGTTGCTGGGGTCACGCCTGAGGAAGGACAAAACCATGGGAGTTACTCTGCAAGGCACTTACTTTCATCCTCTGGGGAGGCAAAGGAGAAAGCTACTCACTCCTGGAAGATGCTGATGGCATGCCCGTTAATCACAAGTTTCCCATTCTCAGCCTTGACAGTGCCTTTGAAGTGTCCGTGTGTAGAATCATATTTGAACATGTAAACCTAGCAGGGAGAAAGAAAAGGTCAGGCATCCTAGATGCAAGCCTCCCATCGCAATCTCAGTTCTCTGCCTTCTTAGTGACCATGCGCAGCTGCTGCTCTGTACTTTGCTCTCCCAGGTCTGTACCACTATGCCTCATCTTTTGTCTCGTAACCTGCCTGCAGCCCCATGCCATGTTTCCAAGGGGAGCAGAGCCGGGGGAGCATCCGGCCATGCTGAACCATTCTAGGCAAGGCACACACGGTGTCCAGAGGGGGCACTGCAAGGCAACTCACCATGTAGTTCAGATCGATGAAGGGATCATTGATGGCCACCACTTGGACTTTGCCAGAGAGGACGGCAGCCCTGGTGACCAGGCGGCCAATTCGGCCAAATCTGGGGAGAAACAAAGAGGTGGGTGAGGAGGAGCAGTGAGGAACGTGCCCAGCTGAGCATGGCTGAGCCTATCTCACCACTTCCACCCTGAGCATCCATCACTCCCTGCACAGAGGGAGTTCAACAGCAGAGGTCAAAGGCCAAGGAGCCATGGTTAAAGATTAAGAGCAACCCCAGGCCGGGGCACCCACACCACAAAGGTCAGGCGCTAAATTTACTGAAGGCCCCGAGGATCCGGTTACTCCTCAGTGGGGTGGGAGAAGGTCACATTCCCGGGGCACTGCAGACACACGATCCACCAGGCGACCTTTCCTCGGGTCCCCGCTGGCCCCGACCCACCGATGGGGCGCAGGGGAGCCCCGCTGGGGCCGGGAGACCCTTCGATGGGGCAGGCTAGCAGAGCCGGCGCTTCCGGGGTGACTCACCCCGACTGCGCGGGGAAGTGACTCAGCACCGCCACGCGGGGCCGTTACTCCCGGTTCGGGGGTGATGGGGGGGTCTCGTTGCGGCGTTGCGGGACGCGCCCGGCCTTCCCCCCGCCCTTCAGGCGACCTTGTCCTCCCCCCCACCTTCTTCCCCCCCCACGGTCACGCACATCCCCGCCACCCCGCCCCACGCGGCGCCTCCAGTCC
>VXAB01006891.1:759229-843147 GCA_013399175.1 Odontophorus gujanensis | reverse complement strand
AAAAAAAAAAGAAAAAAAAAAGAAAAACCAACAGAGAGAAGCATTATGTCCATAGAAATTCTGGAGCAGGAGATGACTATGCCATCAGGACCTCTGATAAATCACTGAGGCTAAAGAGCAGCCTGTTTAACACTGGGAACTGCAAAGCTTTCCAATCACTGTGTTTATAAAGCACTTGTTTCCCATACCTGGATGCTTCCCACCAACCATCCTTACTTTAGTCTCAGGTTTGCCGGGTGCTCTGCGGAATCGAACCAGCACAGCTTGGAAACAGCTATAGACAGCTGGGTCTTGGAGCTTGTCTGCAAAGCAGTCAAAGTTGTCCTGCAGCTTGTGAAGGCCCCGCTCCGAGATGGGCAGCAGAGAAAGGCAGTGGGACAGATCCCGATACTGACGCTCGTTTCTGGGAAAGACAAAGATTGCCCACAGCTCATATGAAAAGGAGCACGTAAAGATGGACTTAAAAAATGTAGAACTAGGATGTGATCTAGAATACAGCGTGTGGGGATAAGGCATTCTACACAGGTGTTTTCTCCTTCTGGAATATGAGATTTAATGTTGGTAATTTACAGGGTGCCACACCAAACCAACCACTGTATCCCACCAAAAATACTGACTTAGGGTCTGTCAGAAACACAAAGGCTTCACTGTTAAGGAACACAGTCACTTGTTGGAAAATATCAGAAGTTATTGCTGGCTAGGAGGAGAAGCATGCAGTAATATAAGGGCTCTTCTTGAACAGCCTTATTTCAAATAAAAAGCAGAAAGAAACAAAACAAAAACCTGGCTGCTCACTTTTGTGTTTCTGAGACTGTCTAAAGCAGAGGCTGTACTTGAAAGTGTCTCTCCTGGCCAGTTACAGGCAGGAAGGACATTTTCATTACAATACAAAGCAAACAAACAAACAGCAACTGCTGTGTCAAAGGACAGTGAGGTCCAGCTTCTTGTGAAAGTTACAAGAAACAAATAATTAAAAAATAAAATCCAAACTTAAGTCTTTAATACAGCTCACTGAGACAGAACGGGAGTAAAACAGTAGGTCAAAGTCCCTCTTACACGTATGTACAAAACAGAGGGCTTGCAAATATACTCAGGATGTACTGTCCAAACAGTCAGACAGAGGAAAAAAGCTGCAGCATCCAGGTGTTAAATGTGGAAACATCTCAATCATAGTTGGCATGTTGCTGATTAGAACTACGGAAACCCTAAGGATGATGGCTGCAAAGTCTTTCCTGATAAGCTCCTGTATTAGCCTTGAATAAGAGCCTTGCTCTAGCACTGGCTCTAGTGTGGACCAAACCAATCATCTTTGTGATACAACAGTGACATTACAACAGCGTAGCAAAAGCTAGACACGTTACAGCCACAAGGATCTTTACAAGTGTGGTCTTAAGACCTCACCACTGTTCCTAGGATGAAATTTTGAGAGAGGGGCCACTTTCTACTCCAGCTCAGGAAACAAAATCCAAATATTTCTTAGGAATATGCAACTGCCTGAGGCAGCTGAGTTGGTCGCATGCCCAGGCACCGTGTACAAACAGCCAAGATAAGCAGATACAGATTTAACCTCAGGGGCAAAGTCACAATTGTGGAAATGGAACACCACAGGAATGGGGGAATGTCGGGTGCACCAAATCCAGTAGAAGATAAAGATAACAAAGAAAATATTTGGCAGAGGTAGGTTCATTTCTTCTATCTTTTTTTCTTGAGGAAAAAAACAAGTCAGTGAAGATACAGCTTGATGAGCAAAGGAAAAGAAGCACCAACCAAAAAAAAAAAGAAATAAAAAAAAAATAGTTTCCAGAAGGCAAAAAGATACCCATGATGGACAGGATGGGCTATTATACTCTAACCAGCACCATGAACAAGGCATGTTCATCTTGCAGATGCAGCAGAGCAAAGACATATAACATGTCATGTGGCACAAGCACTCAAACAAGAAAATGGTCTGTAGCATAGTCAGAACTGAGCAGCCTGTCCACACAGAACAAGGATGGGAGAGATAAAGGGATCCCAGCTCTCAGTTTAACATACTCATTTTTTAGCTGAGGTGCCCGTGGAGAAGGACAACAGGTGAATAAAAGCCATCCTGGGGGTGTGTCTCCTTGCCTAGCTGTAAGTAATGCAGATCTAAGTTCTCACAAAACCTTTACCCTTAAGAAAGGTGAGGGGTAGAGGGCCCAAAGAGTCATAGAATGTCCTGGGTTGGAAGGAATCTCAATGATCATCCAGTTCCAATCCTTTGCCATGGGCAGAGTTGCCACCTACTAGATCACGGTATAATAAGACCAGAAGGATAAGTTTTTTTCCACGTATTTTAGGAGAAAGATAGGAAGAAATTTAGGATTTAAACTCACCTGGCGGTCCGGAATCTTTGACAAAGTTTCTCCACCAAGCTCTCAGTCTGTTTATCTTTTGTAATATATGAGAAGAGATGTCTGTAAAGGAAAAACATAGTAAAGTTGAAAGCCAAGAGAAGAAATCCCATTTCTAACTTCATGGCTTGCTTGCAGCTCTCCTACATCAGCTGGGTGGTTCTCCAAATGTGAAGACTAGAGACTCAGACTTCATTCAGGAGAAGCTATAAGCATATAATATGTTTTAAGTTGTAATCAAAGTCCCTGTTGGGGGACAGCTGTTAAAACAATTATAACTGCATGTTTGTCAAGAAGCACCTGCGTAAGAAAATACAGCTAGCAATACAGCTAAAGCAGGGACTCTTGCAGGTATGGAGTGAGAATTGCTTGTCTGTGTGACATAGGTGGTTGCTGAAAAGGCTGCAGTGCCTATTTCTGCTCAGCTCCTTCCATCCAGTTTTAAGAGAAGCAATGCCTCCAGCTGATCTCCCTACTTCAGAGCTGTGCTACAGACCAGTATGTCTGAAAAGGCAGACTGTACTGGGCGTGGTATGGCATGCAGACTTCCTTTTCTCAAAAACTATTATTTTGCTGAAGGCACATTGCTATAACTTTTCATCAATGCAGAAGTGAACATTATTTTACAGTAAAGTGGGAACAAAGCTGAGCAGAGCTGAAACATCAACCTGATCCCACATTTTTCTCAGCTTCTTGAGGAATACAACAACACTGACTTTAAGACAGTTAAGTACTCCTATGTTTCACATGACATCCTTACAGAAGCTACTGAATAACTGAACTCCCTGTATCAAAAAGCTACATCAAACAGCCCCTCCCCCTGCTTTTTGTTCTACCAACATTTCTGTTAACTCATTCTCAGTCAAGTTGCTGCTGGCTTTAAGGTAGCTGCTACAAGTACATCCTTGTTTGGTCTTCTTCATGCCTACAGCCACCATCACATCAAGCTCTTTTCTTTGAAGCTATAGAACTGACACTGTATCCTCAACACTCCTCCCCTGCATTTGTTCCATTTTCATTCCATCTTTCCTTAATTTAAGCAACCCAGATTGTGACAGCATTCCAGCCAAGGCCTCACCAGCACTATCAGCACTTTCTATACAGAAGGCAGAAATAAATTGTTAAAATAGCAAGTGGAGTGAATCTCTTGCTAACTTTAGCCATACCTTTACAGCAGGGATTGAACAATTTCTAAACACTCGTTGATATATTTTGTTCTGCTAGTTTTTGAGTCAGTTATTACTTCAGTTCTCATTCTCAATTAATTAGTCCTTTAACAGCAAAACTTCCCCGGCTTCTTATCAATCAGCAGACACTGATTTCTTTTCTACACATCCGCAGTCTCTGTTTTGGCAAGTACTCTTGGATTATAAGCCACCCTTCCTCCCAGCTTGTGCCTTTGAGTTGAACTAGATCCTCTCCATAATGGAAGCACTTCATATAATACTATGACATGGAGAAATAGTTCAGTTTCAACTACTTCCTTCTTTCCCATTTGAAGAATTTGAAGTGGTATGCTAGCTGGCGCAGGTCTGACACAATTATCTTCTGAACTAATTAGCTTTACAGTAATTTGACTTCTGCCCACTTCATTAAACCAATACCTTTTCTCTTGCTACACACGTCTATTTCTCTCCCTGTATATCGTGGAAGGCAGAAAGATCAATCTATATCTGTCTTAACTACATGACCCCTGCCCATCCTCAATGCAAGTGCCAAACTTAATCATCTCTCTCAGTGAGTACACCTCCAGTTTGACACTTATTAAAGACCATACTAAGAATTCCACAACTACTTCCCATAAATTAATCTTAGCTTCACTGGTGGGCTTTTTCTGAGCTTTGCAATTCCTGCCTGTTCAAAATTCCATCCCTCTTCCTAAATGCAGTGGAATCTCATAGACAGAAAGACTCCAGCCAAAAACCACTGGAAGTTTTTCCCTGCAGCAACAGCAATACCTGCCCAGCACTCCCCTCTACAATCCACATGGATTCAAGCAACTCAGAAAATCACTTATGGGGCCAAGTCTCACATACAAACAGAACATTTTTGTAACGAAGACATTTGATGGGAGACAGGTTAAGTATTACAAAAAGAAATAATGGAAGCCAGATTCTTTATTCTGTCTATGAGCAACTGAAGCCATCAGCAAATTTTTATGCTGTGGAGAGTAAGGGTTTCTAAGAAAAAAAGCAAAGAAGTCACCCCACCCCACCAACCAACACCCAGATCTGTTACTTTATCTATAGCTATTAAACGTTATTAAAACTGCTTGCAAAAACCCAGTAGATCACCAAAATAACAAAGAAGGCAGATCTTTAAAATCTGTTAACTCCTCCTGTAGCTGGCTGGGTTCCCACGCATAAATCAAACTTTTTAAATCTCTAGAGGGAACATCATTTTGAACGAGCTAGTGAAAACTTCATCGAGCCTTTCCTGCACCCCCACCAAGGTGGCTTTAGATTGGCTCCCCCTGGGATGACCTCCCTTTCAGATGCAGATTGTGAAAAAAGTCAGATTGAGGAGGAGAGAAAAAGCATTTTTGTATGCCACTATAGTTTGTTCTGCAGATTTGGCACTCATTTGCTCAAATGCAGTCCTAGCCACAACAGACTTTGTTAACCCTCATTTCAGATTTTTCATACCTCATAATGGTGTGGAAGGATTCTTCATCTACGCCGCAGTCAGGATCTGAGAGACGGCTGATTATGTCTGGAAGCAGGTTATAGATGGCGTTATCCTGCGTGGGACACAAGGGTCTACGTGAGATACAGAATTAGGAATGACAGCTTGAGCCAAGACAAATAAGCTGCTTAAAATTACCATTTTACCCCCACACAAAGCTACTGACTGAAAGCATCAGCTTCTTGAAATGAGCTGTAAACAGCCAGCCAAACCTGTGTGGGGCTACTCGACTAAAGCTAAGAACCTGACAACAACTGCGACCCTCTTTGGCAGCTTTGGATGCAGTTTCTTTACAGCCTTGTCATCTCCCAGCACAAAGATATTCTGTGAGGAAGCATACAGAACAGTTCAGCTCAAGGAACTGCCTCTCACCTTACTGGAAAAGACTCAACCCAAATTCCCAGTGCTTATAGGCAGTTTAGTTACAGACAATGCAGAAGTAGAAAACCAGTACAGTAGGGCTTACGTTTTAACAGAGCAAGCCAAGAGAGTAAAGCTCCAGCATCACTGCCACTTCTTAGGCAGTAAATATCAAACCCTGAAGAGCCTTCAGCAGCCTTCATGATGAATAAACAGCACACAGAGGGTAATACTGCTATGGCTCCTACCTGCCTGGACAGTAACTGCTTCAGTTTAAGTATCTCAATGTCACACAGCCAGGAATAACCTTGAAAGGTCTCAGATGGTGCACTGCCTGAGCCTGAAGTCAGGGAACTCTTACAAGGCATACAGATGAACTGCAGAAAAAAAAACCCTGTTCCCAAGCCCATACTAGCTGTGCTGAAGTAAGCAGGTGAACAAAGCACTGGTTTGGAGCCTGCCTTCTGACATGAACGGATGAGCTCAAACTTGAAAACATCAAAACTCATTTTGCAAAATACCCTGTTTCTACCCTCATTTAGGCAGCACAGAAGATAGACCCCCTACACCAACACACCTTATCTGGGACTCCAAATTCTCATGTCATTGACCCAACCCTTACCAGCCCCTTGCCATTCTTATGAAATAAGAATCCTGAGCATCCACTTGCCTTGTTGGAGAGTTCATTGAAAAAGTTCTGAGCCACTCCTACGATTGCTTCCTCTGGGTCTATAAGCAGAGTTGCCATCTCACTCACTTGGCCTTTCACCTTCACCATGTCTTTGAGGATGAGGTGAGTCATCACCACTCCAGCTGTCTGCCTCACGCTTTGACAGGGATCTCGCAATCTGGCGGAAGCAAACAGTTAATACAGAAAGCAGCTGAGCTTCTCTTAAGTTAACAGCACCTGTGACAGCCTACTCTACAAGCCAGTTCTGCTGTCTCCCTCCACTGATGCCTTCAAATTTGGTTTCCTCCTTCCAGAAACCTAGTGTCACCCTCCCATTGTGCTCTTATCACCTGTCCTCTGCTAGCAGTAAGCACAGCATTACCTGGCATACAGATGTGGTGTCCATGGCTCCACGTGATTGGGGAAACGGATGGCCAGATCTCCTGCTGCAATAATGAGGTTGGATCTCACAACAGGCAGAGGGGACTTCTCCATCATAGTGAAGAGCAGGCGCAAGTGGGAGTCACAGAACTCAGAGCTGGCAGGATAGGGTACCAAAAAGAAGGCCAAAATCAGTAACTGAAATCCAGTCTCTGTTACTAGAGAGACAATAAGTGTTTTCTCTTTTGTGTGTGTTTTCTTTTTTTTCCTCTTCCCTACAAAGAAATTGCTACATTTAATGCACTTAAGTGCTGATGAAGCTGTTAAGAGAACATAAGCATTACCTGATCATGCAGACTTTACCAAGAGTCAGAGCTGCAGCAGCTCTAAGTGCCGAATCACTGTAGAGTCCAGGGTTGTTGCAGATCCTGAGCACCAGTGGAACAAAAGCAGAAAACAGGTGCTTCTCTAGATAGTGGGGATGAAAGCAACAGATATGTGAGCACTGTTCAAGCATCATTCCAAGAACAATCACAGAATTTATGGCAGAACTCCTGCAATCTATGCGAGCTGGATAACTCACTTTTGCCACTGAAAAACTACTCCCAGAGAAGCAGAACAAAGAAAGAGCCTACAATGAAACTGACACTGAAGAAAAATGATGGTGTTTGTTTATGAAGGAAACAGCCTCCCCCTCTCTAGATGCATTACCCACCCCTCCCATTCTCTCACACATGGCAGATGGAACCTGTGCTCTTCCGTGGAGTCAAGCTTACCATCTAGAAGTTCTGTCTCGCAAATACTGCGGATGAGCTCAGCCTCAGTGTCATCAGCAGATGCTCCCATGAGGCCCAGCTCCTCCTCTATAGTGGTATCATTTTCTGTGCTCTGTGCAGAAAAAATGGTTGTAAAAAGAGATGATGGGCAATGATAAATCCTTTCCTTCACATCTTAGTTGAGAGGTACAATGCATATCCCCAGTAGCAAGACAAGAGTCTGGAAGAACAGACTGACAGAGAATTCTGTAACTTGCTTTTCTGTAAGAAATAAATGAAGCTGTGAAAGGTAGTCCAGGATTTGCTAGTCCATGTGCCAACAGTGCACCAAAGAAAGCCTAAGTTACTGAAGCTACTAAACTGAGACAGAAATAAGATACCTAGCATCAGTGCCCAAGTCAAATACAACTTGAGGGACATGCAAATCCCAAAAGCAAAGAAAATCAAAGCAGCTTTTGAATTTCTGGTCTGAGCAAGATTACAGGAACGTTATAGCAAACTAAAAACAACAAAAGGGAATAAAAGAGACACAGGCATTGCTTAGGGGATCAAATCTGCACCCAACTGCTACTTCTGGGAAAATCTCATAGTACCTTTCCCCCTTCTGTGGGAAATAATAGTGACTCATAAGCACAGCAGATGAGAGAAAGTATAAACTCCTCCAGAAACAGCAGTGTATCCATCTAATACAGACTGGAAGCCTAGGGAGATGATTTTTTCTTCTGTTCTTATTCAAATAAGCCAACTTCACTGGAAAACACCCTGTAACACAACTGGGTGTGGATCAAGCCTCCAGAAATCCTTTTACAAAACTCAGTGCAAAAACGTGTGTTCATTCTTCACCACTAGTAGCAATTGCGAAGATTGCAATACTAATAAAGGAGGTGATGGATAGAGAGGAAACTAAGATGGTAAACCTAGTCAGCTTATCACCCTTTGCTTCCTCCCCCCTGCCTGTTCCAAATCCAAGAATAGCTGGAGTTTCACTTAACAGGATCTCCCTGTCAATCCTTAACAAATTCACATCCACTAGGAGTTTGCTGTGGCAGTAGCTGAGATATTAGAAGAGCTCACAGGAAAACAAACAATCCACCAAGTTCTCACCCGAGCTCTCCGCTTTTTCATGCTGCTGTCAGAACGCTCTTTATGCTGCTTGGTCTTCTGCTCCTCCCTGAGGATGCGGCGCCTGCGCAGCTCCGTGCTCACAGACACTTCCAAATGCGCTACCTGTCGCAGTGCCACCTGTCCCACAAGGGACACCAGGTGCAGCAGCAGGAACGTGGGGAGACTGCTAGCACCATCAGAGACTTTGCTGGGAGAAGACCCTGACTCTAGTGGAGAAAAATTATTGCAGTTCAGCATTGATTTGGAATCTACATGTATCAGTTACTGCTCAGCCCCAGTAACTGTATAACCCACCTCCGTGCTTCACAGACCCCTTCATAGCACTTACATTCCTCCATGCCAGCATCTCTACTAGCCCCAACTCTTCTCCCACACTTATCCCAGACCACCCAATCACAGCACCAGAAACTATGGGTACAGATTTGCTTCACCAGCTTTTTTTCCCTCACCCTCTTTCTGCCCATCAGACTCCTGTAGATTCTCCAGAGCTTTCTGGCTGCACACCTGCAGGATGTGAGCACATATCTTCTCTGGCCCTTCTGCTAGCTGGTAGATGAGCGTTACTGCTGCCTCCATGAAGGGGATCCAGTGACTGCTTGGCTGGGCAAAGCCTGATGAGAAAAGGAAGCCATGTACCACGTGGAACAGCTACAACACAGGCTGTCTTCACAACCCAACTCCACCTCCTCCAAACCTGGTGCTGATTTGAGCTTACCATTACTCACAGCCTCGCTCAGGCACACAAACAGCGCTTGATCCTGTGGCAGTCGAAATGGGACATTGTTCTTCTCCTCTGCTGGCTGCAGAGAGAAATTAGTTACTCCCACCACATAACAGAACACCCCCATGCCCTCCCTGGCTCTTCATTTCGCCATATGCACAAAATCAAAAGCCTGTTAGGCCCGTGGCAGGGACATCCAGCACCTCAACACACAACAGGGACATTACCGTCACTTTTTATGACACAGTGACAGCACTGGGCAGATTTAAAGCTTGTCCCGCCACAATTCCAAGCCAAGCCAGACAGTTCTAGTACTTCACCTTTAATCAAAACAACCCTTGAAATCTTAAAATGACTCTAAAACCGATGTTACTTTGGTTCTTCATTTTCCGTAATGATTGAAAAAAAGAGGGAGACCTGTAGAGTTATCGATGGTAAATCAAGAAGGTGCTGTTGCCTTAGAGTACTCCAAAACCATAAGGCTTTGCTTAAAAGAAAAATATAATCACTAGAGTTAACAGAGGATGGCTTTGGATCAAAAATCACCTCACACTTAACGCTGATACAAATGCCCCGTACTAGTCCCACTACGTGTAAGCTTGGGAAGTAAGACAACTCTGAGAATTGCTAAACGAAGAATGACAATGCCTGGGATAGCCCAGCATGTGTGTGAGTTTCTGATTGAGTCATATCTGATTAAAACAAGCTACTGCTTCAGATTTGTCAGTTTTCAGTAGCTGGAAGCAAAATTTCTCAGTTTACTACAATCTTATTCTCCATTATGAACCTCTTGTTTGGGGCAGAAACAGAAGAGCTTCCACAATTATTCAAGTATCAGTCCCTTCTCATATAAGTAACTACAGCATTAAATCAACCTAAAATTTAAATATTCTGAAAATAGTTGTAATTCAGAGTGCTGTAACATACATTAATTCATAGAGGTCCTGCAGTCATGTCCCCAGCAGAAGGGGCAAAACCAGACTGTGATGTGCGAAGGAGGGCTGCTTTCATGCTGCAGCTCCTGAATTAAAATACCCTAAATGCTTGAGCTAAAAACAGGGAAAAAAAAAAAAAAAATTTCCCCTAGTGCATTAAGAACTATAAATTGCTCTTCAACAAAGAAAGCGTCTGATAGGCCACCAGTTATAACATGAATGGGTTTGAAAACCTGTCATGTTTTATATTCAGCCATACAGTCAACAACTCTCAAATATCAATTAACACAGGGGGCAAAAGAATCACAACACCAGAAAATATCAGTAAAGGAAAGTGCTTCATGGTTGAGGGGACATAAATCAGCTTAGAATGGGGAGTCTGAGCAAGGGAACTGGAAGGAAAACAGATTTTCTTGTGCACTGAACTCTTTTCTAATTTGAATTCAACAGTTGCCTAATGAAAATATTTTTATTGCATGTTCAGTGATGTGTGATAAGCTTTCCAGACAGTGCTGCTGAATGGATGTCACCCTATCTCATTTCAAAAAAAAAAAACCACCCCAGAACAAAAAAACCCCCGATCAAATTAAAACAAAAAAAGCCTGTAACGATAACAGTTCTCTTTCCTCAATGTAAACTCTGTTCCCTGCTTCTCTGTTACTGAGTAACCATTACAGTGACTGCAAGGAAAAACTAAGAGCTTTACCTTAGAATTACTGGCAAATTTGGAGATTGCATTGCATACTTCTTCTGCCAAGCGATAATCTTCATACACCTTCTCAGTCAGCCCTACTCTCACCAAAACCTCCAGGTTGCTGCCTATGATCTCTGGCTTCCCTCTATGGAACAGAAGGGACAGGGGTATTACATGAGGTGCTGATGAAACTTTACAGTAAATACCCACAACCAAGAGAAATAATCCCTGCGCCTTGCAGAAGGCAATCATTCAAGTAGGAAAAAAAAAATAAACCAGTTGACTCCAGATACAGCTATAGGGGCAGTACGTACTCCGCAGAAGACAGAATAATCTATATATACCCCACTGTGTATATGTGGTTATCCTAACTGAGCAAAACTGGGCATAATGACTTTCTGTAAAGAAAATAAATGCTTTGTTGTTCTTCCTTGTCAGAAAGAAGTACAACTTAAAAGCGTAAGACAAAAATGTTGCTAAGAAGGAAAGAGTCCAGCAGTTCAGGACTGGCAGAAGGCAGCACTTTCTACCCTGATGGGACAGGGTGAAGGAAGCTGCGGTTAGCAAAAAAAAACCAACCAACCCCTACCCCCACCTTCCTCTCATCCTGCAATACTAGACGTGGTCTGAGGAACATACAGTTAATCAGTTGAAGAGGGTAAGAGTATGTACTGTATTTAAATAGGGAATCTAATAACAAGCATAATTGGCATCTCTAAGACAAACGCAAAATCATTCCTTTCAGCAAATTTCTGGAGAAGAAATTGCTGCTTTTATTTCACAAACATAGCCATGGACTTGACACAGGATGCCTTACAAATCTACAGCTTTGTGGATATCCCATATTTTAGGAAGTACATATATTCTGAATTTATGCTTACAATTATACTGCAAGCACATGGGATGGAGTGGTAGAAATATCACGGGAGGAATAACTAGTACATTAATTGTGGAATTGCCTGTAGGCTCCAGAAATAGCTCTCGCTGTAGAGCCAAGATCTTTCAGACCATCATCATCCAGGATTATTTTTAATTGATGAAGGACTGAAGTAGGAAGAACAAGAAGAAATGAGCAGGTAAGCTTAACACCCAACAGTTACTAGGTTGGGAAATGAAGGAAATTAAGTTATAAATTATTTAAACTAAATAAATTATAGTGTAATTACAATCTCTCTTTTCCCACAGAAAGAGAAGCAGATTAATTTCCCCACCATGCTAAAGCTCTAGGCATCTCTGTTCAGTAGCTTCTCCCAGTTCTTATCAAAACACAAAGTGCTCAACTGTGGCATGACAAATCCTGAAGTGGGATGGATCTTTAGGACACAAAGAAGGTACCATGACCACACTTATTCAGAGACTGCTGTTGGAACACAGCAAAGCTACGTTTAATTCTAAGCTTCATCACTCCATGGTCTGGTTACTATTTTTGAGGCTACAGAACCTCAGGCCAGCTGATCCTGCACCCAGTTGTTCACTAAAGATTAACTCTCCCTGCATCTTCCCACTCCCAGGATCATGCTGGGCCCTAGGCTCACCGTGCCATCATCCCCAGCAGCATCACAGCTGCACGACGTTCCAGTGGTGAGCACTGGGATTTTTCTGTGAACCGTTCCCAAAGCAGCTGGATCACAGCAGGTTTTATTTCATCTTTCTGCACAAACTCTGAGATCTGGGGGAAAAAAAATGCAATAAAACAAGCAGGGAAAGCCAGAGGAGGGAGGACTTCAGTAAAAACATTACACGCATTGAGTGCTGTTTTCATATAACATATAACAAAGATCTACAACAAAGCATGCAATCTAAACTCAGACAAAACAAATACTCACTATTTCTTCTAAGCATTGTATTGTTCCTAATGATGCATCCACCATGATAAGGGAGAGAGAACACACCAGGTTCTGGGCCCTGGCCCTTCAAAAAGTTAGAAAAAAAAAAAAAGAAAAAAAAAGTTAAGAAGAATAAAAAGGAACTGTCATGATTACTTGTCCTTTCAGAGAGCTGAGGACAACTTTTAGATAACAGATCTGTTCCTTGGGGACTAGAAAACTTCTCCCTCTATGAGCTAGTGTTCTCAGAGTCACCCAGCTCAAGTTCCAGTGCACACAGCATGAACTCAAAAGTTGACTGCTACTACTGATGCTCTGCACGAATGCCTGACAGCAGGCCTTGACCAGCCACTTTCCAGTTCCCTCTCAACCACGAGTCACAACACTACTCACTAGAGTGTAAGAAATTCCAAAACTATCTACAAACAAATAAGGCTAGGGTTCAAACTGCAGGAGAGCCATATCCGGTCAATACTATCAAGCAGCAGCAAGGAGCAGGGGTGCTATCTGTTGCCTTAAACAAACGTGCACATGGACAAGAGTTGGAAAAAGAAGCAAGCACTGTGCTACAGAAAAGATACAGCTCCTCTTTGCTGTGGAACAAGCAAGCATACAAGAGCACCCCGACATCCCCTCCCAGATCCTCAATAAGGTTCAGCAACAAAGAAATCCCATCACCACAGAATGAAATACAAACTGAAGTGCATGTGAAAGCACCCAAATCATAATTTAAAAAAACACCTTGTGCAGTGTCAGGGATAAAGAAACAGCATATAGCGAAAAAAACAAGGACATAAGCGAAACAAGAAAACCAGTAAACACTGGGGAATTTGTTGTTTAGATGAGGAGCAAAATCCTACACTCAGATAAGACCACAGCATGCATGACTCGTCAGCAAAAACTGAGGTTTGGTATCAGAAAGATAGCTCAAAGTTTAGACTACATTGTATACCGTTCCACTTATCCTCAACCCAGTGACAAAAAATATTATAGCCATAAGAAACCCAAAATAAAGTAACAGACATTGGGCTAAAAGCTTGCCCAAGGAGGGTAGAGCATTTCGTTTCCAAGACACGGGATCTGTCCTTAACAGCCAACTTCCTAAGGGGCTGAAATACTTGTCCAAAAAATCAGTTTATTGCTGCCATGAAGAATGCAACTGACATGACAAACATTCAGTAGCTGACATTCCTTGACCCCACAACGCTGACTCCACACAGACCATCTGAGCAGATTCCTCCTGGTGCAGTGCTTTATGTGAGAGTGAAACTTAGGAGAAAGTTCAGCATGAGTGCCTGATAGCAGTTTCATTTAAAATAATTCACAGCATTGCCGTCTGTGAGTTCTCATCTGGAGCTCTGCCACATTAATTTTTCTAGACATGAATACATAAAGGATATGCTTCTCTTGGAACAGAAAGAAACAAAAACCAAAAAGACTTCTGTTTAGGACAACCCATACCTCTCAGAATCCCCGCTGGGGCTCAGGTAGAGCTGCCTGTAGGCATTCAGCACAGCCTCCTTGATACCAGGCTCTTTTGACCACACCAGGGGAAGCATCCTGCGAACTCCAAGCAGTGCCTGGGGTACACCGAACTTTGAGACTGTCACAAAGAACTCAATGGCTTCCTGAACAACTGCAGAGGAAAGAACAGCTGCATTAGCACAGTTCCTTCCTTACCATTATTAAAGAGGCCATTAAGACAAATTCATAGTCATAATGCTCTCATAGTTAGCCCTAGAAACATCCAAGATCACTGCTACCATCTGCAGATGGCTTAAGTCAGAATAGGGTCACTACTACAAATAGATGTCCTGGAGTAAACAGGGGTAAGTTAACAGTATTAGAGCTAAATGCGATATGACAGAGCTAGGAGAAGAGCACAGAGGCCATATTTGAGAAAGATTGCTTGTTTACTGCATATAAGAAACAGTGTATTTAATTTTAAGTTGGCTACTCCTAAAAATACACTCCCCAGCCTCCTGTTCTTTAGCAAGAAAAAAAAAAAAGCCCACTAATTTACAGCACATTCACAAGAAAGCCACAGCAAGGACTAGAGGGTCTGTTCTGCAAACAGTTTATCAATAGAGCTTGATCTCCGCATAAGTGGGAGCTTGTAACAGTATGGGCAGAATGAGATCTCAGTAAAGAAGCCGTGCTCTTACCAGACAGTATTGTATTGTATATAAGTATTTGTATTTAGACAACTGGTATGTTTGCTGCCCCTAGTCATGCCAGAAGGCACACTTGCTGAGAAATATAAACTTATGTCTTTAATTCTTAAATCCTTAATAAAAAAAAATAAAACCCAAGCGCACACATCCCTTCGTCCCACTCAACACCACAGCAGAACACTCTCCAAATGGAGACAAGGTCTCAAAATACGCTTTCATTGACTGGATGTCTAACTTGCCTTCCTCACAGTGTAGAATAGGACAAAAGCTAGCAAAAAAAAGCTGAGCAACCATAAAAGACCCCTCAAACCAACCAAAACCAGGCACTGAAATACCAGGTGAGGGGCATGCATTTAGCTTTAAACTGCAAAGGACCTACAAAGATGCCGATGCAAGAGTTCATTCTAGTGCGTAATCACCTAACAGCATGCAAACCTTGCTAAGGAAACCTGCTTTTTTAGTATGGATAAAATATGAGTAATTAGTACAAAGTCATCATAGGTAAAGCGCCAGAAACATCTGCACAGTGCTTTATTGTCCAGACCTACCTGCGCCCCAGAGCTACATGAGTGGTTAGCAAGTGGAAAGAGGAGTGAGAGAAAAGTGAGAGGAGAGAGTTGCACCCAGTCTCTACCCCAAGGATGCTGATTCACAAGAAGCACATTCACATTAAAAATTAGTAGCTGAAGTAACCCAAAGGACTGCTCATCACTTCACATTTGTAGTGAAAGTACAGCACTGAAGATGACCAGGTCACAGGACCTGTTGATAAGTACCATTTTTAGCTATGGAATAAAGTTTAAGAAAAGGTGAAGTTAATTAGACACGCTGCTTGGTTCTTCTCTTTAGCCTGTTGTAATACCTGACGTTGCAACAAGGCACCAAGTAAGAAACAGAACACAGCTTCCTTGAACACACTTTGGAAGAGCTGCAGCTGAAATTCCCTCTCACAAGAGAGGAGAACCTACATAAATGTAGTCACCTGGTCACTTTTTTTTTTTGCTCGATTGTATTTTTCTCCTTTACCTTGATATTTAAAAATTTGGCTCCTACACATGCCTAAAAAACCCACTTGAACCCTAATGTAAATCTCTCAATGCTCACTGTAGATGGTGCCTGCTGTTCCAGTACTGCAGTGCCTGCAACATCTGCTCAGTGAACAGCAGCTCTTCCAAACTTTCCCCAGAGCTCCACTACTCCTACATCTGCTCCCTAGCAACGGGACAAACCTGGAAACTATAAACACAGGAAAAAAGGCCCTATGGCTATTTTACACACCTGAAATGGAATTTTCATACATCAGCTTGCTGATCAGGCTCAAAGCTTCAGTGATTTTCACTGAGAAGTTGTAAGCATCTTGTAGATACTGCACCAACATCTCCTGTTTGACCAGCTCCATTTGTGGCTGTTCTTGAGGCTGCTCTTCCAGCACAGATTCTTCAAGTGTAAGACTACCATTGTCACATGGAGAATCCTCACTTTTCTCACCTGGGCATAAACCTGCACAACATGAACACTTATTTGTTAACAGTATTGAAGGCGTAAGAGAAACAGGCATAGTTGAGGGCATTTTAATTTTTCTCACTCCACCCCTTTCTGACATTAAAGTCGAGATTTCCAAAAAACAAAACAAAACAAAAAAAAAACCCAGAACAAACCCAGCCCAAATACAGACACACTCTGCCATCAGACTTAGCTACAAAGATAACATCTCAGCATATCACAGAGCAAACTCCAGCACTACAACATAGCACATCATGTATCAACTAAGACAGAGGAAAAAAGCATGGTCCAGTTTACCTAAATACCGTAAAAACACTGAAGAGGTTAATTTGATCTTAACACCTCCCCAAAGATGGATGAGGACCTAAAAGAGAATCAGGACAGAGTAGGCAAAAACTACTACTCTTGTAGCAGCTTGTACAAGTTAAGGGAGTTGATTAAGTTAAAAAGATTATTTAGAATGTAGCATTTTTAAATTATTATTTTTTTTTTTTTTTACAGAAATGAGCTCCAGAGAAGAAGCTTGGAGACCTGATTCTTAAACAAATACAAAAGACAAAGCATGCAAAGTCTTAAAATACAGCAAGAAGAGTGAACCTAAAGAAGCAAGACTTTGCTTGAATCTGATACTTGTGAAGGCCTTTAAGGGTGAGCATTATGTGCCACCACCTGTTCAGGAAGCAGAACTCCACACAAATCCAGACAGGACAGAAGTGCATGAGTAACATTGGCTTCACTCCCTTCAGCAGATCCAGTGCACATTAAAGCATCAGAAGCACACTTGTAGTAGGAATATGAATTTGCTCCCACCAGAACTGAAATACTGGGACTAGTGCGATGCAGACAAGAGGCCAGGCATGAGACAGTGATGGTGCAACTCTGAACTGCTGAGTACATGCATACGGGGATGTATACTGAGGCCCACAGTTTGAAAGAACAGATGTAGCATTCCAGACACTTTTGATTTACCTCTAGCAACAGCATAAACACAGGGAAAAGACAGACAAAGCTGCTGTAGTTACCTGTGTAAAGTCTCTTCAGAATACCCAGGATTGTTGCCTCCTCATTTTCCTCCTTAGGGCTACTGAAGGGCTCCTGCCCCTGGAAGTGCCACAGTGCTTTCTGCGCAAGGCGAACTGCACTCCTGGTCAATGATGGTGCCCAACAGAACACCAGTAACCGGTTAGTGCAGAATATAAGGGAAACCATCCAACTTTGCCCTGAACGCCTGGGAAAGCCAGGTGTTCCTGCCAGCACGTCATATCAGGTGCCCATGTCAACCCCTTCCCATAGAGTAATGTTACTGGAAATCATGCATTTACTCTGAAGCTCAAACCTTCCTTGAATAGAGAACAAGAGATAACAAAGCCTTCTTACCTGTAATTCAGCTTCCTCAGCAGCCCAGTGATTCGCTCTGATGTACCCTCTGCTGTTTCTTCAACTTCCAGCACCTCCTCATCTTCCTCTTCCTGCAGTGGTTGAAGGACCTGCTGTGCAGCAGCCCTCACTTCTGGTAGCATCGCTTCCCATTCTTCTTCTGGGGCGATTCTTGGAGCTATAAAGAAATGACAGAGAGTGAGGAATGGAGGCAATTCAAATGATAACTTAAACGGGGAAAGAAACTCATCTGGAAGTTAGGAATCATAGGCTTTTTTCCTCAGGCAGTCACTATCCCCATTGCTGATCCCACCTAGACTGGAATATCAATAGTTAAGAACTCTTGGAATTAAAAAAATCACTAAGGGTAAAAATGACAGAGGGACATCATTTGCTATTTACTGGTCTCTAGACAGCAGAAGGTCCAAGGCTAAACAAGTTGAAATTAATATCTGGCCAAACTCCTGGCAGAAGCTGTCCTTGAATGGCTGACAATGGAAGCCTGAGAGGATGTTCGTCCGTATTTTCAGTTCTCACCCTGAGAATAACACTGTTGACCTAACTATGGATATTCATACAGTACTTTTACTGCACTGTGGCATGAAGACTTTTTTGAATTTATCCCGAGTTGTGTAGCCTCACTGTCTCACATGAGTAAGATCTGAGACAAAAGCTACTGCAACTTGGGAGAAAGAGTAAGATGAGGAAAAATAAGCCCCGAGTGAAATTCCTACTTGACAGAGTACAAGTTACACCCTGGGAATGGGAAAGAGAAAGAAATTACCTGCTTCTCTGCAATGATCCTTCATTTCTTGCAGCTTCTGCACCTCTTTCTTGAGAGGTTCAGCCAAATCACTACAGCTCAACTGAAAATGCCAAGAAGAAAATAAGAAATATGTTATTTATCCAATTTTTCCAGAATTCTCCTTGTTCTATTTCCTTAGAATTATCGATCACTTCAGAAAACCCTGATTTTGGAAACTGAAGTTGCAAACTCTGGCCACCATCCTAGACACTGTAAAATGCCAGTCTGAGGCTCAGAAACTCAAGAGGAGGCGCAGGTGAACAAAAAGACCTGCAGCTCTGCATAGAATATTCTAAAGCCTAATTCTGGTCCTGAGAAAAGAAATCCCACAGTGAATTCACATCAAACTGCTGCAGGTTTTCCCACTACCAAGACCACAGCCATCTTGGCCCTGCATACCTACTGACTACAGTGAGTGAAGACCCAGACCATGAGATCTGAAGAACAGAAAACTCAGAAAGCTCCCATTTGCATAATCAAAACCTGTGCCTTTGTTAAAGGGGCAACATGGAAAGGCCACTGCCTTATCCATGACATACTGCAGACACTCAGTCTGCAAACACACATTTAGCATATCCACCCTGTTAATAGCAATTACCTTGCAAGAATAGGGATTATTGGACAAAAATGCAGCCAGGAGCTGGATGGCATTTTTAACTACCACCACAGATTTGTCTTTGAGACGCCCAACAGCCAGCGATACGACACACAGGAACTGAGTCAAAGGCAGGACCTAGTACACAATGAAAGTTTAGACAAAGTTATCAAGAACCCCTAGAAATTCCGAAGGAAGTTTTCCTGCAGACAGATTAATATACAGACATGCTGTTCTACTTGTGGCTTGCATATGAGAAGGCACAGATCACAGATTCATAGAAAAATCTAGGTCAGCAGGGACGTCCATACATCTTCAAGTCCAAGATGTGTTGAAAGCAAGGACTTACAAAAGGTTACCAAAGATTCTACTGAGAAGATTCTGAGAAGAGAGATGCTTTCCCATAGTAGTGTCCAGAAAGAGCTTGTGCAATGAGCTCTTCCTTCTATTCAGTTACTAATAAGACCTAAAATCATGTGATTTCCCTGGCTCTATCAACCTCATGGTCTTTGGTCTCTTGGGAAAAGAGAACAACAGATACTTTACTATACAAAGACAGTATCTTTCTCAGTTCCACTTCCATCTCTGCAAAGATCAGTGACAGAAATTCCCTTAGAAAACAGATCAGGGGAGGAGAAGACAGAGCCAGAGCAGTTTTCCCAACAAACTTACCTTGTCCTGAACAATTCGAGTGAAAAGTTGCAGCACCCGACTGCGCACAAATCCATTGATGTCACAGACGTGGGCCTGCAGCGTGTTCAGGAAATGGTCCCGAGTACCACGGGCAGCTTCTTCCAGCTGGTCACCATTCAGCACCTGTAGCAGCACTTCTGCCATAGCTGACAAAATGGCATTTCGCATCATGTAATTCTGCAAAAAGACCAGTTGGTGAACCAGGAACAGAAAACAAAATAAAATACTACATTGCATTCCAAGAGAGAATGACAGGCCAGAATTTGGGCCTTCTAACTCTCAAGCTCCAGCCTTAACTGAATTTCTTCATTCCAGAGTTTGTATTAACCTTGGTTGAACGTGGCTGCGCCTGCAAGACTGAGCAATCCAGCCCTGCCATCCAGCTAGGTCTGACACGAAAGCAAGGACTAATATGAAAAACACCAGGTTTTCAAGGGCACTTTACTAAAAAGTAACATGATGAAAGTCATTAAAGTGACTTGGTACTGAAGAATAAAGGACAGCAGACTGATCTGACAGCAGTCAGACCTCTCTGGTTCTCAGATGCCTGGAAGCAACAGCTAGAAAGTAGGTGTCATGGTGTGCATTTTCTGTGCAAGTTTTAGGGAAGGGCATGACATGTTCCATAAGGCAGATTTAGGCTACTTGATCTCTTTGAAAGACATTCTGCTTTCAAAAAGAAAAATCAGATAGTGGTACTTCTTCTGCTTGTCTTCTCTGGAAAGATAGTATTTTGCAAACGTACCTCACCATCCAAGTGACGCAGCAGAACACTCATGTTGGATAGCACCAGTGCAGGAATTTGTTCAGCCAGTTCAGTTATGAAGACAGCATAACCCTTGATTCCAGAAGTATCACGAGCCAGCTCTTGTGGACATTTCTGTCCAATTTCCCTGCACAGAAAAACAAAACAAGGAAAAGGGCCCCTCAGGTTGCTAGGTAAGGGTAGAAGAAGAAATCTTGGGGCATTTTTCTCACCTCAGCAGTTCACCTACTATGCTTTTCAGTCCATATTCTGTAGCCCAGAGAGTCACAGCCTGAGCAAACACTGGGGCTACGTGTTCAAAGTGTTGCAGCATCTGTGTGATCTTCAGAGTAGCACCTTTTGATGAGAAGAAGGAGAAAAAGAGGTTAAGGAAAGTACCTGGGAACAGCTTCCAGAAAAAGAGAAAAAGCATGAACTCACTGAACATGTGATCATAGTGAGTCAAAGCTGTAGCGAGCAGATGCATTGCTGCTTCTCGTGTGGCCCGATACTTCTGAAGGCCAATATTTGAATTCTCCAGTATACGGTAAGAGCATCCTGTCAGTAAGCTAAAAGCAGAGCGAAGAGACAATCAACTTCACTACTGCAGTTTGCACTGACACTATTCTAGAGAACTGCAGTAAGTACACACTAGATACATCCTTCTCTTGAACCAGGAAGATTATTTAGGAAACTGAACAACAAACATCTGAGTTGTACATGAGGAAGTGATTCCTCAACAGCTCAATTTTGCCTCAGCCTACACAGTCTCCAACAGTATGACCCTGCAGAGGGCTGTAATACCACCTCACTTGCAGATTTACAATTAACACCTTCTTCCCACACCTACACTGACTCCATCCCACTATTTCTAAGGTCTCCCTTACTTGACAAGCTCTTCTTCCACCACCAAACCACTCCAAAGTTGACGGAGATCCAGCTGCAGCAACTGTGTGAGCAGCCGTAAAAGCGGTTCCCTCTCATCTTCCCATGAGAATCCAGAGACCTTGGTGCGGTTTTTCTTGTTCTAAAAGGAAAGTTATGCAACACAATCCATCAATAGTCTGAAGAAGAACAAAACCCACCATCATCATCCTGTTTCCCTTGAAATGAAAATGGCTGTTAACTCTAAAGCATTGAGAGACATACCATTAGATGCACAAGAAATTTATATGCCCACATCAAGTGACCACTGTTGTCTGAACACAGAAGAGAACTCAAGAAAATACTGACAGCCAGGTAGCCACTAAAGAATGAAACTGAAGCCTGGACATTTTAATCTCTGCTGATGTTTAGACACACATCTAGCTGTCTTACAAAAAGGATTGTACAGAACTCCATATTAGACATTGCTTATCCCAGCATCATGCTTAAACAAACCCAGCAACAAACAAACTCTTTGACATAAAGCTCAGCAAGTTTACAGACTTTCTACATTCATCATCTTGTTTTCTCTCCAGTTCTCTCACCTACCTTTCCAGCAGGATCCACCTCCACCAAACCACTCTTGAAGGCTTCCATTTCAAAGGCTTCCAACAGGCCAGACAGTAAATAGCAGTTCATCTTAAGAGCATTGAGGTGAGCATTGCGGTCTGCATGGCTCAGCCCAGAATCACTCAAAATAGTAGACAGCTCATTGGAATGATGGGTCACCACTGGAGAAAGATAGAAAAAATTGAATGTTCTTGGCCAGGTTCCTCAGCCATCCTCTCTGTTGGAGACTTAGAGCAGCCATCAGATTACCAAAGATGTGTGCTCACATCTCACCAGCTGTAAAATGGGCTGCCCCCTCCAACCAAAACCTCAAAGGCACTTTCCCATCCTGTTTCCCAGTCACCAGTCAGTTCCCAGAAGCACTTGATTGGAGCTGACATGTCCTAAGGATTTATTTCCCTGGGACACGGGGAAGGGGATTTTCTGTCGGCCTGCCCTTACAGCAAACAAGCACAGCTCTGCATTGTCCACCAAGATTACAGACCCGTATACCGGAATGGGCTGAAGGAGCATCCCAGCTGGTTGAGTCACATTAGCCTTTATATCATCATTGAGCTGCTGCCTGGGAGCAACCTCCCAGTGACTCCAGTTTTGTCTAGAGATAACAAACGCCCACCTTGCATCATCAGCTCCAGGGCATCCTCCTTGGCAGCGGCCCCTAGGGCTCTGAAGTGGCTGCGGGGCAAGCACAGCTTATCAGGGCAGCAAGCACACGCCACAGGGAAGAGGTGGCAGCTCCGGGCCCCTCCATTTTCTACTTACCGCAGCAGGCTGTAAACGGTGTCAAAGTGCTGCAACACAGCCAACGCACCTTGCGCCCGGAAGGCAGCCTGGAAGGCTAAGAGGAGACGAGGAGAGGGTGAGCGAGGAGATGCCGGCGGGGCCTGGCCTGATAGTGCCTGCTTTGCCTGGACTTAGGCCGGCCGGGCCTCGTAGGGCCTAGCCCGTTAGGGGAAGGGCTCGGGCCTTACCGGCGATGGCGGACGGCAGTTCGCGGACCGACAGCACCTCCTGCACGACATAGTGACGCGAGCTATCTCCCCGCAGCAGGTCGTCGGCGGCAAGAGGCAGCTGGAACTCGCACGACGCCGCCATGAAGCCACACAGCACCGCTGCCTCCACAGCAACTCGAAACCGCGCGCGCGGAGCACGCTCGCCCCGCCCTATTTCCCCTCCCAGCCTATCAGCGCTCGGCAGCGCCGCGACCCTGCAGGGCCCCGACCAATCGCTGGTTCCATTCCCTCAGCGACCGTTAGCGCGGCCCCGCCCACTTCCTTCCGCTTCATCCGGGTCACCGCCAAGATGGCGGCGCTGGTGCGGGGCTTGGTGTGGCGGGTCGCGGCTTTGCCCCAGGCAGTGCGCAGCGTCAGCGGTGGGGGGCAGCGCCCTGAGTCTCGCCGGCCCCTGCCCATCACCTCACCCCTGGCCGGGCTGCCCTGCAATTTCCGCGTCAAGGAGCCCCCGAAGCCTCAGTGGGTGGATCGTTGGACGGAGAAGCGGGCCTTGTTCGGGGTTTACGACAACGTGGGGATCCTGGGTGAGGCGTCCCTCTACCGGCTGCGGGCCCGGGAAGGGAGGGGACGGTGCCTGGAGGCAGCTGCGAGTGAGCAGCTCCTCCAGTGGGCGATCGGAGGCCTTTCCCGGGTTCTGCCTTCAACTTTTACCCTTTTATTCTCAGGCGGTTTCCAAATCCACCCGAAGCAGCTCATCGTGGGACCCAGGTGGCTGCGAGGCTGGCGGGGGAATGAGCTGCAGCGGTGCATTCGCAAGAAGAAGATGGTGGGAGATCGGATGTTCCTGGATGATTACAACAATCTCAAAAAAAGGATCCGGTTCTTGTATAAGCGCTTCAATCGCACTGGAAAGCACCGCTAGGAGAGACCGTGGGTCTGGCATGGGGTTTTGCAGTGTCACAGTCAGAATAAAGCCATCTTTCTTGCGGCTTTGTTCCCAGTGCTTACTGCAACCCTTGCTGTGTATTTCTGGCCCAGCCCCAAGGTCCTGCTGCTACTCCAGGTCTGAGCTCTTTGGAAGTTCAGTCCCCTTAGTCATCTCTGATGTACTTCTCACAGTGCCAGCCTGTGCCTCTTAGCTATTATCTGAGAACCTTCCAGTTTCTGGCCAGTCTTCTAGCTTCCTTTCTGTTTTCATTAGCCCTGGGTTTTCACATACTACTCAGCAGTTTCAGTATGTGCTATCTCAGATTTTTCCTCATAAGTCATATTACCAACTTAATGATGAGCATGCCTCTCAATAATAATCTGTGCTCACTGTATGCCCTCCGACCTCCACATATCTAATTCCTGTCAAGTCTAAATGAAACAAACATTAGCTGAAGTTCATCAAAATGTCTTTTTAGAACAGAACTTGCCTTTATTTCATAATGACAGTGTCTTAACCCTGTCTTAGTTTCAGCTGGGACAGAATTGTTTTCTTAAGAGTGTCTGATATGATACTGTCTTTTTGAGTCTAGGAGAAAACTGCTGTCTCCAGGCAGCTGGAAGAAAGGAGAGTTTTCAGGAGTAGTCAGCATGGGTTCACCAGGGGGAGGTCGTGCTCGACCAACCTGGTGGCCTTCTGTGATGTCATTACTGGCTGGGTGAATGAGGGAAGAGCAGTGCATGTAGTCTGCCTTGTTTTCAGCAAGGCATTTGACACTGTCTCCCACAGCATCCTTATAACAAAGTTGAGGAGGTGTGGAATAGATGAGTGAGCAGTGAGGTGGGTTGAGAACTGGCTGACTGGCAGAGCTCAGAGGGTTGTGTTGGGTGGTCTCTGTTGCTTAGCCATCTCACATACTATTGATACTTACCAAGCAAGTGGCTTTTTATTACTTCAGGCACTTAACTGGTTCATGAAACTCTCAGCTTCTAATATTCCATGACTATTTCTAGATCCTTGAGAGAGGAAGCTATAGTGAGTCAAGGCTGGGATCCCTCAAGTCCAGCATCCTTTTTCCCCATAAAGTTTACTGTTACATGGTGCACAGAAGAAATAGCACAAAGTTTCTAAGATGAGCATGCATTTGCCTAAATATTAGTTTGACTGCTAGGTAGTTGGAGAGGTTATCTGCTGGCAAGGTGTCCTGTGTTGCAGTGTTGCAACAGTGTTGCTCTCTGGTTGAAAGCAGCAGGGAATGGAAAGAACTTTGGATCTGTTCCTTAGGAAGGTGAACCTGAATTCTCTGTTCAAGCAACTGCAAATTCCACATTCTCAGGAGTGGGGTAACAGGCCTGTGAATCAGTTTTGAAGGAAGATGGGTTCTAAAAACAGTATGTACTTTTGTTCTAATATGAAGTACTTCACTTCAGAAAGCAGTGTGAGGTGGATTATCACTCCCACAGGAAATAAATGACAAATTTAACAAGCCAGAAGAGCTGTGGTCATTGTGTCTGCCTGTCAGATCAGTGAGTCATGCTGTCAGAACAGGTCATGGCTCAAATTCCGAGGGCAGGACAGATCTTGTGTCTCATGCTTCTCAGGTACAGCTTGTGAACCACCTGCCACTATGGCAGAAGATTCAAGTGGAGACCAAGCATGTACTTGGAAGAGATGCAACAAATTTATGACTGAAAATACATCAGAAAGTTGGGAGCATCAGCTCCGTGGGCCTCAAGGGAACATGCACTGATAGAACCAAATCAGTTATTCATAAGTTCCATTCTCTGTTATTCACAGTGATTACTGAAGCAGCCCTCCAACCTGGTTGGGAAGGCTACGAGCAGATTTTCCCACAGCTAGACCTTTCACAGCTTGCCTGAAGGTGTAGATTGAAGTCCCATGGTTCTGCCACACTGAGCTTTGTTTCTTTTCAGTGCTTGGGAGTCCACACCAACTGCACCTCTAGTTTAACTATCAGTATTCCTTGTAGCCACGTGCCTTCTGGATCTACTAATCATGCAAGTTTGTAATGAAAAACTTTAAACGCCCTGCTTCACCTTAAAGAAATGTAGTTCAGTGTAGGTCTGACCTGATTGCTTGCTACTGCACAAAATGCTGCATGGAAACCTCTCGTCTCAGTATATTCCTGCTTTCCTTTTTGCAATGAAGAAGGAAATGAAAACGAAAGAACGCTCCCTTCTGATCTGGTAGGTTTCCCGAAATCTCTAGAGGGAAAAGCCAAACTCAGAGCCGTTCTCGGGGCTACTGCCAGAGCCTGATTTCCTTCAGCTGGCAGCTAAGGCTTGCGGGACCTGGTTCGGACGCTGCTCCAGGTTGGCAGCACTCCAGCTGCACCATCCTCTGATTGCTGCAGCATCCGCGCGCGGCGGCGTTGAGCCCTGCTCCGGTTGGGCGGTGCCGAGCGGGGACGGAGCACGTTCCCGGGGAGCCCGGGCACGGAGGGAGGGGCGGGACTTGGGGAAACGTCCGTCTTCACAGGACGCCTCGCTCCTGTAGAGCCGGGGCGCGTTGATTGGCTTCGGAGGAGGAGTGGGCGGTGCTTATCCGCTGGTTTCGGCGAGTCTTTCCTGGGGCTACTTCTGATTGGCTGCCGGCTCTGTGGGCGGGGCCTCAGCGGATATAAATAAGGGGGGGGCAGTTGGCGCGCGGCGCTTCTGTCAGCGCTGTACGGGGCGGTGGAGTGGAGTGGCGGCCAGGGGATGTGAGTGCTCGTGAAGCGGCGGCCGTCGGGGATGTGGCGGCCGTGAGGGATCTCGTGTGGGTTGGGACAGCGGGCGGGTGAGCGGGCGCGGGGCCGGCGGCCTGCTCGGCGGCGGCACGGAGATTGGCGCATTGCAGCAACCGCGGACCGGGCTGCGCGCACCGCCACCCCTCGGCCGGGGCGCTCCCGCTGCCCGCCCGCGGCGTGGGAGGAAGCCCCGTCCTTTCGCTGCAGCCCCAGTCCCGGCTCTGTGCTGGCGGGACCCGGTTCCGTCGCCCCTCTCCCGGCGCCTGCGGCATGCTGCGGGCCGGCTCCCGGTCACCTCCGTCTCCTTCCCCGCAGCCGGTGGGGCGCGGTGCCAGCGCGGCCCGAGCCGCGAGCTGCCCGCAGCCGCTCCAGGGGCAGCTAAGGGAGGCTGTGGGCCCTGGGGGCTGCCGTCTGCTCTCGTCTCCAGCTCAGGTAGCTCGGGGTGGGCATCTGTCCTTTGCGATAATTTTCTCTCTGTCCTTGTGTGTTCCCGTAGGTCTGAACCAGCTCAGCAGCCTGCTCCAGGGGCCCCAGAAGGGGGAGCCCCTGCCGGGGGCCCCCCGGGACCACCCCCCAACCTGAGCAGTAACCGTCGGCTGCAGCAGACGCAGGCCCAAGTGGAGGAGGTCAGTAGTTGTGCTGCTTCCCTTGGGCTGTGTGGGCACTTGCGCTGCTCTGCTGCAGTGATGCTCTTGTTAAGTGTGTGTTGCTGAAGAGGTGGATGCTTTTGGAATACAGACACTGGAGAGGCGCTAATAACCAAAATAAGCGCAATGTCCGTTCTGTAAATGGGCTGGAGGAGAGATGAACTAGCTTATTGTTTATAAGCTGTGTAATTTTGGTTATGGTATCTAAGGAGCAGACCTGTGAGATTTCTGGTACTTCGCATAACATGTCTGTCATGGAAAGAAACCTCTATGGAGTCCAGAACGACTCTTAATCCCTGCCAAACGCTTCAGGTGAACAGTCAAGAGTGCAGGCTTGGTGTAAAGTGTGAGCCTTACCTGACTTCACAGAGTTGGTGACAGCTGACATGCAGTAACTCCTAAATGCCTCATTGGGGCGGCAACACGTAGCTCTAAGTTGTCTTTCCAATTATCTTCCATTGAGCTTATGATCACTCTCATGGACGGGGTTGATATAATCTTGGTGGACTTGAGAACTTTTAAAAGCAAGTGAAAGTAGTGTGCTGCAAATGTAGTTTAGTGATACTTGAAATGACGCTTTAGCAGAGTACTGGAATCTTTCCCCGTTCCTAAGAAGGCAGTGACCTGAAAGCTGTTTTTTTTTCATCCTCATCTTTATTCCTTGTTTCAGGCTTTTACTTGTTAGTAGTATCTCAGCATTACTTTGTCTGTGTTACTGTGTTTATGCTTTCAGCCCTGTTTACCAATATGACTATTGCTACTGTTTTTCCTTCTGCAGGTAGTTGATATAATGCGTGTAAATGTAGACAAGGTACTGGAACGAGACCAGAAACTGTCAGAGCTTGATGACCGGGCAGATGCACTTCAGGCTGGTGCCTCAGTATTTGAAAGTAGTGCAGCAAAACTCAAAAGGAAGTACTGGTGGAAGAACTGTAAGGTGAGTTTCCTAGTGTTGTGACTTCTTTTGTTAGATGGAAATTTGGTTAGGTTTCTTCAGGGCTTTTTGAGGGTAGTTGGGGTATAATAACTATTATAACTATTTCAAATGCTTAGGATTGTTTTGCTGTGGGAAGTCTTTGAGGTCTCAGCTGTCTTGCCTTCAGCATCTGCCTTGTGTTCCCTGGCTGTCATGGAAGCTGTGAACTTGCCAATCTGTTCTGAGTGCTATCATCTGACTATCTCTTTTTCTAGATGATGATCATGATGGGAGTGATTTGTGCCATTGTGGTGGTGGTGATTGTAAGTAAGTACTGAAAAGCCCAGGATCACAGGTGAAGAAGCCCTTACTCCAGAGTACTTTAAAACTTTTGTTTTTTAGTTTATGATCTGGAGGGTCTTGTTTGCATAAATGGTAACTTCTCTCCTTGGGGAAGGGAAGTGGTAGTGTTGGAACTCCCAGTTACTGTGGAAATAGTATGCTTTACAGAGCAAGGAAAGGAAGTGGGGGTGGCCATCAATGTAGAAATGAGACATTTTATTACCAGGTCAAATAAACCTGTAAATATGAGGGATAGTTACATTGAAGTGGGTGGGTTTGCAAGCCCCTTTACTGGTGGGGGATTTGGAGGCCTCTGGGGGGACCTTTGGTGTAACTTGCCCTTCTGTTCTTTCCTTTTTTTTTCCCCTCTTGCTTTGTGTCCAGTCTACTTTTTTACTTGAATGTAGCCCCTTCAGTCTGCAACCTGCTGTCCCCTGTCACCTTGCCTGTCTCTTCTTGCCTTTGAATCTTCCCTTCCCTTCCACCTAGCTTCTTCATTTATTACTTTATCGGTTCTGATTTATTGTCTTTCTTAAGATTATGAAGCACTCTACTGATCATGAGTTAGACTTCCTAAAAATTGCAGCTTAAGAGAGGGTCATCTGAGCTGAGAGGAATAGGAAGCAGAGGAGGAGTGGGTAGCTATTGCTCCCACTCTTCTGTGGGGAATTTGTGGCTTATTTTGGGGTGTAAGCTTGTTTAGTTAGTGCCTGTGTGGACTCTAGCAAATTAAGAATGCCTTAATGTAGTGCCTTTGGGGATGCAGGACTTCACTGTGTGGTATTCTTGTGCCCTGCATAAAGAGTGGCAGCATGATGTATGCTTTCAATTGCTGAAATAAAGGCTAGTTTGTGCTGGTTGGTGACTATGATCCATCTGACTCAGCTAGACAGCCACCTAGATTTCCCTAATCATACAGAGATGAGCACTTAAGGAAATTATTTATTCTGCCGATATTATAAGTTGACTTGCTCTTTGAATGTGGGCATTTCCTTTATAATAAAAGGGAGTTGATGTGATTACCTCAGTGAAGTACAGCAAACTTAATGTTAATTGAAAAGAGTTTTGTCGCTGTCTTAAGGGCCTGTGTGCTCATAAAGTCTACTGCCAGAAGGAATAAATCACCAACAGCAAGGAGCATGGTGGTATATGTACATCAAGTATTCCTTTCATCTATGCAGACACAAGCCAGGATCTTACAGCTTTCTACTTGTAGCTCTCTGGAAGAAACTGGGGTAGTGGCATAAGAGAATGAGAGTTGTGCTTTCCAGTGTTACTGTGTTGAATGGCAAAGGAAGACTGCTACGTGATAGATGAAGGTGAAGGAAATTGGATGTACTCATGAAACTGATTCACATGGATTTTTAAGAGTATCTGTTCTGCTTCTCCTACCACAAAAACCCTAACTTTTAGTAGAAGTTAGAAAATATTTGAAGTGGTTACCTGGGGATTCAGAGAGAGATGCTGTTCTGGTGTGGATATCACAAAGTGATATTAATTGTCCCAGTTTGGCAGGATAGATCTCTAGCTCAAACTAAAATCTTCCTACTTGCTATGGGTTCTCTTGAGCTTAGATTTGGAGGGGTCTCTGCTGTAAACAAACTTGCAGTATGGAGTGCCATGCTTTCCTCTTTCAAAAAGAACAAGATCTGTGAACTGCTCAAATATGTTGTCAAATCAGGGGTTAAATGAGCTGTCCTGTTCTACAATTTCTGCAGGTTTTTGAGGAGTGTATTTTTTTTAACGAGCTGAGCTGTAGCCCAAGATCTATACTGTAAAAAGGGCAGCTCTTTAGTTGAGAAAGCTCTACCTCAGGCACGGAGATCTGTGTAGGCTTAAGAGGATGTAGGGGAAAACATCACTGGCATTCCCAGATGGAAGTTGAGAAGATGGGAGGAGCAGATGCATTTTGTTGCACTGAGTACACTGGAGAAGCCCCTTTCCTCCTCTCAGGTTGTCTGAGAAGGGGCTAGGTTTTGCACGCTCACTTCCATGCCCCAGCATTTCATTTGCGCTGAGTTCATCTCCCTGCAATTCCATCCCTCTCCACCTTGGGTGAGGGCAGAGTTGAAGATCTGGAGTGAAGCAGCCCTCGTCCCCTGAGCACTTCCCTAATTCCCTGTGGAACTGAGATGTGATGGACGGTCAGAAGTGCATCTGCTGAAGAGGAGCCAGGGTCTGCTTTGTACTACTTACGGCTGTCATTCTAGGGGGTGGGCATACAAGCTTGAGACCCCCAGACCAGCAGTTCTCTTGAACTTTTCTAAACAAAGCCGTTGGTGCCCCATTCCTCCTATTCCTCTGGGGGCTAAGGTCCCCTTAGGCTCTCTTCTGTTTCTTTCTCTTAGATGTTGTATGTTGCTGTCTCTTCTGCTACCTTTCCCCTCCTTTGTGTCTCTATGCATGGGCAAAAAAAAAAAAATACCAAGGCCCTCTGAGTAAGAGCAAGGGACTGTGCTGTCTGCAGCATTACAGCCAATTACGCACGTGCAGTTTATTTCCTTCCTCTATAAACAAACAGCTGTAATCTCTGGCATGTTGTAGTAATCATGTACTTTAAGTGGTCTCAAAGAAACACAGTTCATCACCTTACTGAGTCTGTCTGGTCTGTAAGTTGGTGGGGAAGGGCTGGGATCACAAACTGCTTTTAAAGAACACACTGTTTTTTATTGTCACTTCAATACTGAAGTTCTATCCCTCAAAGCAATGAGCAGTCTCCTGTTGTCATGGTGCTGGTTGCAGTGGTACTGGAACTGTTCGTGTGACTGACTCAGTGCTAAGTCTGTAACAAGACATGTAGACTACAGACTCCTCAAGACAATTCTGCTTCCAGACACTGTGTCCAGCCATGGTGTAATGCATGGGGAGGTGATTCCCTGAATGGATGTGTTGTTGATAACTCTAACTCCTCAGGCTGCATTGCCTTTGGGTTTCAATGACCTGCTTTCGGGTCCTTAAATTTGGAAAGTAATTTTTCACTGACTTGGGAAGGTTTTTGGGGCATGTTCAGGATCTGAATGAAGATATCCCAAAGCAGGATGGTATTCATAGCGTATGTTGGAGCATGGCTGGAATTAAGGTACGTATCCCTTGTTTCCTTCACTTGTTACACTTCAAACTCATTAACAAGAAATGGACAGATCTTGCTCTAAAATGACTGTGCATTTACCTGCACTTGCTTTTACAACCTTGAAATTGTAAACAATCCTCCCCACAGCTTGTGGATCAAAACATTCTGACCACAATCTTTGTCCACAGTCAACTTTATCACAGTCCTATCAGAACAATGTATGTGAAATGGTGAAATTGAAACAGCGCTGCTAGGCTAATTATTTCAAAAAGGAAAGAACTCTTGGAAGAGGAGGGATTCTGGACTGGCCAGGGACTTGAAATAGCACACACAGTCCAAATGTCAGTACAGATCAGGCCTGCACAATCAAGCTGTGTCTTCCAATTAGTTCTGTCCTGTTTTTATTGTGGGCAGTTAGGATTTTATTCTCAAAACACATCAAGTTTCCATTCTCTTGATGAGACAGTCTCAAAGTCCCTAGCCAAACCTGGAGACTTGTGCTCACTCTCCAAAACTGGTCAGGCATCCTTTCTCAAAACTTCCCTTTGTCCAGACATAAGTACATGTGTTGAAAATTCCCCAACCCTTTCTTGCCCAGATACTGCTGTCTTCCTTATCCTTATCTCTGCCTCTCTTGTCACACATGTTCATAGTTCCCTCACTTATCTCATCACTCCAGCTACTCTCCTCACTTGAGTCTCTTTGGGTGCTCTGGATACTCCAGTAACTTTTTGCACTTGTGTATGGGGTGAATTTTTGTTGTCCCCTCACTTTCTTTTTGCTAGAGGGTTGACCTGTTCTTCCTCTCCTTCTCATATCACTCTCAGTTTTCCTGATCCTACTGTAGTCATCTTAGAGCTTCTCAGGTCCTCTTGGCTTGTCTGAAGCCATCAAAATAATTAGTGTCCTTAAATTTCCCATGATTTTCTTCTGTAGCATGACATCCAAATGCTTTTAATTTTATCAGCTTGCAAATTTTTGCTATACTGCAGTCCCACAGACATTTGGGCCCTTTACACCCAGTTTCAGCTGGTTCTTCCATATTCTGAGTGTTCGAAACCTTCTTCCTTGTACTTCAGTAGCATTCTTACTTCATGCTTCAACTCGTCCATAAAATACTTCCTCCTCCTGTACCTTCCTTCCCTTTCAGGCACTTTTTACTACTTCTGTACCTTTTCTGGGATGATGTGTTCCCAGTCCAAAAAGATCACTCCCCTTTCTTCAGTGTCCTATGACCAGCAGTTGTTCCTTGTGCATTTTCTGGGTCACAATGTCAGGGATTGGAAGGGACCTTGAAAGATCATCTAGTCCAACCACCCTGCTGGAGCAGGAGCACCTTGATTAAGTCACTCAGGAACATGTCCAGATGGATTTTGAATGTCCAGAGAAGGAGACTCCACAACATCTCTGGGCAGCCTGTTCCAGTGATGGACTTCAAGTAATTGCACTATACTCCAAATGTAATTGAGTAGTGATTTTATCCTCTGTACAAATTCACAACACTGGAAGTTGAAGCCTTTCTTCTTGTTTTCCAGTGAGTATCCCTGAATGCATGCTTTCTTCCCTTTTCTCTATATACTCAGTGAAACATTCAGGTTTCTGCATTCATTCCAGTGCTACTGGACTCACCTCTCATCAGCCAGACCAAATTCACTGTGCATCTGTTGAGCAGATACTTTGTGGCATTGTCTGCTTACAGCAAGCATAGGGATTTTCTTGTGAGGATCACCTGATCTCTCACATAATGGCAATTTTTGCACTAATCCTTTGGACAGGTACAGCTAATCCAGTTGCCAACCTGTATAACAACTTCATGTTTGTACAGGCCTTTTACTTCAGAGTTCATCAGGCAAAGCTCGTGTTTTAAATGTCACCACTTCTGCAGAAGAGATAATAGAGAGCAAGCTTCCTTAGGGAATATATCACTTTCTTCTATAGCTATATTTGAAGAGACCTTAAATATCTTTCAAGTAGTTATTGCCTCTAATTTATTTAAGTACTAAATTATGCCTGATGCAGTGGGTTGCATCAATGTTATGGTTTTCACAAGGTACTGTACCACATGAGAACTCATGCTTTAGTTTTTAGATGTTCTGGAAAGGTCAGATTCAGTGTATGAATCACTATGCATTTCTGATACAGAGACTGCTTTACGTGTTGTGCTTGATACTCATGGTCTTTCTTGATTTGGGGGTGGTTTTGTAAAGCAACTGGCAATGAGCCCAGTATCACACTTTTGCTCATTCGTGTACCAGTAACTTCCTGAAGCATCAGTTAGTAATACTGAGTTTATGTTCAGGAATAGGCTGCAGGTGCAGCATTCTAACTTTTCTTTTTGCCTCTTGATCATTCTAGACTGCTTTAATTGTCAATAAAGTTTGTTCTGTTTTGTTTTAGTCCCTAGATCTAGCTCTTAGCTTTGCTTCTTAGCCAGCATGTTTTTACAGAAAATAAAAATCCCTATATTGAGTTGACTTTACGGTGAGTATTTCAGTGTTTTATTTTTCTTTTAAACACTTGTGGAAGTCAGTTTTTATTTACAATGGAGGCTTCTCAGTGCCAATGGTTGCAGGGCTCTCCTTCCTGCCAGTCTGAAGAACAAGGACATCGATGACAGCTAATACCCTTTCACCTCACCCCACCAATTGGTCGTTTCTATTCCCCATAGAAAAGCAGCATTTCTTCCCTCAAACAGAAAGGATCAGCACAGCACTGCGGCAAAGTTTGAAAAACTAAGATTTTAGTATAGTGTTCATGCCTGTGATGAACAAAATCACTCTACTAGGAAGTGGGAAGTGCCTGTACATAATCAAGGCAACAGCAGTAGAACAGGCATGTTTAATGTATCAGAGGGGAGAATTAGGCAGCAATACACTCTTGTAGTAAAATTCTGCAGGTTTCCAAATATGGGGTGCCTACCTTAATTTTTTCAAGTATCTGAAGTTTGACTAGTTTCTAAGTTCAAAAGAGGAGGCTGTTTGCAGTATGGATCTGTCTAAATGATATGCTTTAATTCTGGAATCTGTGTCCAGTTAAGCGGATGTTCCTGTTAAGGACATTGCCCTTGCTCTCTTTGTGTGATGTCAAAGTGCTGTGTGAACACTGTTGCCAGCAGAAGTAAGTCTTTCTGCAAGAAATAAGGTGTATGCTGTTATGCTGAGATTCTCAAATAGTTCTTTAAATTGAGGAGATGGTCCTCTAGTTTTAGAGGTAACCTTTGATCTGGCTTGGATTGTCTGTGTGGTCCTGATCAGGCCAGAGCTTTCCCTGAAAGCATCTTTAAAGTTTAAAGCATCCTTTAAAGCATCTTTTAAATCATCTACAGTTTAAAGCTTGCAGCAGTTCTGTTTTATAATCCTTAGCAGAGTTAAGAGGGCCCACTCTGGGCTGAGCAAAATGCAGATTTCAGTTCATCCTGAACACTTGCAAACAAATGGCTGAATGTACATATGTATAGTATCAAGGGGAAGGGGACTGTTATATAGCTAAGCTCTACCAGTGTGCTATGTGCTGCTTTTTGTCCTAAGAACTGCTACAAGCTTCAGCTACCTCCCTTGGCTATTCTGAATCACATAGATGGAGACTGCTGTGGCTCTGAGGGCTATACAAGCAGCCTCTCCTCTGGGAGAAGAAAGGGTGTACAGCTTGGTATAGAGCGTAGAGCTGGTGTTAAGAAGTAGGAAAGAGCAGCCAGTTTCCAGCCTTAGGGGATGTTTAAGGCTCACCCTGTTGAGACACTTATGCCCTTCGTAGACTCCATTTTGGTCCCTTGTTATTACCACTGAGAAGGCCAGTCACACCTGCCAAACCTCTTTAATTAACAACAGATGAGAACTGTAGCAGTATCTTTGTTGCAGAGGAAACAAAGTGTGTGCACATGTAAGGACTATAAGGAAGCCAAGCTGACGTCTCTCCTTTGCAAATACTAGATTGACTCTCATCCCGGGTGATCCCAAGAGCAATAGTGTTTTACAAGACTGAAGAATTCACCTAAGATAGTAAAAGCAATTAACCTAGGCCAACCACAGTACAGTCTTCTGCTACAATCCAGGCAGAGCATCCCAAAAAGAAAGAAAGGTATGTCCCACAGAGAAAGTATGCATCTGCCAAATAACTGAATTGTGAAATAAATCTCTTCCTCACTCATGTCCCGTCTCACCATCCCTGTTTGGTCCGCATGGTTCCAGGCTATTGTAAGATGGCAGTGTGGTCACTACAGCCTCAACAGTGAAGCGGTGTGGAGCACCAAGTCCTGATGCCTCATCCTGGAAGGCAGTGTTATCGTGACTATTTGGTGGGGGTCCTGGGGAGGAGTGCCACCGCTGGGAGCGGAACCAGCGGAAAGCCAAGATGAAAGTGATGACAATGAGATCCAGAATCAGTTCTGCAAGCTCCATCACAGATAGGACAGAGGATCCAAACCAGAGGCTCCACTGATTCCCAAGCTGGGACAAGAGAGTCACTACCTGCAAGAGAAAGAAACAGGCAGTGTTGAGACTGCTTGTTGGAGCCTTTTGCTTCTCTGCCTGCTCCCATCACTAGTACCATCATGGGGAGATCTTCCCATCTTTCACGGGAAGACCTGAGAGTCAGCAGTGCTGCTGGAATGAACACCTGCTGCACAGAGGGGCACTGTGGTGTAATGGGTGGATATGGTAAAGTACATACTGTGAAGGCTGGTGACTCCCCATTGGTCTTGTAGTTCCATTCCTCAAAAAAGATATTTACTTTTGCAACTCCATTCCTGTTAACAATAATGGGTATAAGCAATGCTAAACCTGCAGTTCTTGCATTTCTTTGCTAAGCTTAGCTGTCTTCTCTGTCGACTTCTGCTTCCTGTCCTCCTTATGCACATACAACCTAGAAGCTTTTCTCCATCTCCAGACTTCCCCCAGGGACTTAATATACACTTCTGAGACTGCACTGTGTACTCCGGTGTTTGTGGTATCTTAAGGTAGTTAAGTGCCAACTGCTGCATCGCTCTCCCTTCTCAATCTTTCGCTAGCTCTTACTGTGACTCTGAACCACATGGCAGCAACCTATGGCTTACTCTTTTCAGACCAGCAGATAATCCTATAAGAATCTTCACTTAGATTCCCACTCCTTCTTGAAGTCTCAGTTTCTCTCTGCTGACTTGAGTCTAGTGCCCTTGATCCCAGATCCGTACACCATTTGTGATTTAATATGAGCTCTAACCACCCCATTCACCCTTTTTCCAACCTGGACTACTTCTGGTTTTGAGAAAACCTTTGTAAATGGTCTCTCACCTCTTGGATGTTATATTGTATTTGTTCTGCTGTGAAAGCACGTAAAAAACCCAGTCCTGAAATGAAAATGCAATGAATTGTGTTAGTGCAGTCACCTCTTGCAGATTTAGTAGCTGCTGAAGGAGGGTTAAACCAGAGTTCAGAGCAGTGCTGTGGAGCCAGGACACTACCTCCTTACCTCTGATACAGCAGAAGGCCAGCGAGAATATCCAGCTGAGAGCTGGTATTCTGTCATTCTGTAAGACAAGAGAGTGTGTTAGCTGCAGAAGTGGTCAGAGCCACGAGGACAGATATCAGTCCCCAGGCACCTGGAAACTCCCTCCCATGTTGAAGTTGTGCCCACTTCCCACTGAGCTTCTGCACAGTCCTCAGGAGCTCACCCCAGAGCCAACACTGATGCTCCTCAGCCATTTGGTCTTCCTGATGGGAGAAATATCATTTAGGTCTGCACTTCAGCTAGCTGCTCAAGCTTTTGCCCTGGTCAGTGTATGCTTTCCAACATCCCTATGAATAGAGAGTTCCCAGTGTAACTTACAAACTTACTTGCAAGGTTTCCGACATTTGTGGAAGCAGCCCAGCTCATCAGCTTTGAATTCAGCAAGGAGTTTGTAATAGCAGTAGCCTGAGCAGCAGAGAAAGTAAATCCAGATAAGCTCACAGTATCTATGTGAAAAGAAAGTGACGTGCAACAGCAGGGGGAATCCAAAGATTTCCTTCCACAAGCTTAGATGGACTAACTGTACAAGAGAAGAATGTCTTTTGGATGTCCCATATCAGAAAGCCTCATTCAAAACAATTAGGAGTTACTGGGACGTGATAGGGGCCAAACAGTTTCAGATGGGCATGAGGTTTACTATATAATATTTATCATATAAATCCTCTCCTTTAAGTACTTACCCCAAGCTATGTGCTTTGTGTAGTCACAGTACTCCGCTCCATCAGGTAAGGGATAAAAATAATATGCACAGAAGCAGCGCTTTACCATGTTGAGCTGAAAGCAGGAACGAATGCAGACCTGGGAGCACATGACGTGGAAAAGTTTAAACAGAGAAATCAAAGATGTTGTACCCTCTATCACGTTATTGTATTAACATTGTACATGGACATGCATGACTGTTAGGGGACCGAAGCATTCCAGGAAAGCTGGGAAAGAAGCTGGCACGGAGCCAGCGATCACAAGTTACCTGTTCAGTGTAGCGAGAGGAGTACAGATTTTGCACTGGCACATCACTGCCATCCTCTGTACAGTCGCTGTAACTGCCTCCAAGACGCACAGTCATCTCCTAGAATATCAGTTATGTCACAAAACAACTAGCACTTTGCTGTCCCCCCTCTACACTTCTGTGCTACCCACCGCTTTCATCACTACTTGCTCCTTATGCTTACCTCTGGATGCCAGCTCCCCATGCTTTCCCTTGTTTCGTTATTCTCTTACGAATTGCAACCAAGTGTTTCTCATCCAGTCTGGTAAGCTGCTGCTCTTCCCCCTCCCCCTTCACTCCAGATGGTGTATCCCCTTCCTTTAGCACCTTCAGTCCATGACAACCCATCTGTATCTATCCACCAAGTTACACCTTTCACACTGAAGTCCCATATGCACAGCTTTTAACCCTGCTGCTGCTTCCTCACCTTCCTCATGCTGATGGAGGTCTCAATACCTGGACGCACATTGAAACCCCCATCATCCATGAAGGCTGGCTCATTCTGATCGTGGACCATGACCCTGGCTCCAGTTACCGTTGACAACAGAGGGATGAAATCATTCTGCTCGGTGCGCACCACCAGAGAGAGGCCTGAGGACATGCCAGAGAACAAGGGATGTCACAGGTGGCCATCATGTGGAGAAGGACAGAGAGCATAATGGTTACATCTGGATCAATAAGAAGTAAAGAGAGAGAAATGTCAACCAGGCCTGAACTCAAGCTGAGCAGAAATGGGAGTGTGGCTGAAGGCAGGCCAGAGAGAGGGCTGGAGGTTCCAGGAGAGGCCAGAGAAAACTGGATTTCTTAACTGAGACTTAGAAAAGACAGCTCTGGGAATTGAGAGATTTCACAGAATTTGAATTGAATGATAGACTGAAGATTGGCCCTAGAAGGGGCTTCAGGGAGATTAGGAACACACACAGATCAGCTGCTTGAAATGGTAAGTACCAAAGGAGGAGGTCAAGACTAAACTTTCAGGACAGCACTACAGCTCAACAGAGACTTCAGGAGTACACAGTAGAAGTCCAGAGGGAGCAGTGAACCTAAGGATCAAGCACTGATGGGAAAGAGTTCAGTAGGACAGCTGTGAAGGACAGCCATGTCCATGACGCATCCACCTCCACATGGGTGAAAGCAGAGTTGGGATGAGACAGAGCATAGCTGCAAACTACCACCACCTGTTGCCTGTAACTCCTCCAGCCTTCCAGACACCCTCCATGGGGAAAACAGATAAGCCAAAAGTGCTTCTCACCATTATTGATCCCAGGCAAAGAGGATGTCCACAGGCTGCTGCTGTTGTCATTGAAGGTGTAGCAGTTCCCATACAAGGGGTGGTGGAAGTGGGTGTAATTCCTGTGATGGAAACAGAAATATTCACACAGGCGAAAAGAGCTGTGAAGACCAAGGACTTCCTGAAAGGAACAGTTCTCTTTTCCACCTGCACAGAGAGGGGCTTAGAGCAGATGGGCAGTGTTTGTTATGTAAACTAACCTGAACAGGGAAAAGCAATTAAAATTTCCTGTAAAAAATGTCCTGGAGCTAGACAGGTTTTATACATGTTTTTCTTGTGCTGATAGCATTTGATAGCCAGGATAATATTTTTTAGTTTTAGCAGTATCAGCAATTACTGTATTATCTTACTACTGACAAAGCTCTTAGCTCTCAATACCCCTTGCCTTGCTGATGGGTTTAATTTCATTGCCTTTGTAGGGCTCCTAAACCACAATGGCAAGAAAGAAGTGCAGTGCTGTTTTCACTGCTTCTTCCTGTATGGGGCTGATATGTACCACTTCAGCACTGCACATCACCCTCAGCACGCATGCCAGCATATGTTGTACACTTGGGGTTTGTAGCAGTATAATTATTTTATTTCTGTGATACTCAGGAGAAAAGAAACCATTCTGTGAGGTCCATAGCTTCAGAAAGTCTGACCCTGGTGAGCACAACTCACAGGAAAGACTCGAGATACCGCTTGAGACAATGTGACCTGAATAAAGAACAATCCCACCTTTGGAAAGAAGTTCCCTAATGTGAGTTTCTTGAATTCTCCTTGAACCCAGGCACAAAATATGGGTGTCAGTAGGAATAAACAGTGGGGTGTTTCTACCACTTACGCCTTGTCACATGTTGCTTCGTTGAAGCGGCAAGAATAAATGAAATTCTCAAAGTCAGACTCATCCAAGTCTTTTGCATCAGGCACCTGTGCCAGGATATTGATGTAGTGAAAGCTGTACCATTCTCGCACTGCATCCACTCCTGAGGAGTACGTCTGATGGAAACAATCCTCATTGTTTTCACTGCACTGTGAGAATGAAAAAGCAGCTGTGTCAGGGAAGTCTTGTGCCGGAGGAGGTGGCTGTGCTCCCTCACCAGGGTGTAAAAACAAACTGGAGGGAGCAAAAAAGCTCTGTGGCACCGCTGTGCTCAAGAAAAAAGCAACCAGTAGCATGGGGAAAAGTAATCCTTCAGAGAAAGTGAAACACCAGGTCAACAGGCATAGCTGAGTGAGACTCAGGAGACAGCAAACTGCAGTGTGGTGTGCACCGTGATCTACTGTATGCAAAACCTACTTGGTATAAAACCAGAAGCTTTAAATTCTAGCATGGGGAGCCCTCCCTTTAGCGTGAGTCCAGAGAAACTTGGTGACCCCGTGGGAGCTCCTGTTAACGGGCAAATGTTAAAAATGTTAACTGGCACCTTCACTGCCTTTTAAAATGCAAACACAGATACCCTAGGGCAAAGAAGATACTGCCCAGGAGCAAATACGGCCGCGATCACATTTTGCATGGCCCACAGCCATGCAATACCCTCCCCTCAACAATTATTGAGCAACACTGTGGTTGTTGTTAGTAAATGGCTCTGAAAGACTGATGTAGCTTTCAGGAAGGACAAGGTTTCCCTGCCTCACCTAGGAACAGATGGGCAGTGACATGGACAAGTCTTCCACAAGACCAGGGACAGGACTTAGGGAGCAGTAACACGTTGGGAAAAGATTTCAACTCCACCTTCATCTGTCATCAAGAAAAGCCAGCAACAAAAATCCCTCTGTAGGAGGAAGGGCATGGCCACATGGCTAACAGGACAGAAGTGGCCAGACAGGGGTTGGAGTGGGTAGCTCAGAACACATCTTGGGTTCTCACCAGAACAAAGCCTATTTTCCAGTCGTTCTTGTCCACTGAGGGACTGTTTTCTGGCAAGCTGACCAAGTTATCCCGCTTCTGCCTCCGCAGAGGATGACGTTGAACATGATGAAGCAGGCTCCTCGAGGTGCGCCTTCGTGAGAACTGCGCAGATCCATCACTTCGTGCCAGGGACATGTTATAGTCATAAAGGTCCAGCAGTGTCTGATGGGTGATTTGGTCCAGTTCATCCAGCTTCTTCCGGATGGCACTGTACCTATACAGTGGGAAAGAGGAGCCTGCAGGGTTAGGGCTGGATGTGCATGAACAATTCTGAGTAAGGCATGCAGCAGAGTTTAATGTGGTGCTTCAGGACATTCCCACTGACAGCTGAAAATCCATCCCCTTTGCTGGAGGCCACTGTTCCTCGTAGTAGATAAGGAAGTGCATCCACTTCTGCCTTAGGAGAGTTTTCAGAGCAGCCCGCTAACATACCACCAGGTACAGCAGCTTAAATGAACACAATTTACTGCGAATGCCCTGTGGCAGCAAATGCTCACAAGAAGCTTCCCTTCCACCTGTCCTTCTACAAGTCAAGGACCAAGAAGAGAACACAGATACATGCCTCTATCCTACGTCCACAGAGGTCAAGGCAGCTGAAGGCTTTGGGAGACCATTTCTTACCTGTATGGGTTGAGCGTGCACAGCGTCACTGCAGGGAAGGTCAGCCTGTCTGAGTTCAGGTTGAGGTTCAAGTTGACAGGGTAGCTGAAGTACTCCCTGTAGAGGATTCCAAACTGCCAGTACATTAATCCAAAGGTGAGAAAGAAGAGGACAGACCAGAAGGCCGTCTTCATTTTGTTCTTTTTAGAGCACACCAGGCGGATAGCTCCGTGGATGGTCGTGTTGCTGCAGAAGAACTGGAAGAGCTCCTGGTAGGAACCATAGAATTCAATGAGGCCCTCTCGCTCATCTTCCTTCTGCTGCTGCTCCGCTTCCTGCTTGCACTGCCTCGTCTTCTCCCCTTGTGGCATCTTCCCTTCCTTCACAGACTCACCCTGAAACACAAATTAAGAGCGAGGTGGTACTCCACAGGATCACAGCTCCGGAAAGCCGGTGCTCCCACCCCCTCCTCCCTCATCCCAGCAGGGCCCGACAGGTGACAGAAACCCCCGCCTTCCCACCCGAGCCCGCAACCCTCCCGCAGCCGCCGACCCCCGCGGGACTGACGCGGGGCGCCGTGCCCATGGCGGGGCCGTCCCACGCCGTCGGGGCGGTAGGCGGCGGGCGGGGAGCAGGACCCAGGGCTCGCTTTCCCCAGCGCTGCCGGCTCGCTCGCAGCTCCCTGGCTGGGCTGGGACCGGTTCCTTTCCAGTTGGAGCCAGCACCCCGCCCGGCTCCTGCCCTGCCAGCCTCTCCCCGCCCACCCCTCCTTCCCTTCCCCTTCCCCCCCGGGCCGCTCCCGGCGAAGAAAAGCCTCTTTAAACTCTCAAGTGTCCGCGGCCGGGCGTGGGCGGCCGAGGGCCCGGGGTCGGCTGGATGGGGTCACCTTGGCGGAGCCGCGCCGTCGGGGATCGCTGCCCGGTGTCGTCCTGGCGGACCTCGGTACCCCGACGGGCACTCGAGGCCACCGCGGTGCCCCCAGCGAGGAGCCGGCAGCCCTGTCCCGGCCAGGTGGGGCCCAGGGAACGGCACGACCCCCTCCGCCCTCGCGGCTACGGGGACACAGCAGGGCTGGCCCGAGGGCATAGGGATGGGGCCGCTTTCCCCCCTCGCTTTCAGCCCATCCAGGGGGCCGCCAGGGCCCTGCCGTACCCACAGGAGTGTCGGTGAGGTACCCCGCGGTGGGCATACCAGGGTCCTGTGTCCCAGCAGCGCTTTGGGGTTTAACTGTGTTTCACGAAGCTGAGGGAGACGGGGTGAATTTGGTACGAGCTTTTCAAGAGGGCTGGGGCAGGGCAGGCTGGTGGGGATGAGGTGCTACGCATGAAGGAACACTGCTTTTGCTGGTTAGTTAATGAAGAAATCTCACATCCAGAATGAGCTGGTGCAGGCATTGCTGGCAGCACGTCTCAGTACGCTGCGCCTGGGGAGTGGAGGCCTCTCGCTGTTACCCAGCACCTCGTGGGTTCTTCAGACCACAGAAACAACCTGGAGCCACACGTGCCCAGCAGCCTTTGGAACTCAGGAACCGCAATTCCACTCTTCTCCAAATGACTTCATCTCAAACCAGTGCTGTTTGAGGCTTTCCCTTCTTTCTTTATGACTGCCCTCTTCAGGCCAGGTCCTTGTTCCAATTCACCTACTGCAGTTCCTGGATTTTGATCGTGGCTGGAGCATGCAGCAGTTTGGTTAGTGACACAGCCACTTCACATTGCAACACAGCATGCTAGAAAATGGCAAGAAGCACACTTCTGAGGCTGGTGGGGTGTGCCAGCTGCAGTGCTGTGATAGCTGCTTGCTGCTAACCTGCAGATGACACCGCGAGCTTCTCCTAGCTCCATCCCATGTCAAAAGCAAAGCAGAGTACTTTTCTGCCGTTGTAAACTTAGTTATACCAAGCAGTTTGTTCTCAACTTACATTACTGTTAAGAAAAAACAGAGATTGCAAAGAGTGGAAGGGGAGAATGAACAAATATTGTTCGTAAGTGCCAGTTGTAAGTCTCTTAAGAGCATTAGAAATGCCCTTCCTTTTAGGGGACAGATACGAGCTCTTTTCTCTCGTGCTGCTTGTGTACTTCATGCACTTGGGTGCACATGGAGAATCCCAAGAGATGCATATTCAGCCTGGAGCCATCTCCCTTGACTTCTGTGAACACAGACAGATGTATAGCAGTTGCAAAGCATCGGCTTCTATGGTCACCACTGTAAGCTCTGGAGCTATAATTCGGGAGCTTCCCAGGGACTGTGTTTATAACTTGTTTGACTACATTATTGTAATGTCTTGAAATTATACTCAGTTATGCTAACAGATCATCCTCCAAAACTGCTTCTCTCTTACTGGAATTATGCCTTAAATACAAAACCAGCCAACCAACCGATCAACTGAAAATACAAAAACACTACAAACAAACAAACCCCAAATTATCTTGGTTCTGTCATTCCCACTTTCTGCTCATTTAAGCTAGTGGCACTCACCGAACAGCTGAAGCCCCATTTGGCAGAGCTAGTTGTTGTGCCTTCTATGATTCCCACACTAAATAAAAGCATTTCAGCTTATCTTCAAATGACCACTGCAATTGCACTTAGAAGCACAAATGCAACTGGCAGATCTAGATATGATTATTTTTCATACTTTTTCTGTATACCATACTTTTTTTTAAAATCTTCAAATTAATTAAAAAAAAACCAACACCCAAACCAACAACCTTGATGGCTCTTGCAGCTTACAGCTGCTGTCAGCTGTGATCAAAGTGCTTCCCATTGCCCTCTCTCATGTTGGCAAGGTGCTCAGGCTGCCAGATGTTATCTGCTGCTGTTCAGATAGCAGCCCTGAGCGGCCTCAGGTGACCTGCAGTCATTTCAGCCATGTGAATGTCACAGTTTGGCCATAGCTTTGAGAAATTCTGACGTTCCTGTGGTCACACAGGTGTGCTACAGTGTGACTGCCAGCTCACAAAGTTGGATGAGCTGGACCACCTGAGCAACCACTTTCCAACCAGGAATTTTCACTCATCAAAAGTACAGTTGTCCTTGGGCACGCGTCACTGCAGCAGAAAGTTGTGAGGTGGAATCACGATGCAGTTTGTGCAAGTGATTCGTGTGGATATTGTAGGGGATTAGGTATGCTTCTGTCTCGAGCTTCCCTCACTGAAAGTATCTTCTGAGCACTTTCCTGGATGTTTTTTCAGTGCACTGATCTACAGAGGCAAGCCATGCCAGATGAAGCAGGTTTTGGCAGTAATTGTTATTTCCCCAGCCCCGTTCAGGCTCAGCAGTTACAGGGTGAATGGTTCAAGTCCTCCATTAGGAAGAATGATCTTTTGCCAGGCATTACAAACTCTTTTTGGAGGTTTTGATTCATCATCTGTACATGACCTCTAACCAAGCTTTGAATCCCAGGAGCTTTACACTGAAAAGATCCTTCACCTTTGGATGTCTGACTGCAAGTTCTCTGCTGAATGGGAAGCACACCGTTGCTGAAGGCAGTGCTCCTGAATACTGCATCCATGCCAGCTGAATGCATGATTGCTCTTTATTCCTACTGAGCAACCCCTGAGTAAACGTGAATCATTTTTATGGCATCAAATTTGAAATGTTTCCTTATCAGATATGTCTCCTATCAGCCCAAGTAGGAATGCGATAATGATCTGTAATGCACACAACCTTTTAAAATGGTACAAACTTCTTGTTATGCAACAGGCTGCTACTGTGGTGGGAGGAAAAGGAAGGCTCTCTCTAGAATGGATTGATTTGGGTTGCAAGTGTAATGAATTTTTGAACCACTTGAAAGCCTTCAGATCATTTTAGCTCTTTTGTATATATGTATATAGGTGACTGTGTTAGACAAAGCTTTTCCTTCTGTTGCAGGGTAGAAGCAGCAATTATTTCTGGCTTATTTCTGCATTATCTCCAGCTGATTATATATTTCTGCATTGAAGCTAGCAACTCAAAATGTCAAGGAACAGCAGTGCTACAAGTTTAACTGAAGCATCTGTCCAAGGAGATGCCAGCCTGGTAGCAGGTGAAGATGGGTAGATATGGGACTGTCACTTTTCAGGGAGGAGTTATTTACCCAGGATTCACCGAATCACTAGAGGGAGAGGTGATGATTTTTAAAAAGGATAATTCTTTTAAAACACCAGGGATTTGCAGAGCAGCCTATTGGGATACTGAGTGCCTTCTTCTTTGCTACTAATGCAGCCTGCCGGATGGCAATAGTATCTATCCCAAATAATTGCTGACACCGACAGCAGCAGAAGCTTGTCCATGTACTCACTCCCACAACTTTGAGTCCCAAGAGGACTAATTTCCAATGTATTTATTTTTTAACTTGTTGGAACAGAGAGCCATTCTGGTTATGCAGAAGGGAGCCTCGTGGGAAAAGCACAGCAGTAAGATTTATCCCCTTCTCTCAGATGGGAGATGATAGGGCAGAGATATGAAAATAATGTCGTAGGTCTGAGAACGTCTTGTGTATGGAAGGAAGTGCATTTCTCTTCCTAGGAGGATGAGGTTAGCATGAATGAGCCCCAGAACAGATGTGTGGCTTCCCTTTTTTTGCTGTCCACATGTTGCAGTGTGGTAGGAAGTCTGTAGAATCTGTGTATATGCTCACACCCCACCCTAGCTGACAGATCTGAGCTGGCTGCTGAAAACCTTTGCTCTCCCATCTGTTCTCTGTGCTGCAGAATGAGGGACGTTGCCTTCTGCAAGCACAGCATCCATTTGCATGCTGAAGCAGCTGAATCACGCAGACCCTGTGCCACCTGAGCCATGCTGCTTTGTATAAGCTCGTCAGTTGCTTGCTGCCTTTGCTGTAGTGACCTGGAAATCGCTGGGCACTGAAGATAGAATTTCCAGCTCTCTCTTTGCTGTGCATTTCCTAAACCTGGAGTTGCATGTAGGCTCAGCCAGGTTGACAGCTCAATACACTGATCTCGTCCAATTGCAAGAGGGTTGACTGTGGAAACAACCATATGAAAATTGCCTCTCACCAGCACAGCTAAGTCTAATGCCCATCTGAGAGATCAAAGCCAGGAAGATCTCTGTCCTGAGGGGCAATGAATGGGTGGGAGATCAGGATAGAGATTCCATGAGATTTTTTTCCCCGTTCTCCTGCTCAGCTGAAATCTTTAATTTCCTCATTCCAGCCCTAACAATATAACTATTATAACAACCACCTGACTCCCCAGGCCTGCATCCCCACCTCTTTTGTGATCTCTTCTGCCCGTTCCTGGAAACTTGAAGCAGACACAGCCACCCCAGACCAGTTTTTCTTGACACCTGCTCTTCAGCCAACAAGAATCACACAGTTGTGCCTTAATTACACTCTGAGCACAGCACAGTGCAGCCGATTTGCTTACTAGACACAGATGCTAGTTGCTGCTCACCTGGAGATTTACTCAAGCTGACATTAAGGCAAACTCATTTATGTTTACCTCCAGTTTTCATACTGCCTTACTTAATTCTCCAGGTGCCTTCTTCAGTACTTCCATCCCAGGGATTACAAGTTGCTTCTGCTTCTTGGCTCTGCTCTGCTGATGATCTGCCTCTTGAAAATAAGCGGCTATGCTCCTCAAAAAGGGAAGCTACAGGAAATTAAGCCTTTAATTAAAGGCACCCATCCACAGATCTGTTCCTTTTACCAGTAAGCACAGATCTCACAGCCAAATGGCTTGAGGAAACACATGCCATCACACCTTCCACAAAGGGCAGAATTGAAGATATTTCCTCCTTTCTCATTTCCTCTTCAATCGGAAGGATTTGATTCATTCCATTGCTTGAGAGGATTTCTGCTCTCCTAGGCAATATGAACCTCAGAAGGTCTCAGTCTAGCAGTGAAGTGAAGCTCTGGGGGGGTTTATAAGGCAAAGAGCCTGACTGTTTTGAAATGTATCTTGATAGATTAAAGATCAGGTGATAAGAAACACTCTGATGTGACATTGATTTTTATAATGGACCAACACTAGGCTTTTCCTGTGTTGGACCTGGGAATGAGAATGCTTGGATTCCTCCCTTCCTTCTTTCCCTCCTTCCCTCCTTAAGACAGAAATTGTTTAACTTAGGCAGATGCTTCTCACATATCAAGAACATAGTAGTCCTGGCCAAAATTTTGGCTCAGAAAGTGATTTTCCTCAAGTAAAACTCATGCGATCAGGGAAGGATTTTCCTTTCTTTTCCTTTCTGCTGTTCTGTGGATTCGTGATAGTTCCAGTCTGCTGGTCTCAGAAGAATGAATTACAATTCCCAGAAGACTTCATTTCTCCATTTCCATTTTTCATTTGTAGAGAAGGATGAAACTGAGTGGTAGTCATGAGACTGCCTCTCTTTGCTCCTTGGCTGCTTCACCTACAGCAGAAGAATAGGGAGTCCAGTTTCAGAAACTCTGTTTTATTTATTAGCTTCAATTCCAGTACTGTATTATATTGTGTTATCTCACATGGGGCAACCACAGCTTCTTTGGGCAGTTTGTGCCAGTGCCTCACAGCTCTCAATTAAAAAAAAAAAAAATAAACTGTCTTTCAAATAAAAATAAAAAAATCTCAGTAACAAAAGCAGTCATTGCTCTGAACCACCACTAGTCAGTGTTATTGTCCCATATTGTCCCTGGGCCACTAGTCTACACTGTCACTCCTAGACCCTTCTGCCACCTCTTGTAACTCTACATCACCACATCAGCTGAACCTGTTGAGCCAGTGTTGCTATTCCCTCTTACTTCTCACTTCTCCTCAGCACAGCATCCCAGCGCTTAGGGCCATAATCCTGTTTTTGCCCCCTGATGGTCTTCACTACTGTTAAAATCCTACTCTCTACTTTCATTCTTCTCTAGCTATTTCTCTCCTCCCCATTCTGCTTTGGCAGACCTTGCCATTTTGACCTGTTACCCAGTGCTGATGTCCTACACCAACCCCGGCTGCAACTGTTTTCTTCTGGCTGCCCAAAAGGAACACTGTTACTTCCATGGAGAAGTTAAGGTCAGGGCAGAAACCTCTGCATTGGCGCTCCAGTGTTGACTGAACAGATCATCCTGGCAGAACCCATTCTTATGCTGGGTGGGGTTTGCCTATAAATGTACCTGAAACTGAAGTGACTGTGGAAAGGCTGATCAACGTGCTGACGAAGAGAGCTCACTGCTCACAACAACTGCTAGGAGCAATGGCATTTGTCCAAGGGTTTTAAAGCAACTCAAGAGGACAATAGCTGAGCTGCTCCTAGTACTGTGTGACCCATGCCGCATTTCACGGTGGCACCTGGGGAGGGGAGGGCAATAAATGTGATGCCAGCTCTTAAAGACTTTACAGGGGTACTGGATAAAAATGGACAGTATCAATCTATGGAGGTCACTAAACCACTGAAAGCACATTCATAGAATTATAGAATTATAAAATCACAGTCACAGAATGTCTTAGGTTTGAAGGGACCATAAAGATTCAGACAGGAAGTCCATGACCTGAAGATCTTTGCAGGCTGGGAGAGTATTGCTAAGAAGTGTGATATATTTGCCCTGTTTTTCCTCTTCAGCTTGAACTTTCCACGAGAAGGGAGAGGAGGAGATTATGGTGATGAATGGGTAAACAGAAGGAGAGAATAAAGACCAAACAATTAAAAACATTAAACAGAGCACAGCAACGGTACCCACTGCTTCTTGAAGGCATTTGAGGGTGCCAGGTGGTGGGTGCTGACTGTGGGTCCTCTGCGACAGAATGGACAGCAGAAAGGAATAGAAACATGCTGTGTAATTGCCAGGACTGCTCTTCAATCAGGCATCCTCCCCCTGGAGATGCAATTGGCCTGGAACAGGGAATGGAGGAGATTCTGGGGCTTCTTGAGACTCCAGATGAAGATGTCATGAATGAAAAGGTGAGGGATAAGTATAGATATAATCTAAGAGGGTCTTGATAAACTGTAAGAATGCCTGAACCTGGCACACCACTTGATGTCTTATGTCCCCAGTAGGCTGTGTGTCCATATCATCTGCCAGCCTAAGTAAAGTGTCTGCTGTGCTCCATCTCCTGAGGACTGAACGTACTTGGATGAATGTTGCCTGGTAGTGTTGGAACCACCTGTCAGAGTTTTTGGCTCTTTGGGTGCTGTGGTCCAGGCACTTTGTTCTGGCTGCTAGTGAAGAGGACAGCATCAGTGACAGAGGGATGTGTTTGTGACAGCACCAGAAATGTAGGTGTGGATAGTGGAACTCTCCTTTCTCCTGTTTCAGGGTTTGTAGGAGCAGGGTATGAGAGGAGCTCTTGATGCCGCAGACATTGCATCCAAATGTGGAGATTCCTCTGCTGCCCACTGCTAGGGGGTGAGAGATTCACTTCAGGTCTGCACACGAGTACCTGTCTCTGCAAGAATTCCTTGTTGGTTGCTGCCTCTGGGCACAACTCAGCCCCACACTGCCTGGGCTACCATGGACCACCACAGAGAAAAGTTAAAAGGCAGTGTTCCTATAGGCCAGTTCTGTGAAGAAGATGTGATGGTCTTCTCTACAAACAGAGCTACCTAAAAAGAACTGTGCGGACTGCAGTGCCAAGGTCATGAAATGACCTCCATTGTTGCATGGTGGACTATGGGATATGTGATTAATTTATATCTGTACTTTAGGCTCTTTGCTGTATGTCAGCTGACTGGTGGAATTTGAAGCTTCTCAGTTTGAGCATGTGGTACCAAGGTGGAGATAAGGTTTATGAAGGCCAGTTCTCTCCACTGTAGGGAGCTGTATAATCATAACGCTGTGGGCGCAAAAGAAGGATTCTTCCTAGTCAGACCTGTGGTGACCTTAGTGATTACAAGTAAGGACAAGCACAGCCTGGGGGAGAGTGGACTCCTGGTATTTTCAGAGAAGTCATTCTCAAATGTTTCAAGAGTGACATCTCTGTGGTTGAAAAAGCAACCCTTGTTCATCCTGTCCTTGCTATGGTGCTTTAAACCAGGAACACTGAATTCCAGTGGTGTGTAGGCAGCTGCTGAATGGCTGGAGAGGGCTGCATGCTGGTGGTCAGGGTGACAACTGACCGCTCATATGTGGTGTCTGCCATATTCCAGAAAAGGACTTTGACTCAGCAAAGCATCTGTTCTGCGGTCTGGCTCCAGAGAAACAGCGTCCTGAGTTGCTCTGAATGATGACATGCTGCCAAGTGGAAGCAAGCTCAGAGTTTATTTAAACACTTTACAAATGCCTTCTTGTTGATGCACATTTGCTTTGGAATGCATACCAGCCAAAATTTAGCTATGTTTGTAAGGTGCATCTAAACCAGAGTAGTTAGACCTCTGGATCAATTTTGCTAGCTTAAACTCCATAAGCAGAGAAATAATTAAGCAAAAGGAACCTCCGTGGAAAAGATAATCTTGAACTCAGCTTTGTTCACAGTGACAGCTCTTTCAATATCATGTCAGGAGTTGTTGCCATCTCCATTCACAATACAACACAGTCACAGCCCCTAAGTAACCATATACACAGAGAACTTGATCTTAAGCTTTGCAGGTTGACAAAATCCCTAAAAAACCTCATGTCTTATATCAAATACAATTCCCTAAGAAGTGATTTAATACTTCTATATTTGATATTTGTTTGTATGATACAGCATATCCCGTGGCAGGTTGGTCTGGCTAGCAGCTGCTCAGATGATGACCAGATTTCTGTTCCATTCATGTGGCCAGGCACCAGTGCCATGTGGCACTAGGCCACTGCCCATTTGACCTTGGAAAGCAGTATGACTGTCTGCCAGGGACGCACAATATACAATATTACTTATTCATATCTTTATAATGTGTAATCTAGTTAATCTTTGATAAACCTACAGTCTCTTAGTGATATTTTCTGTAATAAGCATTTTATATTTAAAACATATGGAATGTTACACACATCACTTTGTTTATCAGTATTACTTCTGCCTAATTTCTTGTGCTTCAAATTCAGCTTGAGACCTCCAGAATTCAGGTCGCAAGTGGGAAGCATCAGAGAGCAGGCAGCTGAGTATAAGTCAAGTGCTGTGGTATATTTCTCCTTACAAAGAGTATGGCAACTCCTAACGCATCTCCTATACCTTTCTGTTCTTTTTCTTTTCTTCACTTTTTACTGTCTTATTGGTCAAAAGGCAGGCAAATCACCAGCTCTCATTTCACACACAACAAAGACACTGGTGTTTTGTTAAATTAAAAGAGAGCAATGTCTCTTTTAACTGAGGTCATCAGCTGGTTTTTATTAAATGACAGTAATCTAGTCTTTATTTGAAGATCTTTTGAGATTGTCTGCCACCATTGCTGACAGGCAGCAAGGAAAATCAATTTCACCACTGAGTGTATTTTACCTTATCCTACTCATAGCATGTCTAAATTTGACTTGCAGCTGTTGATTCTCCCTGTGCCTGTCCCTGCAGGTTAAACTGCCATTGGTACCCACACTTTGTGGTGTAGCTAAGGGATACAATCATAATCTGATTAGGGCAATGTCTCCAAATACCTCCCTAGAAGATATTTTCCGAATTTCCTCATTGGTCCTTCAGCCCTGGATCACCTCCAGGCTTTCAACACATACTTTTTGAAAGTGTGGGTACCTGCACTGTAGGTGGTTAAACAGAGTTTTACAGTTCAATGGCATAGGAACTGTGTGGTGGTCTGCTACCCGAGGAAATGCCACCAGCACTACTGAGCATCTTGTCTTGATTAGTTACGTTCATCTGAGCAGATGAGCATTACTGAACTTCTAATGGCGAGTGTAGATCTGAAGGACTCCCTCCACTTGCCATTTGCAACTTTTATTGACAATAATTTTAAATGGTGTCTCCTGCTCCTACCATTGAAAAGCACTGTGCTCACCATCCCTTCTTGCAAAGGCAAGCACTTTCAGCAGTGATCGATGCTGCTTTTTGGATAACTAACTTCTGACATTTATGTGTTAGGCTGTAATTAATCCATACGGTGCAAACTGTGATGCATACACACACTGCTGTTTTTGTCTTCCGAACGCCATGCTGATTTACAAACTCACTGGTTTGTTAAATCTACACCAGTACTTTTATCAACCAGCACCACATGCTTTTCCAGTATCTCAGGATTTCCTGAGTATTCTAATATACTTAAATCAATTGGACTGGATACCTCCTCAGCCAAAGCTTTAGTGATGCTGAGATGCAAATTATCTTGGCCTATTGATCTCAAAATACTTAGGCTTAACTGTTACTGTGAAAAACACTCCTTATTTTGAAAATACAATACATCCACATGCCATCTGAACACATAATTCTGTTTCTTTTTAAAAGCATTTAATTGTGGCTATATTTTTCACAACAGCAGAACCACACATCTCCAATTTGTAAAATTCAGTGAAATTTTTATTAAAAATTTTATTGTAGCTTCCCACTGGAGGACTTTCATCATCTTGTTTCAATTGCTGGACTTGCAATATAAGCAACTTGCTCAGTTTGAAGATTAACCAACTTTGCCCACATATTTGCCTGATTCTACAGTTAAAACACACACACATACATAAATACCTTCCTTAAAACCTTAAAGCATTAACAAAATATGCCTATATACATCTACAGATACATATCTATATACAACATGTGTAAATTAATTGCACAACTATTGACATCTACATGTACATGCACATATCTATACAGACACACGCGTAGAGTAATATAAACACTCATCCATATGCAGCATCCCAGCAGAGCTGAGGCTGTCAATGTTCTGAGGTGAAAGCACACTTTTCTGTCTCTCTTCTGAGACTCCATCACTGAACGGTTGCTCAGCTCCTCCAGCTGGGGCGGCCCTTCCCCTTCTCTACTGAGCGTTATCTCTGTCAGTATCTGCACAAGACGGGCAGTGGGCACGGCCTCAAGCTGCCAGTGTTCAAGAAGCACCTGGACAGTGCTCTCAGTCGTATAGTTAGATTTTTGGGTGTTCCTGTGTGGAGTCAGGAGCTGCACTCACTGATCCTTAAGGGTCCTTTCCAACTCAGGATGTTCTATGATTCTAAGAGAAGGGATATAGTGGAAGGCAGGTGGCTAACACAAGGGTTCTTCTACTCTGAAGCTGTTAGAAGTTGCTCAGGCTTTGGTTCAGCTGAAAAGGAAGGAAATAAAAGAAAAACACCTAAGATTCATGAAGACCAAGATGGTACAGACCATAGCTCCTGTGCAGGGATTCACCAGAAGTGAATGGAGATGAGCACTGCAGCCCTGCCCTGCTCAGCAGCACTGGGAGGACCAGAGGCCTCCAGCTATGGGATTGTAGTAGCAGTGCAGGGCAGGGGAGGAAAGGGAGTAGCAGCCAAAGGGCAGCCAGACCTCCGCAGCCATGGCACTGAGCTGCCAGTGCCAGGAAGATGTCACTTGTCCCATCTCCCACATCAGGGAAATGGCTCAGTGCTTAGCCTCCTACCTGCTCTTTTTCTTCTGAGGGCAATGAAGAGGACAGAAATGAAAATGGCCGTGGCAATGGCTCCCCCTATCAGTCCTTCGGATTCCGTGTGTTCTGTAGGGGAAGAGGAGGATCAGGGATATCACACCCACTTGAGCAGCGACTGAATGTCCCAGCGCAACGACCCTTTCCCCCCATCCCCCTCTCCACCTGACAACACACACACTCTTGACAGCTGCAACACGAAACATGTGCACTAAGGCCATGAACACAGAGCCAAGTTATACTGGCTCATAACTTGTTAGACAGCCTTGCTTGCTTTTCCTTAATGGGTCAGGAGGAGAAAAGAGAGCAATTTCCCGCTGGGGAGGAGAGCAAGAACACTGACAACGCATCAGCTCTAAAGGGGAGAAGCATTTTTTACAAGAGAGGATGTGTACAAGAGGACACCAGGAGGAGAGCTGGGATAAGCAGGCACATGTGATGCACCCCAGAGATTTTAATCCTTGTAGTAGGTAATGAGGTGGCAGGAGGTGTGGGCAGGGCAAAGAATGTGTCACTCCACCTTGACACTCACCTGATGCCTCCAGATGAGCACTGATGGAGACGGGCTCCTCCAGAGCCACATGTGAAACGTGGCAGGTGAAGGTGGCTGGAGCCTGAGCTGTGGCTGAGCTGATGCTGAGGTAGGAGGTGATGCTGTAGGTGCCATCTCGGCTTTGCTGGTGACTGGAGAAGTATGTGTTTGAGAGACTGATTTCTACCTCATCCTCAGGAGTCTTCTGGGTCCAGCTCACTGAGATATCCAGGGGGTAATAGCCAGCAACCTTGCAGGTCAGAGTAATGGTCTCATCTCTCTTGAACGACACCTCTGCTGGTAACACGCGAACTCTCGGAGGCTCTGGAAGGAAACAGACAGGGAATTGACTGGGTCAGAAACAGAGCAGGGAACACAAGTGGCATCCACCCACAAGCTGACTATGACAGTGAGTACTGGGAACAACAGGGTGACCTTCCAGTGCCTTCCTTACCAGCCACCAGCAGCTGGATATTGTGTTGGACTTGGTGCTGTGCTGTGGACACCAAGCAGATGTACGTCCCCTCATCATCCACAGTTGCTTCCTGCAAGGTGAGTGATGCGTCCCCATTCTCCAGCAGCTGCTCCACATCTACATGGACTTTCGGCTGCACTGTTGGGCCTGCACTCCCCACATCGTATCGGAAAAGGCTGCGGCCACTGCCTCGGTGCTGCCTCCTCCACTCTAGGTAGGACAGTAGGAAGCCAGGAGCCAAGGCAAAGTGGCAGTTGAGAGTGATGGAGCTGCCAAGACGTGTGCGCAGGGAAGTGTTGTTTGATGATGATTGAAGTTCCACTAGAAGCAGAAAGGAGGATACACGCAAGCAGTGAGTTAAATTGATTTGGGTAAAGAAGGCATCCTGAAGTAGGAGGTGTGGGCAGTGACATCCTCACCCCAAGCAGGCCCCTTGTGTCATGCTCCAGGGGCCAGCCAGGCAGAAGAGCTGGAAAGAAGCCAGCCCTGTGGGGTTAGCAGGGTTAACAACCAAGTGGACACCAAGAAGGTGACGTGGTCTTGAAAGACAAAGCATTTGCTTGAGTCTCCTCCTTGGAGACCTTCAGAAGGGACCTGAACATGGCCCTGGGCAACCTGCTGTGGGTGTCCCTGCTTGAGAAGGGCTGGGATTCCAGGCCACCTGGTCACCTGTGGTCAACAGAGTCCTCTCCTTGCTCATTGGAATCTTCAGCTTTGGGTGCAGTGTCACACCGTGTCCCTCTTCCTTCTGGCTGCCACAGCTGGGCCCTCTGAGTACCAGGGCAATGCTGATCCCGCTGGAGAGCCGAACAGTGGCCAGGAACCAGGAGGCAGGGCAAAGACCATTGCCTTCCTGCTGAGAACTATATGGGGAAAGCTCACAGCTCACTTCCTCCCCACTGCAGTCCACGTGCAGCAGGGCCTCTGCATGTGGGATGGACACCAGCTGCACTGTGAGGAGAGAGAAGAGATTTAATTGTCTGGATCTGAAAGGAAGACAGAGAAAGCTGACAAGATGATAAACATCATCCACTACGGGGTCAGTCAGAACACAGAAATGCAAGGCTTAGCTTATCAAATGGAGGTCTGTAAAGAATATGGAGATCATGTTTGCTGTGGTTGCTTTACATCCCTTCGTCTGCTGGCTGTATTTCACGCAGCACAAGGTTTACTATGGGCAAAGGAAGCTGTTAGAAAAGGGGAATAAGCAAAACAGATTCCCTTCAGCCAACTCATAAAAAAGTAGTATGTGTGAAGTAACCAGCTTGCAATGTTTATTCTTTTAGGATCTGAATGCTTTCTAGTCAAAGCATGTAGGCATAAGCATCCTATGCGACCCCCAGAAGTGATCTACATGCTTCCCACTGGCATCACTGGAAATTAATTCAGTGTCTGCAGCACCGGAAAGAATCATACAATCACAGGTTGGAAGGGGCCCATAAGGATCACGGAGTCCAACTCCTGGCTCCACACAAGACCAGATGACCACATCACATGACCACATCACACCCTATGTCTGAAAGAGATATCCAAATGCTTCTTTAGCTCTGGCAGCTTGGGTCTGTGCTCAGTTTTGTGGGCAACCTGTTCCAGGGCCCCACCGCTCTCTGATGAAGAATCTTTTCCTGATATCCAACCTGACCCTCTCCTCTTTTAGCTTCATGCCATTCCCTCAAGTTCTATCGCTTGTCACAGAGACTAGAGCTCAGCGCTGCCCCTCTGCTCCCTGTGAGAAGCTGCAGCTGCCACCTGGTCTTTCCTCAGCTTCTCTGCTCTGGACTAAACAAAGCATAGGACCTCAGCTGCTCCTCATGCGTCTTCCCCTCCAGACCCTTCACCATCTTTGTAGAGCTCCTTTGGACACTCTGTAATAGCTTTATGAACTGTGGCGCCCCAATCTGCATGTGGTGCTTGAGGTGAGGCTGCATGAGTGCAGAGCAGAGCAGGACAATCACTTTCCTTGCTCAGCTGGCAGTGCTGGGCCTGGTGCACCCCAGGGTACAGCTGGCCTTCCTGGCTGCCTGTTGACTCATGTTCAACTTGTTTTTTCGTCCAAGACCCCCAAATCCCAAACACTGCACATGAGCCCGCAGTGTGCTCTTGCAGCCCATAAGGCCAATAGTATCCTGAGCAGCACCAGAAGAATGGTGGCCAGCAGGGAGAAGGAGGTGACTGTCCCTTTCCACTCTGCCTGGTGAGGCCCCATCTAGAGTACTGTGTCCAGGTCTGGGGCCCAGTACAAGAGAGATGTAGATCTGGCGGAGTAGGTCCAGAGCAGAGGTTCAAAGATAATCTGAGGACTGGAGCACCTCTCCTATGATTAAAGATTGAAGGATTTGGGATTGTTTAGCTTGAAGAAGAGAAATCTCCAGGAAGACCTCACTGCAATCTTCCAGTACTTGTAAGGAGCTTACAAACAGGAGGGGGATTGACTTTTTACACAGGTAAACAGTGATAGGACAAGGGGGAAAGGATTTAAACAGAAAGAGGGGAGGTTTAGGTTAGATGTTAGGAAGAAATTCTTCACTCAGAAGATGGTGAGGCACTGAAATAGGCTGCATGGAGAGGTTGTGGATGCCCCATCCATGGAGGCATCCAAAGCCAGGCTTGATGGGTTCCTGGGCAGTCTGACCTAATGAGTGGCAACCCTGCCCACAGCAGGGGGTTGGAATGAGATGATCTTTGAGGTCCTTCCCAACCCAAGCCATTCTAAAATTCTAAATTCTAAATTAATTTTCTCTATAAATTTACTAGGTGCTGAACTGAGACTGACAGGCCTGTAATTACCAGGGTATTCTTTCTCATCATTCTTGAAAATTGGAATGTTTGCCAGCTTCCAGTCAACTCGGATTTCTTCAGATTCCCAAAGCCTGTCTGTAGCATGCTGAACACACCCATACCTTGTTCAACCACACCCCCAGCAGGAAGGCTTGGTCCCATGCTAACAGACCCTGCTGGGCCTTGGTTAAGCTTGCATATAAGCACTTGTTTGCATATAAGCATTGTGTGCAGCTAATTGGACCACAGTGAAGTACAGGCTCGGACCTTTGCTTTTTGCTGTGTTTGTGAACCTACACACAAAGCCAGGGCTGTGGAGGAGAACTGTAGGCTGGCACCCAGGAAGAAGAGCCAAGTATACACTGCTGGTCTCCCGAGAGGGACAGTGCTACTTCATGCATGCTGCCTAAGATGCTGATGTTGTTAGTTGTAAGAGCAGATGGGAATCCTCTTTATGGGTGCAATAATGAAACAAAGAACCATAATTCCCAAGATGTTATTGACAAATGATTTTCCAGGTGACAAGCTAGGATAGGCCCTGTAGGGGGAGATGCACCAGCAGGGTTTCAAATACCTTCCACAAAATTCCTGTCTTAAAGTCTTAATAGCTGAACATAGGAAGTCATGCACAGAACTTTAGTGGCCATTCATATAATAATAGAATGGTTTGGGTTTGGGACTTTAAATATCAGCTAGTTCTAATCTCCAAAAAGTAATTCAAAAAATAAAATTTTATGTAGCTTGCTACCTCACTGTGCTCACATCCACTGTTCGGTCTCCATAAATATTCAGTAAGTGTCAGTGGGTGCTATTTTTCCCTCATGGAGGAATTCAGTGACAAATTTTTGCTTCATGTGCACTTCCATGCCAGACACCATTTTGTCAGACTGCCCCTCAGCTGCCAGCAACAAAATGTAATGGAATATTGGTGGGAATGCTCACTTACTACTGCCATACCATCAACATCTCCCTTTGAGCCAACAGAATAAATCAGGAGGCATCACTTGTGCAGCAGTCCTTGTAATTGTCTAAACTCTGTTTTTTTGTTAAAGTCTGGGGCATGTAGGTGGTCAAGTCCTGGAGGCAGCTCTGATGACTCACTCACCTGAGACTTCAAATATGATGGGAAAAGAGGAGCTTTTGTCTTCCTGTGGGATCTCATAGTCAGTTACATCTCCCAGGGTCCCATCATCTGCAACGCTGAGTCCCCTCAGCACCAGGGTAGCGGGAAGCTGGGAGCCACCAAAGGCTCTTGGCAATCCTCCTTCCCCCACGTAGGAGCAGCCAAGGACAACATCCACCCTGCGGAGCTGAGGCACTGGTGTGGGGCCTTCCAGTGTCCCTTTGGAGAAGGAAAATAACTGTTTTTAATGGTTTTAATTGTAGAATCATAGAAGTGTTTGAGTTGGAAGGGACACGTAAAGGTTATCTAATCCAACTCCCCTGCAATGAACCTGCACCTGCAGCTACATCAGGTTGCTCAGAGCCCCATCCAGGCTGACCTTGAGGGTCTCCAAGGATGGGGCTTCCAACACCTTTCTGGGAAACCTGTCCCAGTGCCTCACCACCCTTATTGTAAAAAAATCTTCTTCCTCACATCCAATGTAAATCTGCTCTCTTTTAGTTTGAAACAATTTCTGCTTGTCCTATGACAACAGAACTGCTAAAGAGTCTGTCCCTTATTCAGATACTAGAAGGCCGCTGTCAGGTTTCCTTAGAGCTTTCCCCTCCCCAGGTACTGTAGCAGCGTAAGCGCAGCCCTGGCCCAGCCCCAGCTCACCTGCCAGCGCAGCCAGCACGCAGCAGCACAGGATTAGCCCCAGGATCATACTGCTCCTGAGGAGGGGTCTTCTACAGGCCAAAATGGCCAGGAAGGCACGCTGGAACTACGCCCTGCCTCAGGCTGCCGGCAGCAACATGCTTTTAGTTTCACTTTTACACTGGAGAGGCAGAAGGAAAACGCAATCCCAACACGTCTGAGTCCATTAACTCTTTTGTTACCAAGCACAGGGGATTTAGCAGAAGGGCTTAGGCAGTGGGGAAGTGAGATGGGGAGCACTCCCAGAGCTGCAGGTTTCACTAGTCAGTGCCATGCCAGCCTTAACACTGTCCTTCTGCACACAGCCCCTTCTCTCCCAGATCATTGAGCAACCCGTGAGGGCTGTCACTTCTCTGCAAGACTGCTTTTCAGATGATTCCAGCTCTGTGAGAAGCTGGAAGGTGAGACCTGGGTTGTTCCTTTTTCCAATGGATCCTCCTTTAGATGCCGTGGAGTGCCCAGGAACTGCCTTACTTGGAGGCCTGGCAACCACCAGCTGCCTGGAAGAAAAAAGCACCAGAAAAAACAGCCTGTGCACAGCATTAGGAAGAGAATGGGTGAGCTCTGGTGGTGTTTTATGAACTGTCTTTTTTCATGTCCTTCACTGAGAGAAAATGGCAGGAGCTGGGGGGAAGTTGTGCTGTGCTTGTGAACCAGTTGTGGCCTCCTACCCTTGGCTTGAATGCTGCACTTGCGGCAGTTTGTCACCCTGAGTTCTCCTGACAGTTCTCTGCAATGAAATCCCTCCAGGCATCTGCAAACACTACAGCTTTTTCCAGTCTCCAGAACTGCAGCACACTGCATGCTGGATTGGCCTGGCTAAGGGAATAGCTGTAGTAAAATGTGCAACCTCCTGAGCTAGCAAGTAATTAGAATTTTACAGCTTATATATCACATTCAAGAGATCTCTTCAGTGATGTTGCAACTGCTGGGAGAGAGCCACGTACCCTTTCTTGTGTGCAGGGAGACAGAAAACAGTTACATAGGTGTGTGATGATAGATAAAGAGGTATTGATGGGCAAAGGCCTAGGCAACAAGGAGAAAGAAAATACTAATGATGATTAGGGAAGCACAGCAGACAGTAGACCTGTCAACTTTGTCATTAAAATATCCTGCTGTTACTGGTAGAAACAAGGATAAAAACAGTATCACGTTAATGATGTTACAGATTGTTTAGGTGGAACTCTGGAAGAATTTTAAGAATGGCTTATTTTCTTCTGCAGCTCAGAGACAGCTGTGAACCAATCAAGTTTGTAACAGGATACATAGAGAGAGTGCTATCACTAAACGATGAATGCTGATAGGAACTCTGCTGCCGTGGGAAGATAATTTCACATTTAATGATTGGAGAATAATCTCTGATAATCATAATGGAGCTTAGGCCTATAAGTCTCGATATAACAGATGACAAATTCCTTCACAAAACAGTCACTGTGTCTACAAAAGATTTGTTAGCTGTGAATAGCAGTAAAGTCGTAGAGCAGGTTGCTCATGAAAAATACATTTGGAGCATGTGATCAGAATTCGTTTACATATCAATTAAGCAGGAAGCTAAATAAAAATAGGCCTGCAGAGTACTTGAAAATTTTGCTTCAAAATGAAATCAAACAAACAAAAAAAATCAAGGAAATAAGTCTTTAATATGGACTGTAATGGCAAAGAAACTGATGTGAAAGAAGCCCAGAATTCCTGTGAGAGTGGCACAGTGTTCATGGCAATTGCACACCAGAGCAAGAGGCAAAAATTCCTCTGTAGCAACCAGGATCAACAGCCATGAGGTTACTGAATATGTGTGACAGGTATGGAAACTGATTGGCAAAGAACATACTCCTTCAGATGTTTGTAGACATAATGAGATGTTAATACGGAAAATGAATTTTTAGAAAATAAAGTGTTTTTTTTTGTTTTTTTTTTTTGTGTAAGTAAATACCTGAATCAAGAAGGAGAAGATGACTATGCAAAGAAGATGAGGTCAAGTATAAACCACCTGTTGCAGACACCTAACCATAGTCTTAGTCCCTTTATCTATGTTTATGCTGTTTTAAGGACTGGGGGCCTGACAGGTAATTTCTTACCCCAGCCTGGATCTATGTGTCAGTAGGGGATTTACCTTTTCACCCCTGAAGAAGTATCATCTACCCCACATTAATGTATAACACTAATGGGGAATTTATATCCTCATCTTCAAGGAGAAGCATTTATCCAGAAAAATCTGTTGTTGGCTGCAAATGATGAGTGCACAGAGACATCAAAACTAGTGACTCTGTGGTTTCACAGTGGCCTCTCAGCTTGCATTTCAGCAGTATATTGGCTGAATACTTCAGCGCAGGAGAATTAGTGCCACAGAGTGAGGTTCATTGTAAAAATTACGTTTCAAAACAGCCTGCAGCTCATTGGGTTCACCAGGCTCATCCAAATATCTTACTAAATCATACAAGATATACTCTCCATTTTCATAATATTCTTAGGGGTTTCTGCTGTCCTTAATGTCACCCCTAATCTTCTATTGCTTCTTAAATTTAGACGGTTCTTCCTGGCTCTTTTGAGTCTCATCACTTCTTCCACACCACTCTTCTAACCATGCCCTTTTAACCTTTCTCCATTTGCTGCTCCCCATGACACCTATGTTCAGGCAGCTCTCCTCTATCCAAACTATGTACTTTTACTAGTTTTCCTATTTCTGGCACTAAGCCTTTTTGCCTGCTCTCAGCTCTCTGATTTCCCCAGTACCATCTTTCCAGTTCCAAATCTTCCAGCAAGAAGAAACACTGCAAAATCTGTCTTATTTATCTGAACTTCCTATAGGTCAGGTTAAAAGCCTGTATAAGGAGACTAAAGGGACTTGTTTTTTGCTGGTGTGGCCTCACTTTGAGCTCTGTGTGCAGGTTTGCCTGTCACAATATACGGACATAAAACTGTGAGAAAGCACCCGAAGGGCAGCTGTGAAGATGGGGAAGGGTCTGGAGGGAGGACATATGAGGAGCAGCTGAAGTCCTGTGGTGCGCTCAGTGCAGAGCAGAGGAGCTGAGGGGAGGCCTGATGGCGGCTGCAGCTCTCACAGGGAGCGGAGGGGCAGCGCTGAGCTCTGCTCTTTGTGGCAGCGACAGGGCCCGAGGGAACGGCATGGAGCTGTGTCAGGGGAGGGGCAGGTTTGGGGTCAGGGAAAGATGCTGCACCTGGTGGGCATGGAACAAGCTGTCCAGGGCAATGGGCACTGCCCCAGATTGCTGGAGTTCAAGGAGTGTTTGGACATCTCTCTCAGACATAGGGTTTGGATTTTGGATTGTGCTGTGTGGAGCCAGGAGTTGGACACAGTGATCCTTATGGGTCCCTTCCAACTTGGGATATTCTATGGTTCTGTGATTCTATAATTTGCTGAATCCAAAAGATAGCCTCTCTTTTTACACTAAGTCAGCATTATGCTCGTGCCACGCTCGGGTAAATTCTGTTCCTTGCAGCTCCCCCAAAGCTTCTGCTGACTCTGCTAATGGGTGGGACCATCAATACTGAGCTAGCTTGGCATGCCTTCTCTGATTATATAGGATACATCTGACACTAGCACACAGCTCTTCTCTAGTGCTAAATGAGTGGTAAGCCAGCATTTGCTAGGTGGATATGCACTGCTCTGGGAGTGACCTCTACCTCCCTGTACTGTCTTCCTTCTCACAGGTTTAGATTAACCAGGCTATCCTGGAAATCACTTCTACTGTATATGCTGAAGACTAGGCTGTAAATGAACCTTGCTGAGTCAACCAAATTTACAGTTTTCAGAAGTATAAACTCACAGGGATGAACTTCTCTTTCTCTGTGAAAGAATACCTTGTTTCTGTGCAGTGAATCCTGTAATAGTACTAAAAGGAAAATGATCTAAATCCAGTCTTCTAGAAGTTGTCCCCATATCCCTGGCTGATCCCAAGAGGCACAAGTTGCAGCATCATCTCTATCTCTAACAGCCACGCTGTCAGCTATCACGTTTTCTGAGATTACATCCTTTCTGTACCTTACACTGGCACCTCCTGCTGGGGAAAGGAGCAAAGCCAGTGATAGAATCATAGACTCATACCATAGAAAGGCTTAGGTTGGAGAGGACCTTAAAGATCGTCTAGTTCCAACCCCCCTGCCATGGGCAGGGATACCACCCACTGGATCAGACTGCCAAAGATCCCATCTGTCCCAGTCTTAAACACCTCCAGAAAGCTTCTCCGGGCAAAATGTTGTAGTGTTTCACCACCCTCTGAGTAAAGGCTCAGAAGTCTGGAACTGAAGTCACAGGGAGACACAAAGACAAAGCTTTCAGGCATCGACGGAAGTAGGACAGAGCCAGAATAACGGCAAGGCTAAAGGTAAAATGAGCCCAAATCTTAACTAACATAAACCACAATTTCAGTGCAGCTTCATCGTTTTACAGCAGCTAAGTTGCTTATCAGATGGTTATTAAAATGGACTAATTTTTTCATGGTCTCTTGTACCAGCTTTGAACACTGAGTTACTCCACGTTACTATCATTTAAGGGCTTTTTTTTTCCTCTCTTAAAATTGTCCATAGTTTTGACTGCCCCCATTTTTAAACACCAAGCATAGATGTTGACCTCTAATTTTTGTGGTCTACAGTTAGGTGCTCAACATGTTTCAAAATAGGGTATGAGATATGTGGAGGAGGAAGTCCTCATGGAAGGGCCAGCCTAGAAAGCCTGACTGCATGTTTTCACCTCTATCAACTTCCCTACATAAAGCAGAGCATTAATATTGGGTTACTTGTTGTAGGGTGGATAATTCAAAAGGATGGAATTCAGAAGAGATGGTATATTTCCATAAAGCTTTATATAGAAGGTACACAGACTACTGGTGGTGGTCAGCCCTTAAATGGGGTCTGGGAGAGGTGGAGCCAGACTCCACCCCTTCCAATCACACAGGTACATTACCTTCACCTGTGCCCCTGCTGCTGACTCAGTGCTCGCCTCAGGTGATCAATCAGTGGTTCAGGCCATGATTCAACAGTTCCCATACACTTGTTTCAGAAGTTTTGATGAAAGAATGAGTTTCATGTATGTTTGGAGAACAGGTGAGTTTTTGTAAGCAACCTTGAAGTACAGGCAGTTTATCTTTGCAAGGTGTTTAAGGTACAGGGCAAAGGAACAGAGCACCAAGCTTTAGCTGCAGATCCCCTTGTGTTCATTTGCTTCAGTTTCTGCTGCAAATCCTCATCACTTTTCTGGTCTATGAAATAAACAACAACAAAAAAATTCTATACTCCAGTCCACTTAACTGAATCAAACATTATCCATACCATTGCTGTATGGTTTGTTGGAGATCTTTTTCTTTTACAGAAAAAAAATCTTTATTTGACAAATTGTTTAGAATTGTTTACAGTAAACTGTACAATTTGCAATGTACAGTTGCAAAACTGAGTAGGTAAGGTATTCTAAAAGCATCTTCAAATATTTTTGATGGCTTTAATAGTTTTGAAATGAAACAGAAAAAAACATAAAAAATAGAAAAAGTCAGTTGAGCTCCTAAAACGGTTTGATACCTGATTATTTCCAACATGGAGTAAATTAATTTGTTTTGGTTTTGATGATCCCATGACATCAGCTTTAAGCTTACATTCAAATGTCCTAAATAAGGCTAAATCAGGGCCTTAAATCAGGGTCTGTGTTTGCATGGTACTTGTGAGCGCTTTTATTTGATCATTAAATTTTGGGGTTGCCTTTTCTTTTGCCTGAAAAGATTAGCAGTCCCTAGATTTGCTACATCTGAGGGTATCCGTATGTTCTTCCAGAGCTCAGCTTTCTGGCCACAAGTGAAGTGTTTCAGATATAGTCAAGCTACTTGCACTGACCGCTCTTGCTTCTCTCAGGGCCATTGAGCTAGGAGCATCAGCCCATCTTCAAAAATGCTGTATTCCAACAGTATCCTTGTTGCTTTCTGCAGGGTGCCCTGTTAAGCAGGGAACAGAAAAATAAAACAATAACACCTGACATCAGTTTGCCAGGACACGTTGGATGAAGCTTTAACAATTAAAATAATGCAGGCAAAGAAAAAAAAAAAAAAGATTAAGTATGTTCCAAATCTGGGAAGAAACCAGTTTTGTACTTCCAAAGGACAGGTGGAAGCAACAATCTTTATACCCAAATTCTCAGCTCTTCTTAAAGGCCTTGAAGGGAGTGTGGCGGAGGGGAAGCCAGCCATTCAGACCCTGTGCTTGAAGGTGGAAACCAAAGTCTTTTGAGTCTGCTGTGGAGTCTCAGACATGCCGGACAGCAGCACAGGTTCTGTCTTGTGCTCCACTTTGTAGAAAGGGCACTTCTTCAGGTGCTCTGACATGCAGACCACATCGCTGAGCTGCCACCGGTCCACTTTGGAGAAGAGGCTGCTGAACTGCCACATCTGGGCCAAGGAAGGAGACAGAGAGAGGAATTGTGGAGGGAAAAGAACAAAATGTTAGTTAAAATAGAAGAGCTTTTTAAAAGCATACATTTCTGGAGAGCATTATGGACAGGCTAGCAAAAATCTGGTCACACAGGACTGCATAACAAATGTAAGCATACTCTGAATTGTTACCTACCTCATGCCGGTTTTGCATTTTTAGTCATCACCTGTCAGTTTTAATGGGAAAGTAGAGGTTATGGTACTAACCTAGAACTGGGCACAAAGAAATCTAGGATGTATGACTGCCACGTGTGCAGAAAACTACATCACGTGTGGTGGAATCCAAGATGCTTATTGGTGCATGTGTCCAAGATAATTATAAGCCAGAATGTCTACTGGATGTCTGTATGATAGTATCTCTAAGAAACCTGACTTCCAGACCTTGCAGAGCATTTATCAGCAACTTCAAAGTAAGGAATGTAATAACACTCCCATTATTATCCCCACCCCAGAACAAGGCTGGGATGTCTAAGGTTAAGGTTATTTCTAAAGGAGACACTGGCTTGTAAAATACAGAAATGGGCAGTTAAAATATTCTGACTTTATTTGTAGTAATACCACGTCCTTCAGTGATATACTACAGTGTAGTGGTAAGACTGTAAAGAAGTCATTTTGCTGTATACCATTTAAGTAGAATAATTTTCAGTCATAGTAGGCTTCAGCTCCCTAAAAATATTTCTTCCCATGGAAGGATGGTATGTGGCTGTGTTGCACTAAAAATTACCTGAGCCTGACACAGTCGTATGTAATCATAGCTGTCATACAAAGTAGTCTAGAAACTCAGAATAATTACAAATTGAATGTTTTCAAGCAGAGTATATACACTAAAATCAAGATTCCTCTGTGGTCAGTGCATAAGTGGAAGTTTTTCCTTCTACTGCAGGATGCCACATCCTCCAGTAAACCATGTCAGTGCCCACCTCCTGTTCAAATTTAGGTACTTCAGCTTGAAGCCACTGTACCGCATTACATAATTTCAAATTCACCACACTTAGTATTTTCTCTTAATAAAGAGAAATAAATACTTGCCATAAATGTCCATTTGATATTATTGGTAGTTGGGGATCTTTAGGGGTCTGCTTAGAAGCTAGGTCTTCAGATCAATTTTGTAAGTGTTCTTTGGATCTCTGTATTATTTCTGCCTAAACTTTTGCCTTGTCTGCTTGATCAAGCAGAAGCCCCTGATGCTATTCTTTCAAGCAGCTTTATGTTAGAGTAGCTACAATACTATCAGCTAGAAAAAAATTTACCTGTAATAACTACTGTTTTAACTAGGACTAACAATGAACTGTGTTTACACATTTCATTCTGACTGCTCAAATGTCCAGTAAGGAAGATATTTTTCCACTCCACAAATAGTAGGAGGCAGCTTTACAGAAAAAGGCTTCTGATCCCCATGTTGCTCTCCCAGGTGCTCACATCTCAGCAAGTCTAACATTCATGGTGATCTTGTGAACTACCGATCTGGAAAAATGATATAGTCTACCTTGACTTGTGCAAAGCATTTGATGCTGTCCTCCTTGTCTCTAAATTGGGGAGACATGGATTTGATGTACAGACATGGTGCATAAGGAATTGGCTGGGTTGTCACACTCACAGTGTAGTAGTGGCCAATGGCTTCATGTCCAACTGGAGACTAGTGAAGAACGGTGTTCCACATGGATCTATATTGGGACCAATATTATTTATCATCTTTGTCAGTAACATTGTCAATACAACTGAGTGCACCCTCAGCAAGTTTGCAGATGACACCAAGCTGAGTGGTGCAGTTGACACACTGAAAGGCAGGGATGCCATCTAGAGGTACTTGGACAAGCTTGAGAGTTGGAGCCAAGGAAACCTCACGAAGTTCGACAAGCCCAAGTATGAGGTCCTGCACCTGGGTTGGGACAATTGTCCAGCACAGGCTGGAAAATTAATGCAGCCATGCAAAGAAAGATTTTGAGATGTTGGTGGATGAAAAACCTAGAATGAGCTGGGCTTGCAGCCCAGAAAGCCAAAAGTATCTCATCTGCTCTCATGAGGCCCAACCTGCTGTACTGCATCCAGCTCTGAGGCCCTCAGCACAAGAAGGACATAAACCTTTTGGAGTGAGTCCCGGGGAGGCTTCAAGGATGACCCGAGTGCTGGAGCGCCTCTCCTACAAAGAGAGACTGAGAGCCGGGAGTGTTCAGCCTGCAGAAGGCTGCGGGGAGACCTCTTGTGGCTTACCAGTATTGAAAGAGAGCCTACAGGAGAGCTGGGGAGTGACTCTATCATGGAGCGTAGTGATAGGAGAAGGAGTAATAGTTTTAAACTAAAAGAGGGTTGATTTATATTAAACATTAGGAAGAAATTATGTACTGTGACTATATGATTCCAAAACCCTGTGGTGTTGATTTGAATACCTGAGCTGCTTTCACAGTCACAACTTTTTCTTTACCCTTTCAGTGTTCTGAAGCTTGACTTAGGTACAATTTACTCTAGAATAGTTTGTAAAGAACAAAACAAAAGTATGAAATGCAAGCTCCTTAAAACCTTGTGTGTGACCTTTAAGTATCAGGAATTATCAGTTCCCAGTGACTAAATATGGTGCAAATGCAAACAGGTTGCCTAAGGCAAGCTCGGGTGCTGACCTGCACCTAATCAGTAGATACCTATTCACACCTTCCTGCCTTCACTAGATGTGCAGTACTTTAAAGCCCTGCCTTGCTCCCCAGCACACTGTGTTGCACTTTCACAGCCTCATGAACCTTCCCCATATCAGTGTGTTTATATGCAAAATTGATTGTTATGCTCGTGTCTTATCTGGTGAGAACCCNCCACCTCCTGTTCAAATTTAGGTACTTCAGCTTGAAGCCACTGTACCGCATTACATAATTTCAAATTCACCACACTTAGTATTTTCTCTTAATAAAGAGAAATAAATACTTGCCATAAATGTCCATTTGATATTATTGGTAGTTGGGGATCTTTAGGGGTCTGCTTAGAAGCTAGGTCTTCAGATCAATTTTGTAAGTGTTCTTTGGATCTCTGTATTATTTCTGCCTAAACTTTTGCCTTGTCTGCTTGATCAAGCAGAAGCCCCTGATGCTATTCTTTCAAGCAGCTTTATGTTAGAGTAGCTACAATACTATCAGCTAGAAAAAAATTTACCTGTAATAACTACTGTTTTAACTAGGACTAACAATGAACTGTGTTTACACATTTCATTCTGACTGCTCAAATGTCCAGTAAGGAAGATATTTTTCCACTCCACAAATAGTAGGAGGCAGCTTTACAGAAAAAGGCTTCTGATCCCCATGTTGCTCTCCCAGGTGCTCACATCTCAGCAAGTCTAACATTCATGGTGATCTTGTGAACTACCGATCTGGAAAAATGATATAGTCTACCTTGACTTGTGCAAAGCATTTGATGCTGTCCTCCTTGTCTCTAAATTGGGGAGACATGGATTTGATGTACAGACATGGTGCATAAGGAATTGGCTGGGTTGTCACACTCACAGTGTAGTAGTGGCCAATGGCTTCATGTCCAACTGGAGACTAGTGAAGAACGGTGTTCCACATGGATCTATATTGGGACCAATATTATTTATCATCTTTGTCAGTAACATTGTCAATACAACTGAGTGCACCCTCAGCAAGTTTGCAGATGACACCAAGCTGAGTGGTGCAGTTGACACACTGAAAGGCAGGGATGCCATCTAGAGGTACTTGGACAAGCTTGAGAGTTGGAGCCAAGGAAACCTCACGAAGTTCGACAAGCCCAAGTATGAGGTCCTGCACCTGGGTTGGGACAATTGTCCAGCACAGGCTGGAAAATTAATGCAGCCATGCAAAGAAAGATTTTGAGATGTTGGTGGATGAAAAACCTAGAATGAGCTGGGCTTGCAGCCCAGAAAGCCAAAAGTATCTCATCTGCTCTCATGAGGCCCAACCTGCTGTACTGCATCCAGCTCTGAGGCCCTCAGCACAAGAAGGACATAAACCTTTTGGAGTGAGTCCCGGGGAGGCTTCAAGGATGACCAGAGTGCTGGAGCGCCTCTCCTACAAAGAGAGACTGAGAGCCGGGAGTGTTCAGCCTGCAGAAGGCTCCGGGGAGACCTCTTGTGGCTTACCAGTATTGAAAGAGAGCCTACAGGAGAGCTGGGGAGTGACTCTATCATGGAGCGTAGTGATAGGAGAAGGAGTAATAGTTTTAAACTAAAAGAGGGTTGATTTATATTAAACATTAGGAAGAAATTATGTACTGTGACTATATGATTCCAAAACCCTGTGGTGTTGATTTGAATACCTGAGCTGCTTTCACAGTCACAACTTTTTCTTTACCCTTTCAGTGTTCTGAAGCTTGACTTAGGTACAATTTACTCTAGAATAGTTTGTAAAGAACAAAACAAAAGTATGAAATGCAAGCTCCTTAAAACCTTGTGTGTGACCTTTAAGTATCAGGAATTATCAGTTCCCAGTGACTAAATATGGTGCAAATGCAAACAGGTTGCCTAAGGCAAGCTCGGGTGCTGACCTGCACCTAATCAGTAGATACCTATTCACACCTTCCTGCCTTCACTAGATGTGCAGTACTTTAAAGCCCTGCCTTGCTCCCCAGCACACTGTGTTGCACTTTCACAGCCTCATGAACCTTCCCCATATCAGTGTGTTTATATGCAAAATTGATTGTTATGCTCGTGTCTTATCNCCACCTCCTGTTCAAATTTAGGTACTTCAGCTTGAAGCCACTGTACCGCATTACATAATTTCAAATTCACCACACTTAGTATTTTCTCTTAATAAAGAGAAATAAATACTTGCCATAAATGTCCATTTGATATTATTGGTAGTTGGGGATCTTTAGGGGTCTGCTTAGAAGCTAGGTCTTCAGATCAATTTTGTAAGTGTTCTTTGGATCTCTGTATTATTTCTGCCTAAACTTTTGCCTTGTCTGCTTGATCAAGCAGAAGCCCCTGATGCTATTCTTTCAAGCAGCTTTATGTTAGAGTAGCTACAATACTATCAGCTAGAAAAAAATTTACCTGTAATAACTACTGTTTTAACTAGGACTAACAATGAACTGTGTTTACACATTTCATTCTGACTGCTCAAATGTCCAGTAAGGAAGATATTTTTCCACTCCACAAATAGTAGGAGGCAGCTTTACAGAAAAAGGCTTCTGATCCCCATGTTGCTCTCCCAGGTGCTCACATCTCAGCAAGTCTAACATTCATGGTGATCTTGTGAACTACCGATCTGGAAAAATGATATAGTCTACCTTGACTTGTGCAAAGCATTTGATGCTGTCCTCCTTGTCTCTAAATTGGGGAGACATGGATTTGATGTACAGACATGGTGCATAAGGAATTGGCTGGGTTGTCACACTCACAGTGTAGTAGTGGCCAATGGCTTCATGTCCAACTGGAGACTAGTGAAGAACGGTGTTCCACATGGATCTATATTGGGACCAATATTATTTATCATCTTTGTCAGTAACATTGTCAATACAACTGAGTGCACCCTCAGCAAGTTTGCAGATGACACCAAGCTGAGTGGTGCAGTTGACACACTGAAAGGCAGGGATGCCATCTAGAGGTACTTGGACAAGCTTGAGAGTTGGAGCCAAGGAAACCTCACGAAGTTCGACAAGCCCAAGTATGAGGTCCTGCACCTGGGTTGGGACAATTGTCCAGCACAGGCTGGAAAATTAATGCAGCCATGCAAAGAAAGATTTTGAGATGTTGGTGGATGAAAAACCTAGAATGAGCTGGGCTTGCAGCCCAGAAAGCCAAAAGTATCTCATCTGCTCTCATGAGGCCCAACCTGCTGTACTGCATCCAGCTCTGAGGCCCTCAGCACAAGAAGGACATAAACCTTTTGGAGTGAGTCCCGGGGAGGCTTCAAGGATGACCAGAGTGCTGGAGCGCCTCTCCTACAAAGAGAGACTGAGAGCCGGGAGTGTTCAGCCTGCAGAAGGCTCCGGGGAGACCTCTTGTGGCTTACCAGTATTGAAAGAGAGCCTACAGGAGAGCTGGGGAGTGACTCTATCATGGAGCGTAGTGATAGGAGAAGGAGTAATAGTTTTAAACTAAAAGAGGGTTGATTTATATTAAACATTAGGAAGAAATTATGTACTGTGACTATATGATTCCAAAACCCTGTGGTGTTGATTTGAATACCTGAGCTGCTTTCACAGTCACAACTTTTTCTTTACCCTTTCAGTGTTCTGAAGCTTGACTTAGGTACAATTTACTCTAGAATAGTTTGTAAAGAACAAAACAAAAGTATGAAATGCAAGCTCCTTAAAACCTTGTGTGTGACCTTTAAGTATCAGGAATTATCAGTTCCCAGTGACTAAATATGGTGCAAATGCAAACAGGTTGCCTAAGGCAAGCTCGGGTGCTGACCTGCACCTAATCAGTAGATACCTATTCACACCTTCCTGCCTTCACTAGATGTGCAGTACTTTAAAGCCCTGCCTTGCTCCCCAGCACACTGTGTTGCACTTTCACAGCCTCATGAACCTTCCCCATATCAGTGTGTTTATATGCAAAATTGATTGTTATGCTCGTGTCTTATCTGGTGAGAACCCAGCGATCTTTTCCTCATTTCTACAGCCACTTGCCTTTCTGCGAGCTTTCCATGAAGTACCACCATGGGAATACCTTTTTTTCTCCCAGACCAGCAGGACCATACCCCTCTCCTGAAGAAGAGTGGCACAGATGTCCCTCATCAGCACTGACACTTGTGATAGCTGAGATAAACTGAAGCTGTCCAGGAACCCAGCAATGTACTTGAGCACTTCCAGTGGGAGGCTGCTCAGCAAGTCCTTGGTTCTCCCTCGATCATCCACTTTGAAATTGCTTTTCCCTGATTCAGCAAGGAGGGTGTCAACCTCTGGCTTAATAGCAAATGTCTTGAGAAGCTTGCTGTAAATGACCTTGGCCTTATGTCCATCAGGGCGGAAGTGATTTTGAACAAAAGTACATCCCAAGTAGGCCAGTGGACAGCGAACCTGGAACCATCCATCCAGACATGACTGTATGTCAGCATGCACATTCTTGAAATGGGATGCAAACTCATCCCTCCTGAAGAAATGACTGCAAGTGAATGTGAAAGCTGAACTGCTTTTATTGTGTCTTCTGGTTACACATTCGGTGTACAGCTCCACGTGGAGTTCTGGTTGGCTTTTTTCATCCAGAATATCTGCTAGAACAGCATCAGAGGAGAAAGGCTCTAGAGGAAAGTTATATGTCTGTGTTGCAAAGTCCACAAAGAGTCCATCAATACCCCTTGCTTCAGAGATCTCATGGCCTTTCAGTTCTTTTTCTAGTGCACACAGCAGTGTGGCTGTCACTATATTTGTCTTAGGTAGTTCTTCTGGGTTTATTCCCAATTCTGAGGTATCCACTGACTTGTCTGAAGTAGGTATCTTGTGTGCCATTACATCTCCTAGTCGTGCTCTTTTGCCACAGTAACTAACTGGCACTTTGAAAGTATAGACCGTCTTCACTTCTTGAGCTTCCAAGTTCCCATACACAAAGTCTTTTTCTTTGGGTGTGCAAGCAGCCATTTGGCCAAAGCGAATGAGCATTCCCCCGTGATGCACAAGATACATGTTGTAATCAGCTACACCGACTTCTTTCTTCAGCCTCTCCAGGACTCCTTCTTGCCAAGGAGCCAGCCCTGTCATTTCTCTGTTTGCTACTTGTTCAGGCTTTTGGTCTTTTACCTCTTCTGTGTTATGTGGTACTTCCTTTGCCTTCTCTGCAGAGATGGCAGCACAAGGGCCTGATGCTTCATGCTTGGAAGCCTCTTCCGTCTTTTTTCCAGAGTTGGTTTCTGAGCCTGTTACCTGGCAAGCCAAGAGTTCTTTGCTGAAAATGTTCTCCCAGGTTTTGTAGCTCCCCAGATCCATTCCTTCCTTGTCCTTTGCCAAATTTTCACGCTCACATTGGCTGAGCTCAGGCAAATGGTTATTGCCTTCATGGGAACCACAGGCTAATCCTCCCACAGCACCTTCCTCCCCACTCATGGCTTCTTCCATTAGCTCTCTCACTTCCTCCTTTTTCCTCCACTCTGGAAACAAGTCAGCCACTCTCAAATTCTTGAAAAGTATCTTCTGGTCTCTGAGCGCCAATGCTGTGTCCAAACACTCTTCACTCAAGCTCTCCTTCATAATATTCTTGTGGAGGGTTGTGTCTGAATCCACATTTGGCCAGCGATTCCACTCCATTGAGCAGCAGACAATGCTGGCTGGACATACCTGAAGGTGCTTTGCCAGCTTAAAGCGGGCCATGGAGAAAGGACATCCATAGTCTGCGTTGAGGCAGGGGACGTGCTCCAAGGGGCAGAGCAGCTGGTGCTCCTCTTGCTTGCACATGTGGAAGGTGGCACCACAGTGAAGGCGGCAGCTGATCACCATGCAGGAGACAGATGTCTCGATGGGTGCGCGGCAGTGCCGACTGAAGCACCTCTCGCAGTGTCTGTGCTGCCCAGGGGGAGCTTTCGGAGTCCTGTGCTGGGTGTAGTAAAGGCAAGAATAGAAGAGTTAATACCTGAAGGGACAGGAAGGGACGTGGACCACCAGTGCCCATGCCCATACCTGGTTTCTACAAGTCAGATGCTCACATACACTTCTGGCAGGAATTAGGCTGTGAGCCCCATGTAATTACATATCAACATTGATCCTCACCATACATCATGGCCTGGTAGCAACATTTCGATATACAGGCAAGATCTCAGCTCTCTTTGCTCTTAGCACCTCTTAGCAGCCAAAGTTTGAGTGTGAGCTGTTTTCTGTCACAGTATTTACACTGATTCTGTCCATTCCATATTGCTGAAATCAAGGCTTCCATGGGCACAGAGGGAGATCCTTCCCATTTCCTCAGTACTGTTCGAGTGGGAAAGATGACAATCATTTTCCTCCCTAGGAAAATTAGCTGTTCATATCAAATAGGCCTACATATCTCATTACCCTTGCTTCGTCCCATTAAGGAGGGTATGAATGATCATGAATGATCTGGTCACAACTGCTCTATATTTTTCAGTTCATCCTATATACTTAAAAGTCACTGTCAAACACTGCCAAAAACAGACTATTTAATCTTGACGTGATCATATTTTAGATTCAGTTTATGAAAGTGTTAGTGATACTCCAAGTGGTCAGAAAATAGGGAAAGGAGTTCTCAGGCAACAAGAACGAGAATAAACAAACCCAGTCTCTGTTTCATAAATTTGGCTGCCACCAGGCAGCTCCATTAGTTTAATGTGTTGCAACTCACAGACTGGATTAAAAGAACAAATTGAGGAAGCCAAAACAAATATCTCAGAAATTTCAACAAGCTTTACTATATAAACAGGCTAAATGTTTTCTTAAGAAAGAATGCATTTCAGTTCTCACATTCCCATATCAATGTAGGATATGAATATTTCAAAATATCTCTATATTTTTTTCCCTTCTTCATCTTAAAAAAACTTTAATATAAAAAAGACACACAATTTTCCTGAGGTCAAAAGAGTACAAGAATATGATGTATGATGACCCTCATGTAAAAAGTTATTACTGCTAGACTACTACAGTTTTTTTGTCAAAATGAACCACTGATCTGCTTTGATTTCATTATTGCTTTTCTTTTTTCGCTCTTTCCCAGTATAAGCCAATTAATTTAGTTTAATTAGATGAAAATAATAAATTGCCGACTTCCAAAAATTCTAGGTGCTCTTTGCTTCTAACATCACTACCCTTGCAATTCCAGGCAATAGCTGTTACTCCTTGCTAGAAATGGGAAAACAAGTGGAATGTGATGGCAAGTAAACAGGTATGGTGATTACCAGGAGGCATGCCTTCTTTTGATATTAAAAATACAAGAACATAATAAATGACAGTCTGGGTCAGATTGGTAGTCCATCCAGCCCAGCAGTGTTCTTCTACAATGTCTACAATGAACAGCATTGTTCTGGGGGATTATGTGGGACCTTTTGTATTCCTTTCCCTTCACAAGCTCTCAGCTTCCACAAGAAGCTGCATTGAAGACCCAGAGACTGGTTAGTCCTCATACTACTTGGAGTTACCTCTTCGGACACCTCGATCTGGCAGCAGATCACTTGGCTTGAAGAGTAGCTGCTACAAGCAGAAAGCTCCAGACTTGTGACTTTCTGCCCTTTGCTGTAAAGGCCTGCATTTCAGCTTGGCTCAGTCTAGCGTGCATTAGTTGCTGTTAATGTTAAGGTGCATTACTTGCGCTGATAGCTTCATTCTGTCCACTGCAGCTCCCAACACTGACCAAAACATGTTTAAATCCTCTCACTGAATCAACTCTATTGCCCCTCCAACCTACCCAGTAAACCCTCTGTGGTTCCTTCACCCAGGAACAAGCTTACAGTCTGAAGTATAATGGTGGGGTATCTGTAGCTTTGTTTGCACACACAGAAAGAGCTCCAGGCAGCAGAGAAGGAAAGCCTTATTTCATAGCCACTCATTACAAGGTTTCCTGCTTACTTTGGGAAGCACAGGGATACTGGCCAGGTTGGCCCCAGCCAGATCCAGTCCCCAAATACATGTGATTTAGGATTGCATCTGTGCTGTTTTAGATTGTTCAGTGACATCTACTTTTATGTGGCTCAGAGAAGGAAGAGATGCAGATGGATTTGTTTTGCATTGGCAGCATCCTTGCTACTGTCATTCTTGTAGCATTTTGCTGCAAATATAATCTCTAAAAATAGTCCCAGCTATGACTTGCATAAGGTCAGAGGAAGGCTGGGCACATTACACTGCAATGAAAACATGACTGTATGAACAATACTTTCCACTGCAAAACTAACTCTTAGAGAGAAATAATTGATGAATAAAAGCGCATGAGAAGCACAGAACTTACGGCTCTCCAAAAACACAGAAAGTGCTGATTACAAACTTTCTGGAGGGAAGCCTGCTTTCATGCTGCTGTATGCTGAAACCAACCATATCAGAATCACATGTAGAAGAAAGCAAATGTTCTATTTGCAAAAAATGACCACATTAGAACATTTGGACCCAGAACCCCGGTTAGTCAGATCTGTCATTGTTGGTTCAGTTTACACTATGTCTAACTTGAATATCCTGTTTGTTCACACTAATCATTTCTACATTTCTCTCCTAATTATTCAATCTGTGAACCTAGACAACAGAGAGAGAGAGAGAATTTTTCTGGTGAATTTTTCTGGGGTTTGAATGATTCCTGTATTCTGACAAGCCAGTAATCCTGAGCTCTGTATTTTAACTGATGATTCAGCTAGCTCCATCTCTTAGTTGATGATATCATTCTCAATTCACAAAATACAACAGCCTTCCAAAACATTTAACAGAAAGTTTATAAAATTTTCCCTCAGTCAATGATACACAGCATCCAAAGACTGATGACACACTGATATGTTGAGTAATGAAGCAATGAAGCATTTCTCTAAACCTCTACACTTACTGTTTCTCTGCAACATGCAATATTTTCTGAGATTAAAAAAAGAAGTCAAAACAGAAATGCTTACTTAAATCATGTTTAAGGTACTGTGGAATGAAGGGATGCAAACTATCAACCACAGTCTGTCCACTTTGGTAAATCTTTATTTTTAGATTGGCATGACAGCAAATCAAGTGATGTTTAAAAATACACAACTGCCTTTTAATTGCAGATACGTCTGTGTCTGGAGCAGATCTGTTCAGTTACAATAACCTACAGTTTATAAATCTACTGAAATTTATTTTCAGTAAGTGTACATTTAATTCAGTTGGAATCAATGAACCAAAATAAAACAACTCTTTCTTATTTGGTATTTGCTGCATGTAAGTGACGGATAATGATATACTCGGACTATATACATCATGTCTCAGCTCTTCTTGAAAAATGAAGAGATGTCACCCATTTCAAGGAAGCAACAAAAAGGGCCACCAGAAACCCCAGACTAGCTTACCAACTGCCTCTGAGATCTGATTAGAAATTAACACAAACAGATCTTTCTAAGATTTACAACATGATATGCAGCTCTTAAAAATCTCAGGGAAGTCTGTGTCCAAATGCTGGAGCCAAGAATGTCAAAGTTATATATAATATTAGAACAAAAAATATTTTACAGGCATGTGAAATATGTAGGGCAGAAAGCAGATATTCATTCAGTTACTCATTATGCACTGTTTATCTTGTTTTCCACATAATACGTAAATCTGGAGGTAAATGCAGAGTTACTAATTTCTTTATGGTGTTTTTCAGTGCATTTACTATCTTAGTATCCGAATGGTTCACAATTGATAAGGGCCTTGTATTTGCAGTACTAGAGATGCACCTGAGGTTAAAAGAAACCAGTATTTCTATCTGATAGATGTAGAATTAGAGCATAGAGAGACAAAAACACATTGAATTAAAGATAATACATTCTGCACAGAACAGCACACAAACCAAGCCTGGAGATCCTCAGGTTCTGATATCTCGCCTCCTACACAAACACGCTGGCAGAGGCAGTGGTAAAATCACATTTTCTAGGAAAATATCCAAGCCTCCTTAAACTAAAGATTTTCTTCTCTTTTTGTACAGTGCACCTCCACAGTCACAAAAACCTTCAGCAAGAAGTCAAGCTTGTGTCCCCAGTCACTGCACAGATATATTTACTTCTACGAGCAAAGAAAGAAAACACTGTGACACTGGAAACAGTAATATTCTGCATTTTTACATCATTTCTGGGAATCTAACCTTCCTAGTGTCCTCTCCTTTGCTACAAAATAAAAAGCAAATCCAAGAATGTCACCATCAGGAGTCACAGTGATCCCAACGTGAATTATGCCCCACATCTTTGCACACAGATCACTGTCCTGCCACGCACAGTTGCTCTGCAATGGCCATTCAACCTGATCTTACAGGCATATTGTGGTACTTGGCAGTGAGCATGGCACGACTCAGGGTAGGTGCAAAAGGAGAGCAAAAGGTGTAGGTGAAATCTTCATATGTAACAGTAATAAACTACTGTCAAGCATTTGCAAGGCACTGATTCTTTGAGGCTTAGCCCTTGAACAAGTTCATAGGGATTTTATAGGAGCACTTTGATACCAGGGCATGACTTCACCTTCTGGTGAAGCTCAAATCCCTGGTATAAGAAGAGGGAGAAGTTTTTCCATGAGAGTAAGCTCAAAGATGGAAGGCAAGACTGTAGCAATCAGGGAGCTGTTCCCTGTATTTTTCAGCTGGGGACCAGCTAGCTGAGAATGTGATGTCCCATGGCAATAAATACTGGTTTGAAGTTGCTGAATTGGTTGGAATTGATTTATACCTAAAAAATATACTTTAAAATGATAGGGATGGAGTAGGTCCCTGGAGTAGTGCATTAGTTGGGCACAGACTTCAGTGCCCTGCTTTTCATTCATATCATGTGTGCTGTTCAAGTTCCCACAGCAGTCCACCAGGTTCTCTTCAGCTCCCAAAGTCTGATGTGAAGGACCATGGAGTTAAAGAGAAGCTGTTGCTATATTATCATCACCAGGTCTCCCTTCTCCTGGTAAATCACAGTGGAGAGGTACAGATACTTGCATTTGCCATTTCCACACAGCCAAATGCACCAGTGCTGCTGCAGGAGGAGCAGGGGAGCGCTCAGAGCACCAAGGCACCGTTAGATAAAAACTCCACACAGCACTCACCTGTAGGAGCAATATTCCTCACTCTTCCTTACTTGCAACAACGTAGTCACAACTCATATGAGATAAACCCATCCCAAAATTGTTTATGCTGATGTGGTCTCATGGGCTTGGGGAAGCAGCAAGAGTTGGGAAGTGAAATGGGAGATAGGAAGTCTGTGACAGGCATCTGCTCTGCAGCACACGACAAAGTTCCTGTGCTGTCCTTGGGAGAGACACAGTTAGGCAGTGTCATCAGTGCATCTGTACCTGGCAAAAGGGGCTTACTGAGTTCAAGGACTACTTTAAAATAACAGGTTTCAATTTAGTTGCAGTTTGGGGGAAAAAAGAAGGTATGGTCTGAACTGCTTTGTTTTGTTTTGTTTTGTTTTGTATTGTTTTGTTTTGTTTTGTTTTGTCTTGGGCTCAGGTTGTGTTTTATTCCCTGACAACGATTTCATTAATATACTTTCATGAAAACTTCTTAAGACAAGAGACAATCAAGTGAATGGGCTTAAGCAAAACAAAAGAAACTCAACCAAAGCCAGATGCCCAGTACAAAGAATTTCAGTGCTCTTGGTCTAAGGCTTATAAAAAGAAAAGCAAGAAGATCTGTGAAAAATTACTAAGCAGCCACAACACTAAAAGGTGGGGTAGTACCTGTAACACTTGTAAGTTCTCACTCATTATTTAGTCTGGATTAAAAGCACATGGTTTGCAGTCTGAATCTACAAACCCACTGGATTTGAAGTCTTAGCATTTTTGAGTTTCTTGAAAATTGCAAAAATTGAATTTTTGCTTCATCATTTGTCCTGCTACTGAAGTTCCCATTGAAGAGTCAGCATCTTAGCTTTTTAAAATCCCACACACAGTGCTGCAAACCACGAGCATATTATGGAACACTTTTCTTTGTAGAGTAGCCTGTCACAGAAGTGTTATCAGCTCCCTCTGTTCTAGGGTGCCACTTAAGACATCTTGTGCCTGGTTTTTCTACTTCATCCTAATTACTAAAATTCTTCTGAAGATGCCTTGGTTTTCATAGCTTAATACAGTAACCATCGCATTGCATAAGGTTTCACCAATAAACACTGCAACTCTATTTACAGACTTACCTTAATCATAGAGTCCCTGAGTTTGTACCAAACACTTGCTCTCTTGGTTTTGCTCAGCTGGGTTGAAATGAGGTGGGTAAGGGCTAACTGGAAGCAAAGAAAGAGGAGAGGATGGGAGGAGACAGAGCAAGCACAAGTTGAAACATCAAGTAGATTTGGGATGTTAAAAATAAAACCTGTGCATGTGACTGGGCAGCTCAGCTTTCAGAGCTGTATTTGTTAACACTGTCACTACCGGAGAGATACTTAATGGAGAGGATGCGAGAGAGAGGACTGACTGTGTTCTCTGCCCCGGGCATTAAGAAGAAAATAATAGAGTGTTTCCCAGAGCCCTGTGTCAGTTTTCTGCCACTCTCATCCTTTACGTCTCAACTCCTCCTGGTTTCCATATCAACCTGTGGTTTCTGCTGTTCTAGCCATCTCTGCATCCCCTGCTGTCATTGTCATCTCAGTGGTGGGTGCAAACAGCGATGATGGATTCATCATCCATAGATGGCGAGGACAGAGGAGCTGAGCCAGCATCCCTGCTTCTTTCTCTCTTGTTGCTGAAGAATCACTGCTTCTCCCCAGCAGGACAACACCTTCTTTCTGTGGTGGTAGTTCCAAGATCCTAAATTGCAAAAAAGTATCTTTGCTTTGCCTTGTCTTTCTTCGTTCCTATCTGTGGGACCCTGGTAGCTCTGTGAGTTTGAAACAGTGCAGGCAACCGTGTTTTCGTTTTTAGGCTGAACGAAATGTCAGTAGGTGACAACCAAAGCTCGCTTGTGCCAATTGTGATTTAGTAGTGCTAAATATGGTTAGCAGTCTGGCTCCGTGGCCTTTTTTTAGAAAGGGCTGTGTTATTGGTGTTATTGTGGTACCATTTTGTATCATCCCACTGTACTGGGTAAAAAATGGGGCCAGCAGGAATATGTGTGAACCCATATTTCACTCAGTCATGACATTACACTGGTAATGTCACCTTACACTCACACCCTTCACCCTCCAGTTCACAGCCATTGTTAAGCCTTTACCCATGGAAACTTCTTCAGTGTTGTCACTGACTTCTTAGACTGTGCTTAAAAACATACTGCCTGCATGCTTCATTTTTATGTGAAACTGCTTGTCAAAATTCTGTACTAATGGTTTAGGAATAAACTCCAGACAATTTAACCCCGAGTACTAATATTAAGTGCTTCAGAAACAGGTGCTGTCAGAAATGAAGCCACCCTCTATCTTAATTTTACCAATGAAGGTGACAGGAACCAGGAACTCTTTTTTTTATTTTTTTTTCAACCTGCAGCACACTACAGTATTAGAACAGCTGCATCTGAATTTATACTTTCAGCAAAAACAGGACAACCTGCAGATCTCCAGAAATCCTGCTGCAGTACAGATGCACTTACTAATAGGATGCAAGAAGTGTGACATCTCTGAAAGGAATGAGCAACTTACTTATTTTGCGATGCAAATGCTATGGGAGAAAACTGTTACCTGTATGCTTTATTCTCTTATCTCAATTCTGTGGGTAGACATTCCATGCTATATGAAATTCCTATTAAATATATCCATCACTATGATATGCTAAGTAAATATTCATGTAAATATATATGTGCATATGCATGTTATATGTATTTCAATAAAAGTATTTATTGCTATGGGAAAACTAGACCAGATCTGGTAGCCCGGAAGTGAGCCTACTGCTAAATGCTACCAGCCCCTATCAGTGGCCATTGCATTTGCAGTAGGTACAAGCACAAATACACACATACCTCATGTATGTGCATATATACAAAGACAGCCACGCAGCTAAAGAGCCAGTCACCTGAGGCACGGACTCAAATACCATCCCTCTGGCTGAGCAGGATGGAAGGTCACTAGCAGACTGTATGGGAACTGCTGAATCACGGCCTGAACCGCTGATTGGTCACCTGAGGTGAGCACAAAGTCAGCCACGGGGGCACAGGTGGAGGTGATAATACCTGTGTGATTGGAAGGGGGGGAGCCTGGCTCCACCTCTCCCCAAACCCCATTTAAGGGCTGACCACCACCAAGAAAGGATCTCTTTTTGGAGATCCCTTCTACATGGAGTCTACTGTGAGCTGTTGTCATCTTAAAGGTGAGCCATCTTCCTTTTTGTATTATTTGTGTACCATCTATATAGACCTATTCAAATATACCATCATCCATACTATTTTTTGAGTATCATCTTTGAGATTACACACGTTACACAGACACACCTATTGATATCCAACCCCACATGCTTGGCTCCAGTCTCCCTAGCATTCAGTCCTGAACATCTGAGCCCTTGGGCTTCAGTCCCCACAGCCGCAGGCACAGACTATGCAGCAGGCACAGCCGGAGTTGGCCATGACTTTGCAATCCCAAACGACTTCACTTCTATACAATCATAACACAGAACCACAGATTATCCCAAGTAGGAAGGAACACACAAGTACCATCGAGTCGAACTTCCACACAGCACCAGCTGGAATTCAAAGCGATGCCCGAAAGCATCGAACTCCAGCAGCTTGTGGCCGGGCCTGTTCCACGAGGACAAGACACAGCAACGTGCTGCGAAAGCAGCCCTTCCTGCTGCTGTGCCTCCCGGTACACCCGTATCACGTAACCTAACCAATACACCGACGCGTACAGCCGCCGTACTACGACTCCCGGCATGCCATGCGGACGACTAGCGCGCTCATCTGCGGCTGCGCGGGCTCACGTCTCGCGCGCGCTGCATGCCGGGAGCGGGAGTCCTTCCAGGTGCGGATGCTGCCGCCGCACGACTGGGCGCGTCCCGGCGGACCGGAAGGGCTCCCCTTCCCACAGGGCGCCGCGCTCGGGCCGGAAGTGACGCATCCCGCCGGGCGCAGGCGCAGTGCCGCCGGCAGCCAGCGCTGGGCAGACGGGGAGGCAGGGAGCGGCGCTCGCGCGCCTCGGGCCCGAGAGGAGACAGCGCGGGGCAGGGCCGGGGCCGCAGGTACGGGGGGGAAGG
>VXAB01006891.1:725024-757669 GCA_013399175.1 Odontophorus gujanensis | reverse complement strand
GCCCCAGCGGGAGGGTCGGGCCCTCGCCGCGGCCTCGGACGGAGCCGCCGGGCGGCAACGGGGCGGACTCCCGGAAAGCGGGCGTGCGGCGGCCTTCCCGCGTGGCCGGCGGGGCGCTAGGCTGTGAGTGTGTAGCGGCCGCGCTCAGCTGCGGGAAGGCGAACTGGGCGGCAGGGTGGGGGGACCACGCTGAGCGGGGAGGCGGGGCCCGGTGTGAGCGGCAGGGAAACTTCCCCGCGTGTCTTTAATCCCGCCGGTCTTCGCGGTAGCGGTCTCTAGCTAGGCTAGCGAAAACTCGCTGCTTGCTGTAAACGTAGTCTCACCTTCTTAAGTTATTCCAGCTATAGTACCAGCTCTTTGCTTTCTTGCGTGCGGCAAAGCCTTGCGCTCGTGCTGCGGGCACCCGGCGGTCTTACAGCCGGCAGGAACTCGCCCCATTCATAGTGTTTGCGTTTGTTCCCTCCTACTGAAACACATGTGAGGATGGTTTTAAGCTTTGCCTCTTGAGGGCGTTTAACGAAAACTAAAACTCCAGACTGAGAGAGATGTCGTGTGCCGTGGAAATAGTGAGCTGCTGCTTGTGCAGAGCTCCCAAACGTTTGTCTTCAGCGGTTTCTTTATACCATTTTACCGTAGCTTCTGTTTCTCTGGAGTTTTTGTTCCCTGGCATATGTTCTACTCTAAGTGCTTACCGGTAATGACAAACTTCAGAAGTTTGGATATGTCTGTGGGCTATCCAGAGATGGGATTGCAACGTTATAGCTAGAAGCCAGGTGTATGCAAGCTATCTTGTTTATACTAGAAGATGTAGCAATTAATAGTTTGACTCAAACTAATCTTTGCTGTGTCTGTCTTTATTATGTTGCTCTCCCTGCTAATTTACCCGATCACACTGATGTGAACTAGCCAGTTCAAAACAAGTTTATTTCAGCTTGAACTACACTTGCACCTTTTAATTACATAGAGACATGCCCATAGGCACAGAGAAAATTAGGACTAGCTTGAGACTTGGCAACGTATCACGATGTGGAAAGTTTTCTTCAGAGTGGGGACCTGTGGTTTGTTTTTTTTTCCATAAAGATCCGGTGATAGTTCAGCTCAAGGGAACGTGACTGTTGCTGGGACTATAACTTTCCCCCCCTCTCCCAGGCTTCTGAACAGTTCCTTTGTCATCTCTGATCCCTAATTGCAATTCTGTGCCAGGATGTTCCTTTTTGCCATCCGTGTGCCATCCATTGTCTTTCTGATGTTGTGCCTTCTGTGTTGATGTGGTCAGACTTGGCCTGCCCAAGTGGTCCTGTGCATTGAGCTACTTTACTGGGGAATTCACAGTCCAGAAAGGAAGAGGCAGCATTGGCCAATATCGGCAGCGCTTTCCATAGGCACTTTTTAAACAGGAATTAGTACAGGTTTCTGTTGATGTGACTGTTTCTGAAAGACTTTTAGTTGTAAATGTTTATTTAACCAGATTGACGGTCTTATTACAACTTCAGTGCTTCAGCACAATGCTACAGAGCTTTTTTTTTTCCTTTTTTTTTTTTTTCCCCTCCACTTGAGTAAAATGAAGTGAACAGAATGGTATTTTTATTTTAGACTGCTTGCATCTGGCAGGCTTGCTTTGATATCTGTTTGTTTCTTCATGAAACTAGAATTTTTTAACTGTTTTATGAGTTCTTGGGTGGAAGCTGGGCTTAACTCTTGTCCTTAAGAACACAAAAGAAAACAATACCTTTAAAGGCAACTGTCAAGAAGATAGGTTGGGAAATAGAAGTTTGTGGCAGGAAATGTGAGGTTAATGGAGCCAAAGCAGCACCCCCTAGAAAAAATAAAAATCGCATGTATGTGAAAAAGCATGAAACGTGGCAGATAAAAATAAGTGGTGTGAGCCATGGTTATTGGTTCTAATTTAAGTTAAAAACTCAAGCAAAAATGAAACAGCAGCAGCAAGTAGATAAACTTAATCAAATTCATTAAATACTTCTGGTGGCCAAAGAGAATAGGAGGAGCCTGGTAGGCTAGGATCTAGTCAAGACAGTAAAGGAATTATGCACTTGGTTAAGTGTTGTGAGATTTTTGAAATATCTAAACCCTACACAGGAGGTTCTAGAACAATGTAATAGACAAATGAACCACGTGGATTGCTGTGAAAGTAATACCCCCTATTTATTTGCATAGAAACTGTAACAGGTACAGACAGTACAGTAACATTACTTGGTAGAGTGAATTCTCAGCTACAAAATACTGTTTTTCAACAGTCATCACCATTGGCTGTGTGTTTTTGCCAGTGATGAACAAGAACCTGCATGTCACGCTTGTCAAAACCTGCACCAGTGGAGGTGAACTGCTGTAACCACTACTGAAATGCACCACCCACTGCCTCGCTGTGCACATATCTACTGTCAGTGAGTGACACTTTTTCCTTATGGAAAAATGCAGTGACACACCTTTGCTTCATGTGCACTTCCATCCAGGTGCCATTTAGTCAAACTGCCCCTCTGCTGCTGACTGTTGCATGGCTACAACATGTAAGAGAGTACTGGTGGGAAGATTCAACCTCTACTACCATACCACCACCATCTGGCTCTAATGTTGTAGACCAGCATAATAAAAGAGGAGGCATTTTTGGAGAAGTTCTTGTAGAAAGGCCAGAGCATGAGTTTGGAGGCTGAACTGATAAGAAAATTATCCAGCTTCATACTGAGGAGCTAAGTAGAATAGAAGTCCTGTTTAAATAATATGATAATGGGAAAGAAAAAGCCAGTGTAAACTTCAGATAAGTGGTGCTGATATGAAAGCCATTTATTTTTTCTGCTGTTAAAAACAAAAACCAAGAAAACCACCACACCAGAAAGAATCTCCAAAATGTCCATAATCTGTTACAATTTGGAGTCTGTTATGTGAGTAATGGATTAAACTGCTCTATCTTATATCTAGGCATAAATGTGGGGGTTTTGGGATACAGAATGGAAGCAGCGGGGTTTGAGGCCTACAGAAATATCAGTGCTTTTGAACTATTTTGAAGAGGGTAGAGGAACTCTGTGAAAGCAGCAAAGATAAGGTTAAACAAAACTCTTGGTGGAAGCCTCAGGTAAATATAGAACCTGTGGAACAGAAAGACTGGAAGTCGTGTTATGCAACCTCGTGAATGTCTTGAACTCTATTAGGCGTTGCGCAGATTTAATAATCCATTATGAGGAGAAAGAATAGAGCGTAAAGCAGATGATGAACAGTATATTACACTTCATCAGACATTTCAGATTGAAAAAGAATGTTACGAGGAGGATGAGGTGGTATGTGTGAAAGTGTGGTAGGAAGTAGAGTTGGATCAGACGTAGCATTTCCACTTCAGTTTATCCATTTGTGTGATGCAGGAGTAAATGGAGTTCACTGACACAGAAGCAGTTTTCAATTGGGTTAACAATGCTTTCTTGAAGCGTAATACATGCTCAGTGTTGTGAAGAGGTGGAACCTAAAAACAGTAGAACAGAAAGAACGGGATTGTGTTCCTGGGTGTTTGTGAAGGCTAACATGCTCTGAGTTTTAAGAGTATGCTGTAAGACTTAGAGTGTAGCTAGTCACAAACAGCTTTCCTTATTGCCTAGAATAATAGGTTTTTTTTCCTTGTTTTTATTTGGTAGCTTGGGTCACCCACCAGGCTCAGCTAGGAGGTTTTGTCTGTACTGTGAGATTTTAACCAGTCTGACACGCGGATTTATTTTGTTCTGTTTTGTGGTCTGGTTTTGAAGTCGAGATTATATGTGAGATGCTGACTTTGGAATCAATGTCCTGTGGCTAAACATCCCGAATATATTTATGTCAAAGAAGGCATTGTAAGCTTACTAAATCTAGTGCTGAGCTTACACTTGGCAGAAACTTCACCTGTTGATGCGTGAAAGTGTCATTTTGGTTAACAAAGCCACCTTCTGGTTGCAAACAAACCACACATTTTAAGAAATGTCAGCTAATGTGTCATTGTGATTAAATTGTTCTTTTTTTTTTTAATTATAGGAAGCATGATTGCATCTTAAAAGATGCAGGATTCCTTTGAAGCTTATGTGTGATCATATGTTTAACTGTCAATGTGTTTTTATTTTTGTTCAGTTATCTAAAAGGAGAAGAGGTGTTTCTATGAATATGCTGTTTGTTGGGTTTATGAGTAGCTGCTGGAAGGGATGCTGTGTGCCAAGGGTGCAAGGCAGAGCCTGTGTTGTCAAGCCCCAAAGTTCTGGGGGGTTTGACTTTTTGGCTTGCTGTGTCTGATGTATTAATACTGTGCAACTCTTCCAGGTGCTGATATCTGAAGCTAGGATAGAGCCTGCAGAATTTGGACTTAATGTTATTTTGTGCTGTTGAAGTCCAATTACCTGGAAGAGCTTTGGGCACATTTCATACCTCTCATAATGCTGAATCATAGCAAACAATACATTTGTTGAAGACATCAAGGAGATGAGAGAGGTGTTTCATTTCAGTGTCTTCAGTCATTCACAACTCCCTGTAAGAGTTGCTTTAAACAATGAACTTAAATTAATTTAGTCTGTTCTGCTTTTAAAATACGTGGAATTTCCTATCCCCATGAATTGGAACGTTTGAAAGGTCCACACTTGTTTCTCTAGCAAAGAATTTTCAGGCCACACAGGAATTATTAGGCCAACTTTTTCTGACTGATGATGACTGTCAAGTGTTACAGGTGGCTTGTTTTTTCAGATGGCCCAGTTTTTAGGTATAACTTTATGGAAAATATTCCATAGGTCAGCTTGTTCTGTAAGTGCAGGGAGGATGTAATCTTAATCAAAATAAAAATGAATCTCTTCAAGAAAAATGTTGCATTTTAGTTAGGTCCATAGGAATAATCATTTTGCTTATTTCATGTAGAAGGGCATATTAGCGTGAAGTTTTTTTTTTTTTAAGGATAGTATAATCCTGTGTGTTTAAAAATTTAATTCCCCGTCAGTAGTTCCTTTGTTTTGCAGCCTGTGGGAACTGTTTGGTTTCAAGTTAATTGTGGACTATGGGGTTATAGAAATCAGTGTTCATTTAAACAGATTTGTTTGCACTGCAATGACTTTGTACGCAGTAGAGGAATTCTGTGTTTGTTATTCAGTTCAGAAAGGCTCTGTTAATAAATTGTGGACTTTTTAAAACTTTTAAGTTCTCCTGACTTTGAGAATCAGTGTTTGTGCTGTCTTACTCTAGATTTCTGGAACTTTGAAAGCTGTATCTGCTGTCCCATCAAGTCAAAATGGAACAAAAAAAAGAAGTCAAATATTGTAATGGTAGTACATGTATTGTGAAATACTGGATATAGTGTGTATAGTGTGTATCTGTATTTTATTTTTTATTAGCACTTCTGTAATATTAAAAGCAGACAATATGGAGCCTTTTAATTAGTTAGTAATCTGATTCTCCATATTGCACAATATTGTGCATCTTCTCAGGCCTTGCATTAATTATCTTAAACTTTAAGATTGTCCTTATTTTGGGTAAGCAGCAGCCCAGCTTGCTAAATGCCTGAAGAGGTAAAATACATCACATTTGCTGTAGACAATATCAGTCAATACATAGTTTGCTATCTTACAGGTTTATAAGCTAGGACAGAAGCAGTAGTGAATGAAGGCCTGGTCATGGAAAGAAATTAATAGGTGTGCGGTAAAGCAGATCTGGAAGATATGGAGACATGCAGCAATTCCCTGAAGAAATCTCTGTGCTACTTCAGTTTTTTGACACCAGGCTCCTGTGACTCAGAACCCTGTATCAAGGCTGTCTGTTCCATGCATGCTTAACTACAAATGTTACATTCTGTTACATTACAGGAGCTTCAAACCTTCTCTGAAGATGTTTCCTCTGCTTCTCTCTATTGTTCCTCTGTGAGATCTGCTGGAACATGTGTCCCTGCTGTTCTGCAGGAGCTGAGCTCGTCCTGCTGTACAGTCAGCTGCTCTCCTGTCTGCCACTGCAGCTTTCCAGAGCCACAGAAAATTCAGTTCACATGAGCATTTCACTCCTGTGTTGGGGCTAGGTTTTGAAATGCCACCAGCAAAACTTATTTTGCAGGTCTTTACAAATACTGTTCATTTTATAGTACCTCAGACTTGTTTTGCAATCCATTTTACAGCTGGAGAAAGTTAAGCTAAGGCTTTAGAATTTGACCATGTAGTGCTTGCAGAATAGCTTTTTGTGGCTTAGTTAAATATCCTTTCATCCTCTGCGTGTCCTGAGATTTAAAAGAGCCTGAGGATTTTGGAAATTAGAGGCACCCTTGTCCCTTGAATAATACCTATGTTTTTAATGATGAGCATTGGTTCCCATAGGTCTGTGGGTTCCAGTATACTTTGTCAAATAATTTTGCAAAATAAGTAGATAGAACCTCAACAGAATGTCTGAAAATCTGACTCAACCAGACAAACAACAGGTGTGGCAGTGACATGTCATTCTGCTGATTTTCTGTATTTTTTTTCCTCAGTTAAGGATGTAAGCAGTGCAGGGACTTGATGGTTGTTTTTTCACCTATATTGCCTAGAAAAGATGGCCATTTTCAGGAAAATAGCATTAATCCTTTGCTGATATTTGCATCAGCATATACCATATATTCAGGTATATTACCATGTAGACTATACCTGTCTATGCTGTAAAGTTGCCTGTCATTTACAAGAACGCTGTAATTTCCAGTTTTGTCTTGATCAGCAAGCAGAAATGCAGTACTTCTCTCCTAAAAATATTTCCACAATATTGAAGTACTGTTAGGATCTCAAACCTGTTGCCTTGGAACTGGCGAAAATGAAAATAGAAGACCCTTCCAAAGTCAGTGCTTCATAGCTAAAAAGATGTAAGTGGCCAAAATGCTGGACTACTGTTAATGAGCATAACAGATAATCAAATGCTGCTTTCAGGGCTGACTTTTTTTTTTTTTTTTTAATTGGATAGTCTTTTGGTCACAACTTCAGGAGATAATGCATCCTTTAAACAGAGGTCAGTGAATTGGTGGAGTACCTGTCCAGGCTGTGCTGTGTGCGTTTGGAATGATAAGAAGCGTGATTGTGGGGAAGCTAATTGTCTAGGGGGTATAGAGTTGTGTGGCAGAGTCTCTAAGCAAATCAAAATCTCCTTGGAAGTAAAGATTTTGTAGCAGTTGCAGTTTTGTGGTGTAGTTAAAGCATTGCTTACCTTGAAGTCTTCCATCTTCTCTCACTGATTGGCCTTCTCTCCTGACACTTCCATTCCTAACACAGGCTGTCCTTCCAGGGATGACAGTGCATCTTGCATCTTTTCCTGTTAGAAGAGTACAGCAGCCTGACAAAAACAAACAAACAAAAAAAACAACAAAAAAAGCCCTCAAAACCAATGGAGTTCTCAACCTATGCCTCCAGTGAATGCTTTCCTGCTGACTTCTGTCTTTGTTAGTTAAGAGGACTGGTGGTGTCTTGGATCAAGGTTCTTTAGGATAGCTTCTGTTCGTAACATTTCTCCAGAGTCTCCAAGCTTTCCTTCCCCCTTATATTTGCATTGCAAAGTGCAGTTTTGTGTACAGTTACACAGTTCTCAGATAACCTATTTCCATCACCTAATTCCAAAGAAGTTAGCATCTAACCACCTTTAATATCAGTAAATTTCATAATGTTAGTTTCAGTTATCTTTTGGGGTTACATATACCTTTCTGCTGGTCTTGATTTGCGAGGCCTTTATTTTTATATCAGCATACTTCTTGCATGTGGAATAGCCAAGTGTTTGTCATGTGGCATTCCTCCTAGCAAAGTTCTTAAGGGTAGTGACAATGTATCTGATCTAGGAAGACAGGGAGCTTGTTTTTATCAATCATCTGAAGTAGGGACATCTGATTTAAGAAGGCAGGGAGTTCATTTTTATTCCTGTATAGATGATTGCTTGGGACAAGGTAGGTCACTGCAATAAGTGACTCTGCATTTCCCAGCACAAACTAAAATTCTTTGATTTGTTCAGCAAGCAGAAATGCAGTGCTTTTCCTTTCTCCTAAGAACCTATGCTTTGGTCACCTCCACTTTTGGTAGGGCCTTCATCCTGGTTAGCAAAAGAATTGGAGAATGCTTTCTCAGTGAAAGAAGACACTCAAAAGTAGATGTTTTTAATTTTATTAAAAATACTTTTTTCCCCCCAAACTAAAGAGGGGGAAGTATCATATAGTGTTTGAGTGGTGAAAAAACTGAAGAGTATATCATGAAAGCTCCTCACTGGATCACCAAAGATTTTTAACTATAGGCAGGAGTGGTCCAGAAACATGGAAAATACTCTGTTTTTGTTAGGAAAGAAAAGATCTGTAGAGCATTTCCATGACAACCACCACCAATTTTCTTCACAAACTTCATTAATTTTGATAGTTCAGAGAAGATCTGGGATTTACTGTTTGCTATGAAGTAATCTACAGTGGGTGAATTTGAAGTGGCTGTTGAAAGATTTGCAGTTAAGCTGCAGCATAACTGCTGAAGACAAATGAGAAAGGTTTGAAATTGTTTTGACTCACTGATCTTGTCTAGAGTAAAGCTTACATCCTGAAAAATGGAAGTTTTACAGAAAATCATTTTTAGATGTCTGTAACAATTGACATAAGATTCATTTATTTTCCATCTTAAAAACTGAATAGGCGTAAGGATGCTGTCAGGAGCCGTGGGGTAGTTGAAGTCTCAGGCATGGTCGTAGAACCAATAAAGGAATAGTACCTGTAAGTTAACAGAATTAATAATGCCAAATAGTATTGTAGCAGAGATGGTATAGCTAGAAAGATTATCATGGTGGAAAGAGACAGTCAAAATAAAGGAAAATGCTCACCTGTATTCTAGGCTTCCTCTAGAAAACTCCAAAGGAACAATCTCCAGAAAGAGATCTTTCCTCAGTGGTGGTCAGCCCCCAGGTGGGGTCTGGGAGAGGTGGAGCCACACTCCACCCCTTACGGTCACTCAGGTGCATTGCCTTCACCTGTGCTCCTGTGGCTGACTCAGTGCTCACCTCAGGTGATCAATCAGTCGTTCAGGCTATGATTCAACAGTTCCATACAGGGCTTCTTTAGATTTAGGACATCCTGAGGTTATTACAGAAACTGCTTTTAAATAGTGTCTTTGGATTGAGTAAGTTAGGCAGACAGATATGCGGCAGTGTGTTGGGATTTTTTTTTATTTGCTACTGGTGAGAAACTGTTGTGAACTCAGTGATTGAATTTATTACTGATTGAATTAAGTGGTTTCTTAACGCTAAAAGAAGCTAAACGTTTCTGCTCTTAACAGAAGAAACTTTGTATTCCACTTGGTGGGATTTTGGACTAAAGCTTTCCTACAGTGTAAAATGCAGTATACTATTTAGAAAGGGTTTTAAGTGCACTTGATGCATCAGCAAAGGGAGCTGTCCTGATGTTAAGAAATAAGCATAGCCAGAAGCTGCAGCTAAAGCTTGTCAGGGTTGTAATAAATAGAATACAATACTTAAGTTCTAGGCAATGACAACAAAAATGTCATCAAGGAAGTAGAACATGCTGAAGAAACTTGACAGTGAAGATGGATTCTCATTGATGCTTAGAAACACTGGACCATCTATTTTGTAGTCTTTCTGTAGGAAATAGGATGGAATTCAGTGGTAAAAATGGAAGATGATAATTGTCAAGGGTTTCTGTGAACTTTTAGTTCTGGGACTGAAAGTGAAGGTGTGAAATGATTGCAGGAGCTATCAAAGTGCTGACATTCCCAGTAAAGGCAAATTTAATCTGGCAAGTTTGAGAAGATGTTTCAAATAGAAATGCAGAATAATGAATAATGTCATGGGAGGCATGAGATCTTATCTGAGCTACTGTGTATGTGCCTGTACTTGTTTGTGTTGAAGGGCAGATTGACTGGTGTGGCTACAAAGCCTTTTTCCTGTCAGACGTGTCCTTTTAGCTCTCGGTTTTCCATCTGGTGTTTGTTTGTTTTCTTGATTCTGAAGTATATCATATGTTTGTAAGTGTTCTGGAAACGAGGCTTTCTGTACTTGGCCTGAGTATTTGTTAGCATTAGCTTTCTATAATTAAAATCCATGACTTCCCCAAGTAGTATTTCTAGAGGTTGTAGTCATTTGAAAAACCTCAGAAAAGGAAGAAAATGACATTGCCAAGTGTAATGTAAGAAACATGAAAAGCTGAAGCTCAGACACCTAAAACATGTGGAGGATATAGTCTCTAAGCTGCTAAGAATAATGTAGGGAGCTTCTGGAGTTCAGAGACCGTATTTTTGCAGGACTTCTATTTAGAAAGGAGACATTTTAGGAAGAGCCTCTTCAGTGGAATCAGGCTGCTTAAATTGCTTACCTATATGTTCACATTTTCATTTTGCATTCTGTATCATCTCTCACTGAGCCATCTTGAATATAGTAGTTTTTTGTGTCCTGTAGAAGTTTTAACTAACAGAATGCAGTTAGCTTGAAGTGACACATGGAATGTTTAATAAACATTAGTTTTTATAAGTGGTTGGCAGGCATCAGGAACTTCAAAAAGAAGCTTTAATAAGAAATACATTTGGATATTGGGTAAAACCTCTTAACCCTGTGCTAACAGAGAGGAGCTTGGAGTTGTCTCTGTGTAAATGAAGTGCGGAGCAAATCGCTTGTCATCTGGTAATTCTGTGCTTATGGAATTGGAAGCAGGTAGCATATTTAATACAAGTTAGGGAATTTGAAAGAGGTCTTTAGGAGTCCCATAGAGTAACTTTATACATAGCATGGTTTTTAAAATTTTCTGTTATACAGTTTCTGATAGCTGTAACGTATTACAGATTCTACATCTGTAGGAAGATGCATGGAAATGCTGCAACATTTAGAATTCTGTTCCAAACTTCTTTGGGCTTTAATGGGTAGATATAAGAGCAAAGTACCAGCAAAGCGGGGAACTGAGGGTGGAGACCTGACCTGCAGCTCGTTTGGTTTATGGGTGGACTTTCTGCTTAATTTTGCAGCCTGTGGTGTATACTAAGTAACTCCAAATTGTGTCATTGTATATGTGAAAATTGTCGGGTCCATATTAAAGGTGAACCCCTAAGTTACGTAGGAAAGATGGTACTTGGAAATCATAGGCTTAAAAAGGTTCTTTTGTATAAACAGTAACTGGACTACAGGCTGGGGCTACAGGAGAGAGAAGATCATGACTTTTCTTTGCAGAAGTGAATCTTTCGGGTGGTAAACCTTTACCTAAAATGTGTTTGTCTCTATTTAATTTTTCTTGTAGGTCTTGCCTGGATAGAAGGAAGGAAAGATGGAGTTGAATGAACTTAAAATGTGGATTTGAATTACAAAAAAACCTCTAACCTCCTAATTGAATTAAGCTAAAAAAGGAGCTAAGACCATTTCACTTCTGAGTGAAGTGATGAATAAATCTCCTGAAGGGAGAAGCACTAGTAGATTTTAGTGTTGCTTTCTTCAGGCTGTATCTTCCAGCTTAGAAATCTCAGTTCTTTCTTAATAAAACATTTCACTTGTTCATACCTCTCTGCTCAAGGAATAAAATAAAATTTTAATGGTCTGATGTGGAAAAATTGGCATCTTGAAGTGACAGTTTTGTGAAGTCACGTTACCCTTCTACTTTACAGAATGTTAAGTAACAAGTTACAGGGAGGCAGTGGCTGGAAGTGCATGGAGAGGTTTGAGAGATAGAGAGAGAACATAAACTAATGTGTTGCTGAAGCACAATTGTTCTGACCAATTCTCTTCTTAACTGCAACTTAAAGGAACCATGACGACCTCAGGAAAAGAGAATTTCCGACTGAAGAGCTACAAGAACAAATCTCTGAATCCTGATGAAATGCGTCGCAGGCGAGAGGAAGAGGGTCTTCAGCTGCGTAAGCAAAAGAGAGAGGAGCAGGTACTGTACTACATCTGTGATGAATATGACAGTTGTCTTGCACTGTCTCTAGTTCTTTGCTTCTCTGAAGCCTCTTCACAGTTGTCCTGACTAATTCTCACATAGTCGGTCTGAACTCAGTAAGTTGCAGACTTTACATTCTCTTCTTCGGGCAGTACAAGACTTAGTTAATGCTCATCATTCACTCACGTGTGAGATTGTCCAGAGCAGCTTGTTAGTAAAGGTGACAGAGGTAGTAAAGGACAACAGACATGTCTCTCCTTGCCCTGAAGGTAACTGAGGAGTTATTAATTTATTAATTTTCACAATGTCAACACTAGATACTTTCAAGGAAAGTCTGTAGTCATGGAAGAATTCTGAGAATGAATTGGAGTTTTATTTTCCTCAGAAACAGCTGGCAGCATTTCCAGATGACAGGTAGTACAAAATGTCATCAGTCTTATCTGTAAAGCTGATACTAAAATAGGAAAATGATGAGTCATTTTAGAAATCTGTCTTATCTGACCTCCCTTGCACCTGATTACCACAGGTTGGCTAAATAAAGGGTAATAGTATTTCTTTAAGGCAAACTGTTATTCCTACCTACAGTATAATGGAAGTGGAGCTGCAAGCAGTCTTTTCTTTTGTTGCTTTATCGTTGCAACAAATTCAGACCTAATGTGCAGGTACTTCTGTGTATTTGTTGCACTGGTCACAGGGATGTCAGTGGGATGCTTGACTAGCATTGAGAACGCCAGGAATAGCGTTGCATCTCCTGGTTAGAGCTGTTGTTTAATTATGTCAAGAAGCCTATTTTACTCTTTGACTTGCCAATTTCCATTTGCATTCGTTTTTTAAACATATTTGTTTTTTTGTCTTAGCATTAAATTTTCAGCTGCTCCAGAGAAGACTCATTTAACCTTGTACTAAAGTTCGCTCATTTTTTTTAAAAAGCCAAACCACTCTACAAAAACAATGTCAAGTTTCTGAATTTTCACATAAATTATCAGTGTATAATTTCTGACTTAGGATTGTATTTCAGCCCTGTCTGAAAAGTTGGGCAAGCACTTTGGATGGTAGCCTAGAAGGAGCAGTACTCCACAGGGATGACTGTCACTGAACTAGGTTTGATGTGGACTTAACAGCTTTGCATACCGTCTCCTTCCAGACTTCTCTGGAGAAAAGCGTAACAGCAGGTTGATGTCCGGGCAGTGTCTTTCCTGTCCTCTGTAGTAGTGCAAGTCTGACATGGTTCAGTGCTGGAGTCTCGTTAGGGATCTTGACAAGCCAAGCAGTACACTCAAGCCCTTCTCATCACTGCCACTGTTTTTTTCAGTGAGACAGCTAGATTAAGGGAGAAACTGTAGCTTCTCTAGCTCTCCTGATAACGTCTCAAACTGGCTACCTCCTTTACATGATAGTGTCTAAATTTTGTTCATCCCAGTGTCATTTCTTAAACCATCCTTGAGTGGTTATCCCCCAAAGTCCTCTCTCTGCCACAGTAACTCAATTTTTCCAGTCTCAGTAACTGTTACACAGGGATCTGTTATACACAGCAGTTTGTCATGTCTTTGGGCCCCTTCTCATCTTGGGGAGGGGAGGAAAGCAATCCTCTGGAAGCTAGAGGTAGCTGATAGATGGAGGCTGAACAGTGGAGAATAGAGAGTATCAGTTAAGACTTTTCAGAAATGTCAAATGAATATTCTAGCACAGTACCATATTCTTTTACTCTGTTACTAAACTGTGCCTGTTTACTGTCCAGAGGAGTCATGGTGCCTGTATTCTAGTTTCTTTCAGGTGATAACTGCATATCATTTTTATTGCAGCCTGATATGGCTTGTGAGATATCTATGTTGGCTCTCAGTTCTGTAGTGCTTTTACTAAATGCTTTTTTCTCTTTAGTTATTTAAACGCAGAAATGTTGCAACAGCTGAAGAAGAAGCGGAGGAGGAAGTGATGTCAGATGGTGGCTTCCACGAGGCTCAAATGAACAACATGGAGATGACTTCTGTAAGTTCTGAGAAAGGAATATTGTTTGTTGAAACTGAGCAGGTCTGTCACACAGTGACTTTAAGGGAATGAAATTGCAGAAAAGTGTAAAAGGTGGCATCCGGTTGCTTTCAGGCAACTCTCAAACACCTGTTGCAGTGAAGTAGCAAATTGTGGAAGAAAAATTTTATGGGAAGAGTAAGTAAAAAGAGACTGGCTGGAAATCTGTTAATAAATTTTCAAGTGATGCAAATATAAACCGGGCTGTTGAAAACAGAACTAGACCTGCCTAACTATCTGTAAATGTCCTTTAACTCCATTCCAAGCTGGAATTTCTTCCCATAGGAAAGCCTTCTTCTAATGGAAGTTAGGCTTTTATGCTTTGTAACCATTTCTTTACAATGCTCCTGTATCTGGAAAGAAAAATGTTATGGGATTCAGGATGTAACAGAGAGAATAAATTAAAATACAGTCTTCACTGAGTCCTGAAGTCTAACCATTGGTCTTCATGCTTGTTTTTGTGTTCAGAGTATGTTTTGAGGAAAATCAGGCTAATTCTGATTTCTGTTGATGATTAGGCAATGATAATTACTAAGAAATGCCTATTAACAATGTAATAGTTAATGGAAAATAGTTTTATTCTTCAAGGTAGTCCTAAAATATCAGATGAATCCTAAATACCATTTAATCCTTTATGTAGAGCTTTATATGAAATACATAGATGTTGAAAAGTAAGGAAACCCTATCTTACACACATTACTATTTCAAATATTAATTTTAGTGTCTTAAGAGTTAGTACTGAAAAAGAAGGATCTAAAAAGTGCTGCATGTTTTGATTCCCTTTTATCAATTCCCATGATAAAAATCTAAACTTCCTATGTTCTGTTACTGAAAGGACAAGTACAGACAAAGTTTGAGTATTTCAGCACTATTGTCTATCTTTCTGTCTTTGAGGAATTGAGAATTGGATTTTGAGGATTTGGATCTCACCAGTATAATGATTCGGATCAAAAAGAGAGGAAAAAAACCCCATCACTTAAATGTCTTTTCATGGATTTACATTAGTCAAATCAGACAAAACTTCGGATTTTCCCTGTCATAAGAAAAGTCACTGGTTACTTTTGCCATATTAATGGAAACTGTCAGTGCTGTTGGAAAATAAATGCTATATTTGATAATGATGACAAACATTAGGCTTGTCAATGCTTTTTTTTTCTTTTTAAATGGCAGTTGGTGTACATTTTGATATGAGTGACTCAGATGTTGCAGGTATCTAAACAACACCATTATCAGTATTCTTCTTGCATAACTGTAATTGCTGTTCTAATTTAAGCTACAGGAAGTAGGGAAAAAAGGAGAGCAAATACCTGTGAGAGATTTTGAAGATATTTTTTTTGTGGCATAGCTTAAAGAAATCCTGAATTTTGTCTTCTAGGAAGAAGACAAGACTGATTCAGCTTGTGTGTACATGTATGATAACTAATTTATTGTTCTTAATAGTTCTTACCTGGCTTTTTGCTCTATAAGAGTAAAAATTGATGACATTTTAGTAAATACTGTAAAATTTTCCCCACTGATCTCTGGTTTTCTTTTCCTCTCTGTCACTCTTGTTTTGTCTCCCCCTACCTCAATACTAGAGTGCTGTTATCACCTCTGATATGATTGAGATGATTTTCTCCAATTGTCCAGAACAGCAGCTTTCAGCCACTCAGAAATTCCGAAAGCTTCTTTCTAAAGGTAAGGACTGAACTTACTTGCAGAACAATCTTGGGTGGTCCTTGGCATATGTTTTGACTTTAGCTGAAATGAAGATCAAGTTTAATATGAAAATTTCTGGGTGAAGAGTTTGGTCCAAGCAGAATTGTCTTGCAGTGTGCAAACCAGGTCTATGTAATAGTCACTTCCATTTGTGAAATCTGTAAAACTTTTAGTGATGCAGATGCAATTTCTGATATGTAATGTAAGGTTAAGCATTTTAGTCAGTGTCTCTATGGCTTGCAAATTATTCTTTATGCAAGTTGAGCTGTATGCATATGTGTGCCAAAGTGACTTTGCAGATCAAGTTTTTCTGCTTAAGTTAATGAGTGTGTTACTGTTAAATCACGTTACTTCAATACTTCAAAATTTAAACAGCAGTCTTCCTTTGATGGATGTGAATTGCCTTTTAGTTGAAAAGACAGATGGAGCAGTGTAACAGGAAAACAAAAACACTCAGAAAAAATCAGCATGTCAATGGATATTATTTTGGTGCAGTGATTTTTACGAAATTCCTCCAATGAATAAATGAATGTCCTAACTTTGCATTTTATTTTAAATAGAGCCAAATCCCCCAATAGATGAAGTCATAAGCACACCAGGCGTGGTGGCACGATTTGTGGAGTTCCTCAAACGAAAAGAGAACTGTACATTACAGGTATACAAATATAAATATATTATCTTTGTGTATTATGAAGGCGTTTGGTGATGCAAATAAGGCAGAAAATGTCATCACTTCTTTTAGTGAGCTGTACTTTTTCTTTACAAGGATAGCACATCTGTTTTGACTATTCCACTGTGAGGTCTTCCTCATAATAAACTCAATTCCTAGGCCTTGGATATTGTCGGGAAAGAAAGTGAGAAATCTGAGTTTTACTGGATGGTGTCTAACATGAGACGTTTACCTGGACTTTCTGTGTAATGAAGACAGTTTGAAAGGTTGAAAGGTGTCCTTAAAGGATGAAAAGCTATTAAACTGAATTGCACAGTTTGTATACTTTTGTACTAACTGAAGGCAGTTTTAAATGCTCAGAGTTATGACGTAAAGTTTTGAATTAATTCTAAGAAGTTTAGAATTAGAGTTAAACATAAAAAACAGAAACCCTGAAGCTTTCTTGCTTTGGTTTGGAAAACCATTGTATCTGCTACAGTTTTAATTAATTTGTTTTGGACTTACTCCTTAGAACTGCCTTGTTTCCAATTGTCCATTGCCTGGTGATCTTTATTCTGGGCTAGTATAAAATGGAAGGGAATTGATCTCATAATGAAGGAAAATGTTTAATTATTAATACCTAAACTTGGTATATAGGCTAAATTGATGTTCCTTATATAAGGCAATAATGTGTTAATGCTTTGTGAAATCCAAATTTTGTGTGTGGAAATATGCAAAAAAGACTTTTTCATTTTCTTACGAAATAGAGAAAAGGTAGAATTCATTGGAATTACTTTCCAAATTGAGGCCAGTACAGTTTCAAAGATCTGCCAGCTTCTTTTGAGAAATACATTCTCAGTAACTATGTATGTATCAGATTCAAGCCACTTTATTGGTTCTAAACTCCAGTGGGAAGGTTTTAAGGAATGTCTTTATTAAAAAACAAAAAGAAGTGCCTTTATTACTTACGGGATAACTGGCATGGAAGCCTAAGATAAAGGGAAAGATCTAACAATGTTTGGTGGACAGAAGATCAGGAAGGGAAAATGAGGCTGGAGGACACTTCTTTATTTTAAAATACTTTAGAAGTAATTGTAAACTGAGACAAATTCTTCTGGCCTTACTGATATAACACACATTTTATTGATTTTTAACCTGCTAAGAACGACAAAAAAGCAGTTTAACTTGAAATGTATAGGCTTGACCTAAAGAGTTTATAACAAAGCAGTGAAAATATATTTAATATTTAATAATAATATTATTATATATAAATATAATAACATTTATTTAATATTATACTTTTGTTCTTCATCTTGCCAAATCTATCTCATGGTATTTTTAGCTCATAGTCCACAGATATAAGTTTTTGTTCTGTCCAGTTTAATGTGCTCTTATTCTGTCCTTGTTGCCAGTAGTGCGGCACAAGCAAAAATTTTGGACATTCCATTCTAGGTATTCCTGACTTCAGGCTAGTTGTAGAAGGAAGTCACTTTCTACTCGTTCAGGAAATGCTGAAGTGTTTTTTTTGCCCAGGTATTACCTGTATGATGGTTTGAATGTGGAAGCAACTCTTGTGTTGGTGGACATGAAATATGTGTACTTATTCTGTAGGTTTTTACTGTATTGTTAGTGGAATACACAAACAGTGAAATAAAATAAAATGAATTTCTAATATCAGTGGTAAGAAGACCATATTTGTCTGGAGCTCCCCTGTATGCTTTTTATTCTTAAGTGATTTTTGAGTTTAAAAAAGCTCCCCTCTTCCCTATGGTCATTTAAGCCATACATGAATAACTAAATTTTTCTTATGTGATGATGAGAAAAATCTTCAAGAGTATACCAAATACCAAGATGAACTTTAGAAGTTTTTTTCTTTAACAGACGAACGATAGTAACTGTGTGACAAAAAAATCGGATTTGAGAAGCCGCAGCACATCTGTGTGGAATTTTTCCAGATTTTGAGTTCATGTTACCATGATAACTTTTAACTTGGTTTTTTACTTTTTCAGCTTCTGTTTTAGTTAGTAGTTATGCTTTGCCTTCACCAGTTCTTTCTAGTTTTAAGACACATTGGCGTTATTTTTGGCCTGACACAGAAGGCTCCCAGTGAACTTTCTTTGTATTTTGTTTTCCAGTTTGAAGCTGCCTGGGTGCTGACAAATATTGCCTCGGGGAATTCCCTTCAGACTCGAATAGTGATCCAAGCAGGAGCCGTTCCCATCTTTATAGAGCTGCTTAGTTCAGAGTTTGAAGATGTACAGGAACAGGTAAAAATTAAGAATGGTGTTGGTGTTTTTTTTTTTTAATTTTTTTATTTTTAACAGAGAAGTACAAGGCTATTCTATAAGAAAGTGTTGTGCCTTTAGAGGAATTATAGTTATTGGCAGTTACGTGTAACAGTCTTTTTCTTCCTAGTATGTGTTAACATGCAAGTACTGCTTTTCATATATTCTGGAAATGAAGTATTTAACCACAGCCAATATGGTAGTGTGTTTTGATCCCTAGTGAGTTAATATTTTTCTGCTTGCTGAGGAATTCAAGAAACCTTGTTTAAAAATTAAATACTTTAGAGATGGAAAGTTCATGTTTGTTTCTCCTGAAGACAGAACGTGCCTGGAAATTATAGGTTGTTCTCTAAAAATGAAGGAAAAGGAGGCAAAAGTGCAATCAAAGCGTACTGTAGGTCTGTTGGATGTTGAATGAAAATGATAGTGAAATAATGTTGCTTACTAAGCTGATGGTTTTTATTGATGGTGAAATAAAAAGAATGAATACGATCTTTGTCCATAAATTCTACTTGAATACCTTTCTTACAGAGCATATTAATATTCATTAAGGCCCAGAGAGATCAGTGTAAAGCACGCACCAAACATTAAATTCATACAGACTCTGTAGTTTTTGCTTGAGGGCAGTAGCTTGTGTTTGAACACGGTTGGTTTAAAAAGACATATGGTCTTGCTCTGAAGACTTAGGATGGTGAAATATCAATCATACTAATGAAGAAAGTTTCAGTAATGCGTAATCCTAACTTGAATGTGTTAGCTTTGAGCCCAGTTGTTAGCTCTTGTTTCACTGTCTACTCAGTTAGTAAGCTGTTTTTTCTTATAATTAATTACAGATGGTAGCTTAATCTTTTCTTGAGCAAATGAAATTAAACTCTGAATTCTTACTATGGATATTTCTTTGGCTTTTGAAATTTTCCTGGTAATCCTTTTCTGAACATTTCTTTGTTTCAATAACTTTTTGTGGTGGTGAAATAACGAGCTCTGGATATTCCAAGTAGTACTGTTCCAGCAAGAGTAGTACCCAATTCTCATTGCTACTTGATTCTTTCCTGCGTGAATATTCAAGATGTCTTTGAGGAGTCTTTTCCACAGAAGCTTGCTGTGAGCTCAAGTTAAGCTGATTATCCAATATGATTCGTTGTTCTTTTCAGAGTCACTGACTTCCAGGGCTCAGTTCTCCATCCTGTAAGTGTGCCCTCTATTCTATCTCCTAGATGTCTGACCTTGCATTTGGCTGTATTGAGATGCATGATTGGAGGAGTCCAACTCATAAGCATTGAATCGCTTTATGTAACTTACCTTTCTATCTTATAGCTGGCATAGAATGAGCCACTTGTACTTCAGACTGCATAATGTTTTCCACAATAAAGACACATTTCTTCAAGTTGCTTGTAGCTTTCTACTCTGCAGCTTTCCATTTTCAGTGGCCTCTCTTATGCTGAATAATTTTGTCAAAGGCTTTTTAAGAGAGTTTGAGTGCCTCAGAAAATTATATTGAAGGATAAGTATTTTTGTCCTTTTTTTTGATTTGAGGATGTGAGTCTATTTTTCAAGAAATTAGAAATGTGATAGTGATCTTGCCAAAACAGCAGAGAGGTGCCATATTCTGCCCATGTGAAACTCTATCCAAACTCAGCTATATGATGTCCAAACTGCTTTTTAGAGTTGGTTTTCTGGAGGAGGTTGAAATTTGTGGCATTACCTTCCAAATTCAGCTACTGTTTCTAAAGTGCTATTCCTGAAGAATGATTGGTACACCGAAAGTAGTAATGGCTACTGCATTTTTATTTTTACTGCCTATGATCTCCCTTGCAAGAGTGAACTTTTTTATTAGGTTATTAGCGTCATTCTTGGCAAATTTCAGAGAAGCATGTGGGAAGAGCCAGCCTGCTTTAGAATGAGATGTGCAGCTTTCAGCTCATGTGTGTGAATTAACAGAAGAGCTTAGGGATCACGGATAAGTAGTTTATCAGTATTCTACCCGCTTTGCCTCCAATAAACTGCTGACAGGTTAAATACATACTGGAGGCACGTAGAGTTGATTATAGCCACTGGAAAATGCATTTGTGTACAGTGCACTTATTGAATCCGTGATTTGTCATCAGCAAGTCTGTAACTACCAGTAGCAAATTGTTTTGTGGTAAGCTATGCTAAAGTAGGAAAATACACCACTGTGATGTTACCTGTGCCTTTACATAATTTGCTGCAGGTGTAGTGGTTGCAGCCTTCTGACTGCTGACTTTGAATTTAATGCAGGTCAACTTGATTTTTTTTTTTCTGTCAGCTTTTAAAAAGAAAAATGAATACTTCACTAATATCTAATAAAAATAAAAAGTACTGGCCACATAAATATTAGCTCTTGTACTTCTACATTACAGGGTAGCACTAAGTACACAATTAGAGAGTATTTTTCCAAGTGACTCTCATCTAGTTTGGCATATTGTTGCCCTCATTACAAATCAGTAGGTAGTAAAGGAGGCTTTTAATTGTCAGTCAGGGGGCACTGTTTGTTAAACTTGTAACACATTGTAGTAAATGGAAGAAAAGGGCAGAGATTCTTAAGGTTGTTGCAGGTTTGAGATAAATGTGTCTTAGAGTCTAATGCTGAACAGTTTGCTTCTGTCAGTTTCAGTAAATGGGATACTCGTTCTGTGTTTTTGGAATGCTCAGTGTGAGTTATTTGCATTTTGTTTTGTAGTTGTGGGCAGCGTGGCATTTTTGAACATACTTGATTCTGAGCATCTAAGGCTTAAATTCAGAAGTTGGAGGATATTTGGCCATTTTAGCCATGTTTTCTCCTCTGTAACTGTCCTCTGATTATTTGTATCTTTGCATGGCTGTGAAGATTATTATTTTGCAAGCAACTCTTGCTGCATTTGCAACAAACTGTAACTTCACAGAAAATTACAGAAAATTGTGTTTAGGGCACGTAGGGCAGAATCTAGCCATACTAACCTGAAGCAAAGTGTTAAAGAGAAAAAGGAACATTGGAGGCTGTGTTTAGTAGATCACTCTTTATGCTAAGTGGAGTAGTAATTTTGTGGAAAGAAGTGTAAGTAATAGTATAATTTTGAGTATGTATCACAGAATAAATTGAAAATTATTTGTATTTTGTATTTCAATTTGATTGAATACTGGCTAATCATTATACACTGTTTTTGTCTTGAACTTTTATTTAAGTCTTCTCTTAGTAGTGGCTCAGGAACACATACAAGTTTACCGTATGTGCTCACAATTCTTTCAACTGTTCTTTCTTACTTTTAAGCCTGTTTTAGTCTAATGTATTTGTTTTTTGTGTGTGCTAGTTTCTGGTGTGATACTAAATGGTTGAATTTATCGGAGTCTGTTGGGGATCTTTATGTTTATTGAACAATATGTGTTTTCATGAAATTGTATCTTATCTTTTCACAAGATGTTTCCCATCTTGTGGGGAATTCAGCTTTGTAGGCTGAAATTTAATTTTCCTGCTTTCCTTTAAACTCTATTTCATGTTTTCACAGAATCACAGAATTGTAGGGATTGGAAGGGACCTTAAGATATCATAGAGTCCAATCCCCCTGCCAAAGCAGGCTTCCTAGACCAGGTTGCATACATAGGTGTGCAGCTGGGTCTTGAGTATCTCCAGAGTAGGAGACTCCACAACTTCTCTGGGCATCCTGTTCCAGTGCTTCCATCACCCTTACCGTGAAGTTGTTACACACATTTGTGAGAAACTTCCTATGCTCCACTTTATGTCCCTTTCCCCTCATTCTATCACCATGCACCATTAAAAAGAGTCCAGCCTCTTCACTTTGCCTTCTACAACTTAGATATTCATAGACATTAATCAGATCCCCTCTGAGACTTCTTTTCTCAAGACTTCTCCGAACAGACCCAGGTTGCTCAGCCTTTCCTCATGGAGGAGGTGTTTCAGGCCATTTATCATCTTTGTAGCCCTCTGGTGGACTCTTTCCAGGAGATCCCTGTCTTTTTTGTACTGGGGAGCCCATAAACTGGACACAGTACTCCAGGTGAGGCATCACCAGGGCAGAATAGAGGGGGAGGATCACCTCTCTCAACCTGCTGGCCATACTCCTTTTAATGTACCCCAGGATGCTGCTGGCCTTCTTGGCCATCAGGGCACACTGCTGGCTCATGGCCAACCTGTTGTCTGCTAGGACCCCCAGGTCCCTCTCTGCAGAACTCTCCTCCAGCAGATCTTCCCCCAGCCTGTACTGACACATGCAGTTATTCCTCCCTAGGTGCATGACTCTACACTTGATTTTGTTGAACCTCATCTGATTCCTGCCCAGCTCTCCAGCCTGTCCAGGTCTTGCTGAATGGCAGCACAGCCTTCTGGTGTGTCTGCCATTCCTCCCAGCTTTTGTTTTGTGTATTAGCCTTTCTCAGGTATTTCCTGTAATCAGTGATCTAAAACAATTTTGTATCCCACCAAAGAAATTGAAATTGTAACAGATGCTACATCTCTGTTGTTTATAAAAAATTTATTGATTACATCTCCCCCTCCCTCCCTGCCTTTCTCACTCTTCTCCTCGACTTCTGTTATACTGTTGTTTCAATTTAGTCAGTGGCATATGTCCTAGCCTTCTTCTGCTCCTCGCATTTGTTTTTTCTTCCAGAATACATCTAGAAAATTAGGAAACCATCCTGAAATTATTTATATTGAAAGATTTCATCAAAGCCCTGTAGAAACACTTAACATTGATGTAGCTTCAGCAGTGTCTTAGCTGCAGTCCTATCCTGAGTGAAGCCCTTTAAACTGCATTGTTTAAAATCCAGATGTTAACTTGGGTTTTCTGGATGAGCATAGAATTCCCATCAAAAACTGGGCAAAACTTTGTTCTATGTTTGCAACTCTTTGGATTATCTGTCAGTGACAGATGTGTCATTCTGCTATGTACCTGAAGGTTTGTTGTCCGTTAGTCCAGTTGTGTTTATATGCAAAGCTTATTTTCAGTGTCTTCATCTCAGCAGCCAAAAGTGGGAGAAGAGTTGATTCTTAATTCATAATGTATTTTTTCCATGGAGAGATACGGACTTAATGCACTGTTGGTAGTTGAATTATCTCTTGATTTAAATATTCAAACACTAAAATATGTGGCTGAGTGATATCAAAATCCAGAGAAAAGTGGAGCGTTGTCAAAAAGCGTATGTATTACTCACAGAATGCAACATATAGATCAACGTTGCTCTGTAAAACTAGCATGGTACTGTTACTGACTATTGATGTTGTCCAGCATTGCATGTGAAACTTCTAGAGTTTAATAACAAGTGAAATGAATTGAAGACCTGCAAAAACCCATCCTTGATCACTAGGAACGCATAGAAATTTATACAGCTCTATGAAAATATACACTGTCAATTGACAAGGCAGCGTTTGTATTTTCAGTTTTTATTCAATTTGATATTGGTTTAAAAATCTACAGAACATAAAATCACAGATTCTTTTCATCTCTGAGTTTTGATGTGGGTCAAGTTTTGAAATTAATTATATTTTTCCAAGCTTGATATTTTAAATAACTTAATGAGCTCTTAAGTTTACTGAATTAAGTATTCTTTAACCTTGGCAGCTATCTAGAAAAGAAGATTAAAAGAAATAACCAAAACATTAGAATGAAACCATAATGTTATGCTATGACAAGCAAGATATTTTGCATCTTGACGAGTGTACAAAAGTCATCAGTGGAAAATCTTTGTGGAAACCCAAGCAGGGTCTGATGGGAAAAATTTTATTGAGCTTGACTTACATTCCTTATTTATCAGGAGACTTGAAACTATTCCTCAAGGAAAGATATTTGAACTAAACTCTGCATACTTTGTCGGAATATATTTCAGTTTCTTTTCATCTTTTGTACAATGTGGAGCTACCAATCATTAATTTCTTCCAATGTTCTTCAAAATCAAGAGTAGGAAAATGGCAAAGATGCTTTATGACTTCTCTGGCTAGACTTTGTAATGACAGATTGAGAATTCTGCAGATCCAAAACCAGTCTGTCATTCAAGGTCAGAATACACATTTGTATGAAGTGATTATTGCTGTTGTTAACTCTAAAAATAAGCATTACTACAATGGCAGAAGCAAGGTCACAGATAAGTGAAATACAGCCTCCAGGGACGTTTCAGTGGGTGTAAGACTGTCCAGAAGAGGTGGTTTCATCTTTGTACAAAGGTGCCCTCCTTCTTCCCCTTGGTGTGTTTACATCTTACCAAGATGGACAAGTTCATATAGAACCTGCTGAAATTTTTGGTTCGTGCCTACAGAGTCACATCACTGAAGAAGTGAAAGTGTTGCAGTGAGCAACAGGCATGTCTTCATACAGTTTTAGGACAAATGAATTTTTAGAGGAGATGGCATATGTTCTGTCTCTTAAGGTAAAGACTATCTTGTACTGTCTTTTCCATGTTGAATCCATGAGGTTGCCAGACCAGACATTACACTTCAATTCCAGACAAACTGTTGTTGCAACAGTTGTAAAACAGTAACAATTGGAATGAAAAATAAACTTTCTTGATTAGCTGTAGAGGGACATGCCAAATTAGTGACAAAGGTCACACCAAAGCTCAGTATGGTTTGGTATTCTAACTGGCTGACAGCAAAAGCCTGAAAAACAGTAGGAGAACAAAACAAATCCTTCCCCAGAGTAGTCTCCTAGTCTCTAACAACTTGCTGTTCAGGGACTTTGTGATCCATCAGTTGATCAATCTATTTATTGTATTATTGATAATATTGATAAAGATGGTAAGTCCTTTGTGTACCTAGCAGCTAGCTAAATGTAGATAAAGATGTACGTATGGATTTTTGTATACATTTTATTTTAGCTATGTTATTTTTTTTAGAGAATGATTCTATCTTTTGGGCCTTTAGAGTGACTGGGAGAGAACTGCAGAGGCTGGAAGAGAAGTCCCTTATATTGTGAAGTAGCATCTCTTTTACTGCCTTTAAAAAACTTTGAACTCCTGCTGTTCATGATAAATAGGATTATTCTAGTCCTCAGTATGTGGTGCTGGAAGTATTTCCAGTGGTTGTGTAGATTTGGTATAGCTCTTACGTAATAAGAAGATACTGTGTTTCATATGTCACTTAGCCCTCTGCTATCTTAAATACTAAATGTGAGCTTCATACACCTTTTGTGTGATAAACTGTCTGTAAATCATTGTACTAGTGTAGACTACTTTCTTTAAATTCTTAGTTATAGTTCTCACACTAGTAGGCAGTGATATCAGAAACACCTTTTGATCTAAATGCATTAATCAAAACTAATGAAATATTTCATTCTTGTGCTGCAGAAGATAGATTTCATGCTTCTTTATTTATCTTTTGGTATTTTATATCTTATTCCTCAAAATAAGGGATTGGGTTAACAGTGATGCCCAAGGGAGTAAATAGTTGTCCTTACATTTTGTCACACATATATCTAATAGTCAGTACAGGTTCTGTTTTGTATTGTTTTCTCTTAAAGAAAGATGACAATGCCCGTTTGAACTTTCTGATTTTGAATATTGTTTTATTATGTATTTAAATCATCTTTTTCATCTTTCTTGTTATCAGTGTTCTTAATGTGACTATGTAAACAATGCATGCTTTTATGGCTTCCTAGGAAATACTAATATGAGCTGTTGTACACATTTTTGGGTAGATACAAACCTGCTTGACGTGTGCTATGAACCATCTGGACTTGAACCAGGGGGCGTGTACAATTAGTGCATTACTAAGCCTAAGGTGAGGAGCTCTCATGTTGTGGATAGAGTAAGGTTGTCTGACTGCGGTCTTTGGTGACATACCTGTTGACTGCTTGGGTACTTAGACCTGTGTAAATACTCCTGAATCATGTAATGAGCTTGGGTGTATACATGCAACTCTTAACCGGAATGCATTCCCCTTTTGTATATTATCCAGGATATAACGGTGAGAACAGAGATTATCTCCCACTCTTAATTCATATACTGAATGGCTTGAATTGTGAAAATAAAAACAATTACTATTCTGTTTTTATTGCAGGCAGTGTGGGCTCTGGGCAATATTGCTGGAGACAGCACAATGTGCAGAGACTATGTACTGGACTGTAATATCCTGCCTCCCTTACTGCAGTAAGTCTGTTTTAATACATTCTTTGGAACATTACTCAAGTGTCTGATAAGGCTGAGGTTTGTTTTGCCTTAAAAAATAATTATTTATTGTTGTGGATAAATTAGGTTTATTTTTGTGAGCTTATTTTTGTAACTGAACTAAAAAGGAATCGTGTTAAGACCAGCTAAGCTGAAGCTATTTTATTCTACAGAGTGGGTGGATGCCTGGGACTACTAAGAATCATAAAGTAATTTAAGTTGGAAGCGACCTCTGGAGGTTGCCTAGTCAAACCCTCTTTTCATAGTAAATGTAATAGAATTGCTCAGCCACTTGACTGGTCAAACTTGAAACATCGAAGATAGCTTCCACCTTGGACAACCTGTTGCAATATTTGACCAGGACACCATGAAATACAATGTTCTGATAACCAATTAAAATTTTCTGTGGAGTTCTTGGCTAGTCATTTTGAAGCTGTCTGGAAAGTGCCCCGAATAGAGACTTCAAGCTGTTATTTGACTTAATTAATGAGCAGCAGTGCTGGGTTAATCTCTGATGTACCAACAGCTGAAGCAGCTTTGACCCATGTGGTAGTCCTATGGCATGTGGATATCATGAAGATATCTGCACTGTTGTCCTTCCTGTGTCTCTTGCTGCAGAAACTGAATACTGCAAATGGAGTGTGAGTGTCATCTTGTAAGGACATCAGAAAGAGACTGGTTCGGGGTGATTTATAGAATCAGTTTGTCTTCTAACATGACCCCAGTGGTCAAAACTCTTGCAGGAAGTGGAACCACTGTGCATAGGATGTCTGAGCTGTGGTTACTACCAGTTATGTGACTGCTGCAAATATTTGGAAAGACTTAAGTGTGACTGTATGTGTTTTCTGAGGCTAAGTTCTGTTCTCTGTCATTAGAAAGCTTAACTCAGAAAAGGATCTATTAGAGTGGATGGGCTGGGAATTGACACACAAATGTCTGTTCAACAGAGGACTTCTTGTGCCTCTTAACTGTTTATCTGCCACATCAGTCTCTAGAAACATAAATGAACATTCTCATATTGGTTATTGTTGGGATTCTAGGATTCACACGCCTAATGTGAATGTTAGTACCCAGCTTTCAAACGTAATTTTCCGCAGGATCTGTTTTTTTAGAAAAAGTTGCTACATGTTTTCCCCTGACATCAATTAAAATGTAGGCCTGAGTCCATGTGAATGAATTGGACAGCTGACCGTGCTGGGTTGCCAGCTTTGAGTAGTGTGCATTACTGAAGTTTGGAATCTGTTTGTTTTAGATTGCTTTCAAAACAGAATCGTATCACTATGACCCGAAATGCTGTATGGGCTCTATCCAACCTCTGCAGAGGGAAAAATCCTCCTCCAGATTTTGCAAAGGTAAGAAACATTTAGAAGGAAATGTGTTTCGAGTTGTAGGTGTCCAAATAAGTGATAAGAAATGGTGAAGCTTAAACTACATTGCAGAAATATTTCTGAATTTCTTTGAAACAGTGGCGGACCTATTACAACTGAGGTTTCTGAATATTTTTTCTTCTTTTGGCGGATGTTCACAACCATTGTTTTGATATTGCTGCCTCCTGATTATTTGTTAATCTTATCACACAGTATAACAAAGCTCTGTGTATCTTGGCTTCTTTAGTGCAGAGAATGGTACATCTTAATGGGGAAGTTTGAGGTTACGTTTCCAGACATGGTACTGTAGAGGCTGAAGAATTCTAAGTGTTTTTTTGCTGCTTGTTCCTCCCTGCTAGCGTAGTTGCAGCCCCACACCAAAGTGTTACTGAAGTCTGAAATTTACCAGGTATTCAAGATCGTGATGCTAGTGTATAGTTTTATAATGATACATACAGAATTAGCTGATTTTAGCCCTTTTGATTGCATAGCCTTTGCATCTCTTTTACTGTTTTACAGGTTTCACCTTGTCTTAGTGTGCTTTCGTGGCTGCTCTTTGTCAATGATACAGATGTATTAGCTGATGCCTGCTGGGCTTTGTCCTATTTGTCTGACGGCCCCAACGATAAAATCCAGGCTGTGATTGATGCAGGAGTCTGCAGAAGACTTGTGGAATTGCTGATGTAAGAAGTTTGAACAAATGCATTATTCACTCCTTTCCCTAAAATAGTGGTTCTTGCATCAGAAAGCACAATTAGATATATCTCAAAATGTATTAATTTTCTGAAAAACAAAATTTGAATCTTATAATTTAACCTGTCTCTAATCAGCCCTCTCTATTTGTCATGAGTAACAGGTACAGTGGAGCTTTTCCTCTGCTGTTTTTTCAACATGTAGCAGCTGCATTTTGTAAAATCTACAGAAGAACAAGAAACAGTAGTTTTCCACGATGTAAATTAAAAAGGCCAATAGGATTAAAACAGTCTGATACTGAATTATTGATATATTACTTAAAGTACCCTTTTATTAAGTACTTTAATTTCTGAAAAAATTATTTACTTTTCCTTTCGATTCTAATTTTAATAATGAGATTGGGGACATGCAGTGCAAATACATGCAATGACAGAATATGATTAAATGGATGGATGAGGATGTGTGTTAAACGCAGCGCTTCTACCAGTGTTCCTCTGTCTCATTATCTGACTGTGCATGCTACATTAAGTATGCTCCATGCTTAAAGTTGATTTTTTTTTGCTCCCTATGATGCCTGTACTGTGAGGTACTTGTATTATAGTAATATCATATTCAGCAACATAAAAATTGAAATATGTTATGGCCTAAATGTTTTGAACTTCAGAATGAGTTGCCATTAGCTTAAAATCAAAAGTGTTTTGATTCAGATAATTGTAGATAAGTCAGACTTAGCTGGCAAATTTTTTCCCTGGCTTATGTTCCTTCCTTGACGATGTGAAGGTGATTCAGGATGGTTAACATCTCAATTTTGGTTATTTTAGGCATAACGACTATAAAGTAGTATCTCCTGCCTTACGAGCTGTTGGGAACATTGTCACAGGAGATGATATCCAGACCCAGGTATGGATTCACTTCTTCATGAGTCCATCTTTCAGTTAGTATTGATGTAACTTATAAAAAGGTACTTCTTCCTGTTCCTTTGTAAGTTTGAAAATGAAGGGTTGACACTAATTGCCATATGTAGATGTTTTCTTTTCCTGAGCTGTATTTATTCTTGTACTGCCATGTCTGGAGTTCTTATATAGCTATGCAGTGCTCTTTGAATCTGTCTTTACTGTTATGTTTAAAGCACTCTTCCTCTTAGGCTGAATTTTACATTGAATGATGTAGTGTGGTGGGGCTATTAAGATCTATTGCATTTTATACCAGTGACAGTCTGTGATGAATGTACCAAGAAAGTGGTCAGATCTTGGATGTATGTAAGATATGTAAGAGTCTGGGCATGTATTTGGAGAAATAAGAGGCAGTAGCTCACACCGTTGTGTTGGAATTAAACTGGGAACTGGGAGCATGATGCCTCGGGGGTATGGAGTTGTCAGTCTACTGATTTGTAGGGTTTTCAAGAGGTAGCAACTCCTACTAGTTTTTATAATCAGTGGGAACAGAGTCCATGCCTTGTATACATGTTATTTGTGGTCCACCGACTGGTGGAAATCTTTTTTGCATGCAGAGCAGAAAATCCTATTATGAGCTTCATCTGTCGTACCTTTTGTTATCCTTTTCCCATTTCTTTGTGCATTCTGACATCCTTTTGTCAGGACCAACTGGTAATATGTGAAAGAAAAGTACAGAGTAGGCTGCTGCTTTTGAAGCTTTGCTGACTTTTGGCCTCCATCTCTTGTTCACAAACTAAAAGGCATGAAAAGCATGCCTGTGTGATGCGGAGCTGTCAGACATGCACAGGCAAATTGGATTGAAGTCACAGGCTCAGGGAGGCTTGCTGTGGTGGGCTGTTGACTGTTATTAAAGCTGATGGCAGAAATAGGATCAGGAAGTGGTGGTAGCTGAAAATGGGGAGGTGCGTGCTGTGGAGGCATTGAGATGGATATCCAGGTGATGGTGGTAGCAGCTGGGGATTTTAGATGTCAGGAAGAGAAAAACACTTCACTGATAGTGTCTGATTCCCCATGCAAAACATAGAATTACTTCTTCCACATAAATTACACTAAAGTCAAAATGTAAGTTCCTAATCGTGAGGCTTGTTCAACAATTATTAGTTTATATAAATCTATTCCATTTGAATTATGTAGTTCTGTGGCAAGAGGATCAGGCACAAAGATGAGTTAGCAACAGCAAGATACTGTTTAATTATTTTGTAACTAGTGCTGGGGGAGGAGGTTAAGGTGCCTTATTAATATTTACTCATACAGTTGGATTGTATAGACATTCTTCTGTTTTTCTTAGTGGCTGTTTTTCAGATTGGTCATAAGAGTGATTGAGATGTGTTTTGATAATGTAGCTGCTTTTTTGTTTGCTTTTTTTTTTTTAGTAAAACCATAAGGGATTACTCAGTCATGTGTAAGACAGATAATTAAATACTACATTGCAAAGTGAAATCTTCGATTTTGCTTCTAAGAAAATGTTTCAACTACATTGCTGCATACAGGTGTTTTTTGTTTGTTTGTTTGTTTGTTTTTTTTAAGAGGAACATACCAAAGTAAGTGTTCTTAAAATGCTAATAGTTAAAGGAAGATAATCTTGCATGCAGACTATGGCATATGACAAAGAAGGACCCAGAAGATGCACAAAAAATCTGTAAACAGATCTGGGAAGGAGAAGAAAGAGACCAGATTTGACAGTAAAAGCATTTCTGAATATGTGAACAACATACAAGCCAGTTGCCTGAAAAAGGTTTTTGTTCCCTCCTAGATCTGTTGCATGTGAATAGAGAAGGTCTTGTGGGTGAAGTGGTGGTTGGTAACCTTCTTGGCCATAGTGACCCATAAGTAGTTGAATTGAAAACTGTTGGTGATAGGAAAGCTGTCTCCAAACCTCAGTTCCTGATACGGGGAAAGCAGATTTCAGACTGTTCAGGGAGTGAGTTAGTAAGGTCTCCTGGGAAACTACTTTCCAAGTGCACACTTCTGTCAGCACTGGTTACGTCTTAAGTACCACCTTCTGAGAACACAGGAACAGGCAGTTCCAGTTGGAAGTCAAGCAGGTGTAGCAGGAGTCAGGCTTGGCTGAACAAGAATAATCTTCTAGAGCTTAGAAAAAAAAAAATGTATGGTTGCTGGAAGCGAGGTCAGGCAACATAGGAATACTGCAGGGGTGCTGTTTGCCTTTGTAGGGAGAACGTGCATGTGGCTGAAGCAGAGTTAGTGTTGAAATGGACCAGTACTATGGGGAACATTTTTTTTTTTTCAAATACATTAATAACAAAAGGAGGATCAGAAATAACATTTGTTCATTACTTGATGAGAATGAGCACCTTACAAACAAGGACATAGATGAAGGAGAGACGTTTAATGACTTCTTTGCTCCTGTCTGATGATGGACTGTGGCACCTCAGGTGGTCTGAGTTGGAGGACTGTGACTGTGGTAAGGATGAACTCCCAGCCAACCTCAAACTTGTGCAGGATTTGCTACTTCATCTAGATGCATGTAAAGTACATGGGACCTAATGGGACAAATCCCAGGATACTTAGAGAGCTGACCGGAATAATTTCAAGACGTCTCTGTTTTTGAACAGTCCTGAGAATCTGGAAAAGTCTCAGTTGTCTGGAAGCTGACAAATATTCTAATTCTCAAGACAAGAAAGAAGACCCTGGTAATTACAGGCCTGTCAGTCTGTCAACAGTTTACTGAACTGGTTCGACCCGGTTCCGCGACAGTTGGTGCAGGGAACCCACAGGCCCACGCCCCAGGAAATGGGAAGGGGGAAAGGGAAAAGGGAAATGGGAGATGGGCCTAGAAACAAAACCGTGGAAATGATCTGAGGAGGAAAGCCAATTTACTAAATAAGAAATCAGAAAGCAAAATAACACAATATAATACAATATAATTGGAATTGAAGCTAATAAATCAAATAAAATGAGCAAGAGAGTGTCCGATAAACCGAAGGCCTTACGCTAACGCTGAAGGCGAGACGGCAGCGAGCATCCACTGCTGAGTCCATCCCAAAGGAAAGAGAG
>VXAB01006891.1:576873-723828 GCA_013399175.1 Odontophorus gujanensis | reverse complement strand
AGGTATACCTGGAACTATGTATGATACATGGAGCTGGAGCATTAACTCTTTAACTCTAAATTCACTACATGATGTTATGATGTGGAATACCAATAGCAAAAATCATAAAACCATGACACAGTCTCACTTCAGCACTTGGTAAAGTTATGGAGAAAATTGTGCTGGGTGTTATTGAAATGCACCTTAAGGACAATGTGGCCATTGGTCAGAGCCACCACAAGTTAATGAGGGAAAGAACCTGTTCATCTAATTTCATTTCCTTTTATGAGAAGGTCATCCATTTAGTTGACCAGTGGAGTCCAGTTGGTGTTATCTTCTTGGATTTCAGTAAAGCTTTTGATACTGTTTCTCACAGTATCCTTCTGGACAAAGTATCTGTCCTATGGCTAGGCAAAAACATAATGTGATGGGTGAACAATTGGCTGATGAGTTGGGCCCAGAGGGTAAGCTGGTGACCAGTCACTAGCAGAGTTCCTCAGTTCTGTTTTATGGTCAGTTCTCATTAATGTTTTCATAAATGACTTGGATGTAGGACTAGGAGGTGTTTTGAAGAATTTGTCTGACAACAGCTGGGAGGAGCTGTTGACTCTGTTGTGGACGGAGAGGCCTTGCAGAGAGATCTAGGCAAATTAGAGGTCTGGATAATCACCAACCGTATGAAGTTCAACAAGAGCAAGTGCTGGATTCTGCTTCTAAGAAGATGCAATCCTGGCTATACATACAGACTGGGGGATGATATGCTGAGCAGCAGCCCTGCTGAAAGGGATTTGGGTGTCTTGGTCAAAAGCAAACTGAACATGAGTCAACAGTGTGCCTAGGTGGCCAGGAATATGAACCCTGGGGTGCATCAAGCATGGCAGTGCTAGCCAGTCGAAGGAAGTGGTTGTCCCACTCTATACTGGGCTGGTGTTGCCTCTCCTCGAGCACTGTTCGCAGTTTTGAGCACCACAGTACCAAAAGGACATAGAAGGATTGGAAGGTGCTCAAAGGAACGCTACAAAGATAAGTGAAGGGTCTGGAGGGGATGACATATGAGGACAGCTGAGGTCCTGTGGTTTGTTCAGCTCAGAGCAGAGGAGGCCAAGAGGAGACCTCAACACAGCCTTACAGCTTCCTTACAGGAGGAAGTGAAGGAGCAGCACTGTTCTCTGCTCTCTGGTAACAGTGACAGGTGTGAAACTGGGATAGGGAAAGTTCAGATTTGATATCAGGAAATGGTTCTTCACTAGAAGGTATTTGGGCACTGAACCACTCCTTACGGCCCCAAGCTGCCAGAATTCAAGAAGCACTTGAACAATATTTTCAGACTTATGGTCTGATTTTTTTTTTTTTTCGTGTGTGTGGTTCTGTGTGTCTCTGTGGTTTGGACTCAGTGATCCTTATGGATCCCTTCAAGCGCAGGATATTCTGTTTCTGTGGTGCATCCTCAGAGCACAAACCTTTTCTGTGATATCTCATTTCCAACAGTTAATAATTGCTAGTGCTTGGAGTTGGCCAAAAACATAGGTGGTGTATGTGAAATAAAAAAAATACAAACTTTCTTGTCCTGACAGATATCTGACAAACCCTGAAGCTTAACCTTTGTTTCCCCTTAATACTTAATTTGCTATGTAAGGTTTTTAGGAACATGTCTGAAGACAGTGGAGGAGTTGGGGGATGAAAAGGGGGAGAGAGATAAGGAAGGGAGTTCACAGATTCCAAGATCGGAAATCTTGCAAAAAAAAAAAAAAAAGCTAAGGGAGCTGAACTTGTTCAACATGAGGAAGAGAAGGCTTTGGGGTGACCTTGTTGTGGCCTTCTGATGCTTAAAAGGAGCTTATAAATGGGAGGTGTACATACTTTTTACATGGTCTGATAGTGATAATTGAAAGAGGAACGGTTTTAAACTAAATGAAGTGAGATTTAGGTTAGATCGGTTTTGGGCCTCTCACTTAGAAGAAGGACATTGAGGCTCTTAAGCGCATCCAGGAAAGGGCAGCAAATATGGTGAGGGGTCTGAAGCGCAAGTCTTATGAGATGTGACTGAGGGAACTGCTATCGTTCAGTCTGGAGAAGAGGAGGCTCAGGGGAGACCTTGTTGCTGTCTACAACTGCCTGAGAAGAGGCTGTGTTAAGGTGCAGGTCGGCCTCTTCCACATCACTAGCAATATGAGTAGAGGGAATGGCCTCAAGCTGCACCAGGAGTGGTTCAGGTTGGAAATTAGGAAAAATTTATTCTCCAAAAGGTTAGTCAGGCTCCGGAAGAGGCTGCTTAAGGAGATAGCTGGGTCACTGTCCCTGGAGGTGTTCAAGAAACATTTAGATGTGATACTAAGGGACATGGTTTAGTGGGGAAATATTGTTGGTAGGTGGACAGTTGGCCTGATGATATTGGAGATCTTTTCCAACCCTGGTGATTCTATGATACTATGTTGAAGGAAATTCTTCACTCAGAGGATGGTGAGGCACTGATGCAGGCTGCCTAGAGAAGCTGTAGATGTCCCGTACCCAAAGGTGTTCAAGGCCAGGTTGGATGAGACCCTGGAGAACTGAGTCTAGTAGGTGGCAACCCTACCTATGGCAGGGGTGTTGGCACTAGGTGATCTTTATGGGTACTCACCATTGCTTAGCTTAACATTCCAACCCCTTTCACTCTCACAAGCAGACAGAAGATTTTATTTTAAAATTTTGTCTTTGTAAGCTGCCTGCTTTTGTTGTATGAGGTGCAACTTTGGTGCTTCTTGGTATGCTCTTCAGAATTTTGGCTTACTTTTAGGAAAATGCAGCATGTTTAAAAACAAATCAGTTTCATTTATTTATTTAACTTCTTTTTTTTTTTTTAATTGGGATTTGCCCATTTATAATGTCATTGGGCACGGCTTTGGTGACAGTTTGACCCATTGTGCCAGCTGATGTAAATAACTGAAGTAGGTTGAAGCTGTGTGGTATACAAAAGCATGAAAGACCAAGAATATAGGATAATAACGCTGTCTCATTTTGGTTTGATCATAATGGTCTTAGTATCTTGATATATACAGGTGAAATTAAAATCAAAATGAAGGTGCAATCTCTTAAACTACTCAGTTGTTTTACTTGTTAGCTTCTCTGCATGTAAAATATGAACATTTATTAGTTATTGCTCTTTTATTTTTGTTTTTCATTTTTTTAAGCAGTTTAGGAGTATCATGATGGCATATGCTTTCTGGCTTTTGAAGACCCTGTATTCTTTACTCCAGGTGATTCTCTATCCTATGTTTCCTCTAAGACGTGCTTTTCTTTTTTTCTTTTGTATTCAGGTAATTCTAAATTGTTCTGCCCTGCAGAGTTTACTGCATTTGCTAAGCAGCCCTAAAGAATCTATCAAAAAGGAAGCCTGCTGGACAATATCTAATATAACAGCTGGGAACAGAGCCCAGATCCAGGTAAGCTTTTGAGCTATAATCAGTAATCTTTGTCTTTCAGGCTAGAAAAAAACATCAGGTGATAAACTGATTTTTGTGTTGTATGTATATATAGTTGTATGGCTATATAATGACTTGGAAGCAGAAGCATATTATAGGCTCTGCATAATTAGAATATTTCAGTGCTTCAATCATCTCTCAGATGCAAATTAGAATGATTTAATTTTATAATATTGAACAGATTATGAGGGAGGTAGACAGCCCTTTATGCATTTGGTGATCTCAGAGATACAGAAATCCTCAACTAAGAAATGAGTAAGCTACAAACTTTGAGAATCAAATTACTTCAGATGTTTCTTGATTTTACCACCAGATATGGATGAACTAAGGAATAAAATACTTTTATTCCTATTTACATATTCTTATAATTTCTAGTACTGGCACTTGTGTACTAGCCAAATCTGAAATTGCTTTTTATTAATCTGGACAGTAATTGAATAGATTTCACTTTTTGCTTTGTGATTTGTCTTTCTTGGTTATACCAAATTTTGTAATGCTTTCAAGTTAGACAATAGCACAGAAAAGCAAATTGAAGTCTTGGTCCTCTGTATCAGTCATTAGAATGAGGCCTGCAAAAACACCCGCTTCTTTGTTCTGAGTTTTGATTGAAGTTCAGCTGTCATGACGAAATCCCTGGGACTTGTCTCCAGGTGGTATAAATGAGAGATTGACTATCTTCTCCAAAGAGATGTTTTTCTTAAACTATAAAATGGAAAAACTGGTAAATATATTTTGTTTTTCCTGTATCTGGAATTTTAAGAACAGCTATACAACTATACTAATGGATTTTTTGGCTTGGCTTTCAAAGACAGTGCCTGTTACCTTATCTTTTTCAAAGGTGTTGGAAAAACAGATTTTGGAGACATATACGATGTTACCGTCAAACTGAACAAAAATGTCCTCACGTAAAGGGAACTTAATTTTTCAGAAGTTATGTTTCTCAATGTTTTTCTCATGGGATTTAGAGAGCATTCTTAGAGATTGCAGAGGACACGTGGAAGTTCAGCTGAAGGCATCGGGTCTTTGAGGAATATGAATGGATAGCAGAAATATTAGACATTAGGAATATTTTAGTTACTGCTTAATAACGGGGCAGAAGTAATACATGGGCACACAAAAACTAGGTCATGTCTATGTTGCATTCGTCAATTGTGCTAATGTATACTTTTCCTTGGAAGGCAGTCTAACATTTACTAGTCTTATATCTGATGTCTCTGGATTATTCATTCTTTATCATCAAAATCAGCATGAAGGTTAACACTTAGAATGGTTTTAGTAGAAAACTTGCAGTAGGCTGTGAAAGAAAGTATAATAGCTGCTTTGCAGGTGGCAGTTGTAATCTCTTAAGTTACACCCTCTTTTCAAACCACATATAGCTGCTGATTCAAATGAAATCTTCATCTACTTCTCGGGAAGAACAGGAAATAAGGATAAGATTTTTTGGGAAGATAACTTAGTCTCTCCTAAGACACTTAGAATTGATGTGAATGTTTATCTAACTTAAGAGATACTTATCTTAGAAAATAAGGAGGTGAGAAAACAAAACTTACGAAAGGTGAATCACTGTGTAGGTCTTCCTAATCTGATTCAAGGCTGTGACTAAAATGGAAGTGGAACTGAGAGCAAAGAAACCTTCTGCAGTTGTAGTTGCCTTTCTCAGTCAAAATTTTACTCTTAATACTGAGGGTCGTGTTTCTTTCTTTTTTTTTTTTTTTGCCTGAAGCAAAAGGGATATAGTCATGTCATCTGACCTTGGTAGAGCTCCAGAAATTTTGACTCTGGCTTTGCTGTGGCTTATGTATTACATCTGTAGACTAGGTGAATGTTTAAGAAAATGAACTGTATAAAATTAGCCACTGTGTCACTGCTTTTTCCTATATCAGCAGTTCTAGTTGTTGTACAGTTAGCAGTGCAAGGAGGGGAGTCAGTACTACTTGTAGTAGGGTAGAAATTTTTTTGCCTTTGCTTTCCTTTCTGTGATGGATCTTTTGGCTGCCTTATCTCTACTGTTACTACCTTAGAAAGTACTGTCCCTCTCTGTTTGTATCTAGAAGGTTATTGCTGTTCGTGGGAAGCCTGAGAGTTCTAAACTTAGGAGTTCTGTGGAACAGTCCAACCCAGTGCATTTATTTTTCCCAAGTCAGAGGGACTTCAGGATGCATAATTACATAGGAGTGTTGCAAACTATGAGAAAAAAGAGCTTGAGTGAATCAGAGGTATTCATAGAAGTTATTCTGTAAAGAAACAAGAATCTGGAACTATCAATAAAAAGTAAAGTTCGAAATAGAGCATTTTTTCCAAGTACCAGGATTTCTATTTTCATTTTCAAGTAAACTGCAGAACACCTAGAAGCGATTGCAGTAGTTCATTCACGTCTGTGCCTTCTGCATTCATTGTACCATGTCATTCTGTTCAAGTGAAACAATTAGTAGAGGCTGTCCTTGTTAGCACAGCATTCTTATACCTGAGATATGCTGCTCAAACGTCCAACAGTAAGGATTTAGATGGAATCTTAGCTACAGCTTTCATAAGGCTCTGTCTTTTGAACTGTTGTCTCAACTTTTTTCCAAGACAGTGATGATAATGTAGTATCTTCATTTGACAAAATTTGTCTATCTAGCTAAACGAAATTGTTCTGTGTGCTTAGTAGTTCTTCAAGGTTTCAGTGCGTCTTATTACCAGTTTAGACCAGTCTTCTTTCTACTGAGAACAGATCAGAATTGCTTTCTGGCCTGGGAAAAGGAGAAGGCTGAGAGCAGGGAATTAATCTCATGGGCCATTAATATTGCTCTTTCATTTCTAGCTAGCCATCATTTAGAAGCAAAGAAGAACCCTTAGCTTTGCTTAGAAAGATACTTGTGGTTGTTTGGGCAGAAGCTCACTTTCTCAGAACTCTTGCATCATGAAGAAAATGTAGTGTAAACCAAATCACAAAGTGCATTTAGATTTAAAAGAATCCAGCTTAAAACATAGCCTGCCTTAGACTGCGCCACAAACAGTTTGGAAGGCTATCTGTTTATGAGTGTTTGCATCCAATTCCAGTGGAAAAAAAGTGAGAAGAAAATTCTCACAAGTGAAGGTAATAGTTCATCATTTAATAACCCCTTGATCCCAGTTCAGACTAATTGAGCTGCCTTTGACCTCTCCACTCATGTTATGTAGTGAAACACTGACTGTCCCAAATGAATAGTCAGCCATAAAACTGAAATTAAAATAAGTAGTTATTCTGATCCTGAGTGGAAGATAACTATCCTGGTCATTATGACGTTTTGCAGATGACGTCTATCACGAGGCTTAAATTCCTGAAACTGCACAAGGAGGCAGTTAGAGGAAAACTGAAGTAAGGGATGCCTGGGAATGTTTACAACATGTTTGACTGGAAATCTTAAGGCCTTTTTTTTGTTTGCTCAACGAATGAGCAACTACAGGTGTAATTCCAGCAATTGTCATATGCTGAAAGTCTCATCACAGATGTTCTAGAAAAGCTCTTATCCTTTTGAGTCTAGTCTGACTGGAAACTTTGTCTTGTGAAGTTTAAGGTGTAGTGAAACCTCCTATTAGTTCTGGAACTGTTATGTCTGCTTTTCTCACAAAATTCATTCTCTGAGATATTTCTTCAGGTAACTCCTACTCGGCATCAATCGTTGTAGATGCTTGAGCTGAAAAATACTTTTAAAACAATTTCTGAAGTTGGAATACGCTATTTGGTAAAGATTCTTGAAGGTGACCCTATGCTAAAATGGACAATAGAATCCTTGTCTGATTTCAGTAGAGCTGTGAGGACAAAGTATAGTTCCTGTCTGTGAAGAGTATCTAATTTAAATAAGTGCACGGATGAGCCTGTGATTTTTTTTTTTTTTTTTTTTTTTTTGTAATACGTTGTGGAAATTAATTGCAAAGATAACTTTACACATTGCCATGAATGAAAATATCACCTCCTGAGAACTGGCCTTCCTTATAGAAAGAATTCTAAAATACTATATGTAGCTCTAAACTAAATCTCTTTTCCTTCTTCCCTGGTGCTTCCAAATTGTTTAGTAGTTCCTACTGCAGGTGGCAGACTGTAGTCAGATCTGTTCCAGTTTCTGCTGTGTTAACTAGATTTTGAACTTGCAGAATCTTTAGCCAGAAAGCAAATGAGTAACTTCAGTTTTTCCAGGAAGTTGAATACCTGCTTTGTGTAGTAAATGACATTATTGTGAGCTACAAGCTATTCTTATGAGTGGATTGTTGCTCCAGAGCAGTATGTTAGAATACTATGGAAACTTTGGGTAGTGCTCCAACTGCAGTCTAAGAATCACTTCTGAACAACAAGAAGAAAATGAAATATTTTAGTAAATCTAATATGTACTGTATCCAATCAATATTAACAGACAAAGCTATATTTAGTGTTTAAGATTGCACTGGATTATACTCCCTCCATCCACCCACTCTGAAGTATAGAAATATAAAGCTAGGGGGAAGGACTTCTATATTCATTTCCACTTTCATACTGTCTATGATGCTGTTTGATAGCACACTCCAAAGGCTTTCACTGCCATTTCTAAAAGATAAGATGACAGTCTATCACTGTTAGATTTGCACTCAAACACAATAAAGTAAACCTTTTCTAGTGTTAAGGCAATAAGCTAGCATGCATGAAATGTGTGGAAGTAAGTGCTGATCTTTGTTTATATTTAATGTTCCAAACACAGGAGGCTTGAGTTTGTTTTTTTCTTTCCTATTTTTTTATTCCCTCCACCAAGGGTGGAAGTGAAAGCCTTTCAGAGTGTGTTATCAACAGTGTTTAGGCAACGGAAAAGTGTGATAGAGTACAGCAGTCTTTCCCCTCTTTATTTCTGTGCTTTTAAGGTTTGGGTTGGATGTGTATATCCTGATGCAGTCTTGATTGTCACTAAGTATAGTTTTTGTTTGTTAATTTCCTAGTTTGTATACAGCTTTGCTGTACTTCAGTGGATAGCTTCCCCAGTCAGGGAGAAGGGGAACTACATCTTCCTGGGAATCAGAAGGAGAACTGCACAACTGAAGCTAAATCCTGACTGTCGACCCTTCTGAAGGGTATGAAAGGCTATCAGATGCCTCAGAAAATGTTGTCTAACTTCGCAAGCTGTTGAAAGGCTATGAAAGGCAGTACACCAGGTACAATCTTCCATATCTGACAGTGAAGACATCATAGGAGTTCACTCCTGTTGACAGGTTAAGAAACTTACCACTTGTTTTTCTGATATGCCTTAAATTCTCACGTGAACATCTGGAACATTGAGTGTGGTTGTGCATGGTGGCATCTCGATCTGTGCCATATTCTTCTTTAGAGTTTCCTATTCTTGCTGAAATGTGATGTGGGGAAGTATAGCAAATGCTACCTTGTGTATCAGTTTTATAAACTGAATTAAATGCATTTTTATCAATTGGTTGAAGATGCAAGCTGAGAATTGTTAGACCACAGTAAGTCTGGGGTTGTGGAAAAGAAATACCAGTTCACATACAATGTTGCTGTTTGCATTGCCAAACTGTCAAATTATTTACGTATAAAGTATGTTTGATCCATACCATAGTTTGCACCTTCTGCAGTGGCAGGACTTAAAATAAATAAGTAATAAGTCAGGAACAATATATAGTATTGCTGAAAATATCATATTTGTCTGGGGACTAGCAAAACTCAAAGATGAAAGGTTTTTAAATTTGCGTTTTATTAAAAGGCTATCTTTAGGCTTCTGTGTATGGTAAATTCATATATCTTGCCGTGTGGAGGGCAGCAGGGGTAGAATACCTTTCATTCATTTATTCTGTCAGAAAACCTGAGCAGTTCATGTTACTGTATTTTTTGTAGAAGAGACTCAAAGCTGGATCCACCTCAACACAGCGCTGTTCATTATATTGCAGGTTCTTCATGAGAACAGGTAGCAACCTTGTATAAACAATCTAGAGTTTACTTTATAAACAATTTGGAGTGTATGGGCTTAGTGTCTGTTTAAACAACATAAAAGTCCATTAGAATGGAGTTCTCAAATGTTTCCTGGATCACAAATTACTGTGAAACCCCTATGAACTGAAATTTCCAGCCTGGAGGAGAACGTAGCAAGAGGACTGTGCTTGCAACTGCCTGGTAGAGTGGTGACTGTAGTCTTTGAATTACTGAGAGAGCTTGCAGGAGCAGGAAAACACATTCACACTGTAAGACTTGGTTGCTTTCACAAGCACGTGTTGAATCTTGTAGACATTTGTGTACTATATGTGTATTTTTGCATAGCTTATGTGGTTTATCTGTTGGAACTCAAATGAAGAGGAGCAAATTCAATTAGTGATGTCCAATTCATATTCTGACTTAATACACTACTGCTGAGGAGTTGCTTCCTAACTGACTATAAAGTAGTTAGATTTAACACTGATGCAGATGTAATAAAACTCTGAAAATTCACTTCCATGTAGCTCCCTTCTTTAAAATGAAATATTATAGAATGAAGAAACTTGATTAAAAGAAATAAAAAGGATGGAATGTTTCTAAGGTGAGCAGCTATTGGAGATTTGCAGCCCAGGAATGCCATCTTTAAACAAACAAAACACAACAAAAACTCTTTGAAATTGAGGGCCAGATTTGTTGAAGTATTTGAAATAAAATTTGAAAAGTGAGATTTTGATTCAAATTCAATTTTAGTTTTCTGGAAGACTCAAGTTGTGAGTCAGAATGGTTCCAGTGTACCTGAAGGGATGCAATTGGGCTTAAATGTTGGTGTTAGTTTCTTGTTTTTATGGATGGGCTCTGCATTAGCTATTAGGCTTGAAAACATATAGATAATATATTTTGAAAATGCTGCCTCAGTGCCTAATAGCAGCCTGAAATCAAAGACAGTTATTAGAAATACTAAGAAAAGGGGTAAAACCAAAAGAAAAACGGAATTTCTTATTCTAGTTGTAATATAAATCTTCAGTGTTGCCCTGTGTGTACAACCATATTCAGGAGATATATTGGACTTGGATGGTAAGGAAGACCAGAAAACATCAGCTTGATTCCACATGAAGGGCAACTACATACACTAAGGGATAAGTGGAGGGAGTTACAATGGTGTGCTGTGTAAGTGTGAGTGGCATTTGAGAAGGTGAACAAGGAAGGATTGATTATTCCTGGCTTTTGAGCAAGATCATCTAAGAGAGAGACAGCAGAGAAATGACTGCTGTCTTCAGGACAAACAAGCACATATTGTTTCCTTCAGATGTTGTCAAACTAGAATTCATTGCTACAATGCTTTATTTTCTTTATTAGTCTTTTATTTTTTTCACCACACTTCAGCTTGCACTCTCTAAGGCTTTCCTTCAAAATATGCTTCTATAGACTTCAGAGAAGTTGCATTTTGATCAGTGAAGCCAGGAAACATATCTTAGAGAGAGTTATGAAGCCATGGTATTGGGGTTTCTTACATGCCATTATTAGCGTTTGTTTCTGTCCTTTCAGAAGGTGGAGTTTGGCAGCAAGGTTGTGGAGATTATAGTGCTCAGTACCTTTATCAGTGCAAAAAGTGGAAAAGGATTTATGTTGAATCTTCTCACTCTTAGAGGAATTTTCTTCCAAATCTAAACCAAATATGAAACCTTTTAGTGCTAGAAAACAGGCAGATGTAAAAGAGCTTTTTTTTTTTTTTTTTACCCAGTTCCTTTAAGCTGTGTTTTGAGATGGTTACCAAATGGGTACACTGTTTTCACTTGAGGCCCACAGATTGCCTTTACAGAAACACAGATTCTGTGTAAGGGAGACTGTTGATAAAACTTGTGCACACATGGATTGCAAGTTCATGCAGCATGGATGCCTGGATAAACAGGAAGGGTAAAAGAAAGAGAACTTTCTGTAGCTTTATGCTGGATGCAGTCTGTTCCCTTCTATGGAATTCCTTGCAGAGAATCTCTTCAGCTTTCTTTGAATTTAACAGTTCTGTGATGATACGTTTACAAAATGGTTGTTTAAAAATGTACCCTAAGCTCTTGATTCTTTCAGTGATCCTTGGGAAAGTTTCAGATCTTTACCATGGGTATTACTGAAGCAGTTTCATTTGTATGTCACTGCAGAACATTCTTTCCAGAAGTTACTAGGAACTCTGTGCTGCTAAATAATCATTTGACTTGTATGAGTTTGATAGGCATCTTATCAAACAGTCCATTGCTTTCTCCTTTGGTCAGAAAAGATCATACTGGTGTTTGATTACTTTGTGGCTTTCTTAGTTCTCTTTGCCCTTAGTTCTCTTTGTCCATCCAGTCAAAATAGAGTGTCTCACAAGCAGGTATATGAAAACTTTTTTTTTTTAATAGGGAATCTTAATGACTTAGTGGTTTACTGACTTAATAGCTGAGTGGTCCTTTACCTGGAAAAGTAAGGGAAATATGGCATTCTCTTGCTATCAAAATAATAAATGAGTGGCACATTAGATATGAAGGTAGTTTCACCAGATCTATCCAATTTGGAGTAATCATTTATCCAGTTATAATTTGGGTTTTGAATGTAAAGCTATAAACTGATTTTTGCCCTTTGAGAAATTCACTTCACTGTTTAATGTATAGTCTTGAGTACATACATTAAATGAGGAATTTATTTCTAATTCTAGTTATAACCCTGACATGTCATTTCTTTTTTGCAGACAGTCATTGATGCTCATATCTTTCCAGCTCTTATAAATATTTTGCAAACGGCTGAATTTCGAACAAGGAAGGAAGCAGCTTGGGCAATCACAAATGCAACGTCTGGAGGCTCTGCTGAACAGATCAAGTATGAAATTGTACAAATATTTCATGTACAATTGTGTGCTTCCAATGTTTGTCTGCAAAGGTGCCATTTTTGGATTGAGTTGTGAATGAGACGTTCATTCCTGTATAGAGAAATCTCATGAGAATTCGATCTAATAGTTCAGTTCATTAATTGAACCATTTATCTTTTGTGAAAAAATGAAATTCTAAACTTATTTCGCAGTGGTTGTAATAAGAATTGTAATGTAATACAGAATGTAATAAGGTATGTTAGCAGACTGGAGAGGAATGGCTCAGAAACCTACTTCTGACTGCAGCATATACATTGTTCTTCCTGTTTCATATACTAGCATATTATGCTTATATTCAGTTTTATGTAAAATAAATACTTAATGTTACAAATTAATATAGTTCATATTAATAATATTCATCTAAAACTTATAGGTAAAGATGTCTATGAATATGTTGGAAAATTAAATAATACATAAAGATTATAAAATAGGTGGTGTATGTGACATTTTCAGTGTTCTAGCAGAATTGGTAAGATACAAATAACTGTCTGTAGTTTTTCAGTTTTCTCTGATCAAGTTGATATTTTATCTGATTGCTTTGGTTATTAATCCTTCACACTAAATGCTTAAATGACAGTATCTGCCGTAACTTCACATAGAACCTGATTAATTGTTTGTAATGTTTTTCAGGTATTTAGTAGAATTGGGATGTATCAAACCACTCTGTGACCTCCTTACCGTAATGGACTCAAAGATTGTGCAAGTAGCACTGAGTGGGCTGGAGAACATCTTGAGGCTTGGAGAGCAGGAATCCAAGCGCAGTGGCACTGGCATTAATCCCTACTGCGCTCTTATTGAGGAAGCCTATGGTATGAGCAAAATATCTGTGGATGGCAGATGTTAAAGTGACCATGAATCCATTAGAGTTTCAGAAGACCAGACTGTATTGACTTCCTTATCACTGTTATCTGGAAACTAACTGTTCTTAGACAAGTTTCCATTTATCAATGTACTTCGCCATTTACTTTCTTTTTCTTCATGTAACTGGAGACAGTGTATGCAGATGATCTTTCCTGTCTTTTTCACAGTGAGGAAGCCTTTTGCGTATCATTCAGCCTGTAATATCTGCAGCAGATAGAACTTCAGGACCTCTGTTCTGTTGCAGTTTTCAGGCCTGTCCTTTCCCTCTCTGCTGTCCTGCAGAATTCTGCTGGCAGCAGCAACTTCCTGGTTTGCTTTTGCTTTGCTGTAGTTACAGTATTTACTGGAATCATTGCATCCTGATTCTGATGTATGGCTATTCATAAGGTTAGTTTTCTTGTTAAAAGGCCCAAGGTCTTCTCAACTGAGTGTGGACATTTTCTGTGCTTTTTGGTACATCTGTTTCTCCACCTCAGCAGCGTTTCTCAGTAGAACTAAGTATCTTTGGGAGCAACTTAATTTCATGTTTCATGCCATAAATAAGATTATCTAGCATAAGTCTGAAGGTGGATTGCTTGTAAGTTGCTCACCATTTAATGCTCTTGCCATACTGGGGGATTTTTCTTAATGCATTTTTTGTGGACTGCTGGCTCTTCTCTTCTGTATGGCAAGTGCAGAGGATGCAGTAACTATGCTTGCTCCGCATTTCATGAGGTCTTGATCCTCTGCCCTCTTAGCACACTATGCTGTTGGGCCATTCTGCATTTCCTATCTATAAGTTCGCAGCCTTCCTTACATTTTTAGAAATACTGAAGTGACAAGCAATCCATATATAACTTACTTGACTAAAAAGGTGTGCTTATTTTATGCCAGTTCAAATATGGTATATAATCATTGCTATGTGTGTGTGCCAGTTGCACAGTAAAACCAGTTATTTTATTCCAAAGACAGTTAAAACGAATTGAAGTTTCTGGAGGATTCTGACTGACAGATTTCAGGTGAATTTGAGTATTCATTCTGTTAACAGCAGCTGAAATTGGTAGACTGAAGGGCCCAGGGAATTCCTTCCCTTCTGGATCACTTGGAGTCAGAGTTGTTTCTAGGTCTGTACGGTATACAGGGAAAGCATTCTCCATTGGTATATGCATACACTCTTCTGGCACAGATATAGCTGGCCACAGAGATATGTGGTTAACTGGTCACCTAAGCACAGGCTGCACAAAATCCCCAGATCATTTTCTAAAGATTGGTGGAATGTGATGTTTCCAGCAGACTATGATCATTGGTCATAATGTTTCACCAAGCTGTAACTTTTGCATACTTCTTTTCTCTACAGGCCTTGACAAGATTGAGTTCCTCCAGAGCCATGAGAATCAAGAGATTTATCAGAAGGCATTTGATCTGATTGAGCACTACTTTGGAACAGAAGATGAAGATAGTAGCATTGCCCCACAGGTGGATCTCAGCCAGCAACAGTACATCTTCCAGCAGTGTGAGGCTCCCATGGAAGGCTTCCAGCTCTGAGATGCCTCTATGCTGTGTGCTCCTCTACCTAGCCAGTCCTGTTGTCGAGCCACAAGCCACCTGTGGAGTGATTCTCTCAGTGTTTTCCATAACCCTGTTTGCGCTCATTTGCTTGCATTGTGCACATTCTCTTACGTACATCTGGAAAACTTCTGGCTCTCTGTGGCAGGATGCCCCCTCCTTGGCAAGGGGTTGCCAGAATCACACTTCTCTAGTTTCTGAACCTCTCCACTGTCATCTTCACGAGGTAAAGACACATTTCTATACTTTGAGATATTCCCTACTCCTATTACGGGAAAAGAATCCTGCTTCCACTAGCCCCCTGCACTCCTGGCGTCCGAGGTAAGGCTGCCTTTCTCATGTATTTACTGCAGTGTGTGCCTGCAGTTCCAGGGAGACTTTCCAACATGCTGAGAACGTGGCTGAATTCGTTTCCCATACTTTTCCCTGGATGCCTCTTTGGATTGCTGTGTGAGATGTGTTAAATCTTCATATGGAATGTATCTCCTTCGCTGTATGTGCCAGCTGGAGCTAATGGAATATAGATCGTTACAAATAATGGAGTAAGTCTTCTATCCCCTGCAACAGCAAGCTCCAATGGATGTGTTTTCTGGTTCTTAAGAATGCTGAACACATGTGGCCCTACCCCTTCTCAACACTGAGCTCTCAATGTGGACTGCAGACCACTGTGAAGATCTGCATACCTTCCTAGTCTTTCCATCCAGAAAAAGGAACCTGTGAATAGGTCACTCCAACCACCTCCCCAGAAATGACTTTTTGAACCAGCTTTTAGAATGGAGAAACTACCCTCACTTTTGCTTGCCAGCACAGTATAATCCGACCAGGCCTACCTTAAAATCCAACCCTTCCTGACTTCATGCTACAGAGTCTGGTCCTCGGTAGTAGAGTTACGGCTGAAAAATTTCTATCTGCCTCTTTACATTTTTACACAGCTTGACTTGAACAGAGTTCTGAAAAATTACCTTCTGGACACAAAATCTTAATTTGTAAAACTTAGCACAAGGAGTGTTAGATCTCCTTTTCATTTTCGTGAGACAAGAGCTTCCTTTCCAACTCTTCAGACAGAGTCCTACTGGTCAAGCCTTGTATTTAAGAACTAAAGTGACACTACACTCAAAGGATAGTAATATTGCACCCAGATCCACCTGGCCCTTTCATTTCATTTTTCCTTCTGCTGTTTAGGGGACTTCAGGTGAATTAGCATGGAACGATTGGTTCCTACGGATGACATCTGTAAGGCATTGCTGACTGCATGGCAGCTGTCATCCACAGCTGTAGACTGCCCTTCTGCTAGCAGCATGTTCTTGGCTCTGCAAGCTGCTTTGCATCACAGACATCTGATGCAAAGGCCAGCCGCTCCTCACTGAGTTCAGCTGACATCGACACCAAACTCTTGGAAAAACTGGGAGATGCCATGTGATTGAAAGTGGTGGTTCCATTTCTGTAAATGCAATGGATTCTCCAGGCTGTATCTGTCCCAGTCATCCCCCAGCAATGGGCTATGTTCTTTCAAGCTATTTGGAACATTTGTAACACACATTTGTCCAGTGTAAACATTTCAAAAATGCCACTGACGTCTGCAGCACCATGTACCTGTGGTAAATGTTAGTGGCAGAACTGTCTGCAAGATCCTCCTTATGACTCCTCTCAGTGACAAGCCGCTGCAAAAGCAAAAACAGCCCATTGTATACCGAATAATACGAATATATAAATTGCTTGTCAAAGTGCTGAAAGAAGCTAGGCAAAGGCCTGTACGCACCAACTCTGTGTCATCATTATTTAAATACAATCTTTGGTTCTGTCTGTGCTTCGGGATGGAGACTGACCTGTGGCTGCTGCAGAAGCCACCTGCTGCCTCCCTAGCTAAGCCAGTTGGCCTCCCCCTTCCCTCTCCCAGTTATTTTCTCTAGTGCTGCTTTGTGCTGAAGGAACATTTAGTTTACTGCACTTGATCTGTAAATGAACTTTGATTCTTTGTAATCTTAGGGGGTTAAATTTGGTGGTTAATTTAAAAACAAAACCCCTCAATGTTGCCTTTACATCACATATAAATAACTGTGTTTCTCTTTTCTTGAAGGGTGATAGAAGCACTGATTAGTAGCAAAATCTTGTTTTAGCTTTTGGATTTTTTTGTGCTGGATTTTTTTACGTGTAAATTTCCAATAACATGTCATTTCTATAAGATTTGTTTAAAATCATTTACCTCTTATTGGATGGTATAAAAATGCTACATATTTTGTAAACAAATCTGAGCGAAGTGTGTGTGCATATATTCTGTATATTCATATATGTATATTCTGTGTATATATACACTTGTGTGTATATATACATATATACACACACACGTGTATATATATATACACACATGCGTATGTGTGTATATATATACATATCTATATATCTATATATATAAGTGTTTTCTCTTCCAGGCTAGTGAAAACAATGTGGTGCATTGGCGTTTCCCTCCCCTGCCCCTAAGAGAAAAATGACAATTGCCTCTAAATGAGCAAATTAAAAAATGAGTCCATTTAAGCTGAATGGTGTGCCTTCCTGTGTAAGGAGCCTAGCCAGTGTTTGTTACTTTTGCAGTGGATATGTGAATTCAGAGCAGATAAGTATAAACCTTTAAACTTGGTATGTTTGTTTGAAGTGACAGGCTTGGTTGACACAGGTAATATTGTTGTTGTATATACTTAACACTGTGTAAAGCATTTGACTGGTACTGCATTATATTTTGACTGAAAACTAAAACAATACAGAAGTCAACGTGGCGCACATTAAATGGATTAAAATGTGGCTAACTCATAGGTCTCAATTTGATTTCAAATGGTGCTCAATTGAATGTATTTTCATCAGGATCTTCCAGCAACCAGTTCTTGTCTTTATTTAGCCTTGCAAATGACTTGAAAAGGAACAGAAATTCTAACAGTGGCTGCAAATTACACAAGTATGAAAGGGAGAACAGGCTTGTGCATTAGGAAAGGAAGCACTTTGTCTGGTACAGACTGATCAGAAATACTTGGTAAACCAAGGGCAATCCAACTGTCTGTATTTTGCTAGAACCAAACGTGTGGCGTAACATACCAATGAAATAAATAACATTCAGGCCACATGTAAAGGAATCTGATTGGGAGGATAAGTGCTGCTGAAAAATTGTGAGGATCCTTTTACGTTATCACATGACCACGGCTTGCCTGGCATGATTCTGTGCAGCCAGCATAATTCTCATAGGTAAAAAAAGAGACCTTTGAGTAGAAATGGGGCAAATATGTCAACTTTATATTCAACTTTGTTGAAACTTTTTTTTTTACAGAAGCATTCTCAGTCTTGCTATGAGCGCTGAAGAAAAGATGCTTAAAAACTAGGAGTAACAACTGTTCAAAAGGTTTGAAGTTCCTTTCGTATCACACAGCAAACAGAAAGGAGCTGCAATTCATTCTGTTGGAAAAGTTTCCCGTGGAACGTGGCAGGCAGGATTGCTCTCTTGCATTTGCGATGCAGGAGATGGTAGGGCAAAAACTTCAGTAACTAAACCAGGGCCAGTGCCTGGGGCTTCTAGGAATACACCACAGAGGCAAAACAATTATTTGAGGCAACTGCTGCCTAGGGACTTTAGCTTGTTATTTTATTTCTGTCTGTTCTTTGGTGCTATTCGAATACTGGTGGTTGAAGTCTTTTAATCTTGAGGGAAAGGAGGAAAGCGCTGACTCAGGAAAACATGCATGTGCTTGACCTTGCATTTCTACAACAATCAGCATTGAATGTTGAAGAACCAAACCCCCACCCAGTTCTAAAAGTGATGATGCTCTTGGTGTTCTTCCCTTAGGACCTGTGGCTTTATTTTGGGTAATTTGCATCTCTGAAAAGCTTTAATTCCTCATGTCTTTCAGTATGGTTTCTTCTTGTCTAATATTGTCACAGCACATGATTAGCACTTTCCCGTGCCAATTTTAACTAGCAAATCTTAAGATCTTCAGATGCCTGAGTCTTAGTAGGAAAATAAACAAGATCTCCTTGTGTGCTACTATGACAATATCTGACGGGCTGCTGGATGCTCTTCTGACTGCACTGAAATGCATCTGGAACAGGTACAGTTAAAAGGTACATGGTGTAGACTGTGTCCTAATCAGGTGGTGCAGGGTATTCTCCAGTCAGCTAACACTGGCTGCTTAGGCAGAAATGTGCAATATATACTTAACTATATATATATATATTTTTTTTTTAGCAATTGTCTGTGTTCAGAGAAATGCATTCACAGAAGCCATCACACTGTGAAAGTAATTGTTTCTTTCTTTGTTCCTCTCATAAAGATTAATGTTATTTTTCAGGTACCAAACTGCTAAAAAATACTGCAGTGGTTGGGGGTGGGCTGGAGGGTGGCACAGAGCACGTGCTAAGGCTTTTGGGCCTATGTGGAAGCTGAGAGAAAACACAAATGTGCACAGCAATGTGCAGGCTTTATTGTAGATGCAGAAGTGGTGGGGGTACCAGACTTGTGAGGAAAGGATACATGACTACTACTGCATGGGGCTTCTGTCCAACGACTGGACCAGAGTTCAGTTTCTGAATAAAAGAGGGCATAAAGGTTATAGATGCTGTGTGAAATGCAGAAACTGATGAATGTTGCTGTTCTGGGTTGTTGCTTTCTAAGACTTCTATACAAAAATAGATAAGGTACTTGCTAGTTCAAAGAGTGCATTTGGAGGTGCTCATTGAAAGTGGAACACTTCTGAGAGATGCATAGTTCCAGGTTCTGTCATCACCAAGCGTAAACCAAATCACAAGCTTCTCTCCAGGCACTATTTCAGGTTACTGTGAAGCTGACGTTCTCCTCTTTGCTTTCATTCAGTGTAAGCACAGGCACCTGTATGCTTACTAGAGTGACAAAGAACCAAAGCTGTCACGAAAGATCTGTTCCCATACCTGCGGTGTATTAAGCATGACTTCACTCAGTATTTACTGAAAAGAAAGTGTGTGAGAGCCTGCCCTGCTTGCGTGACAGCATTCTTGCACTGATTGTCTTAGGATCTGGTATTGGGTCATGGCATCACCTGCTGTTTATAACTTCTGTGGAATGACTGCACAGTGTATTTGATTGGTCACATCTCAGTAGCAGGAGGGGCAGCAATTCCTAGAAAAATGGACTGCAGCAGTTGCTCACTGTCTGTTATAAGAGCAGGACAGAGTACTAGAGAGGACTGTACCAGAAATCTCAATCCTTTGAATTTTTGGAGGGTTTTTAATTTCTTCAGCTATGTTGTTAGTTTTCAGTAGTATAAGGAAATAATGAAGAAAAGCTACAGGAAAAACAATCTGCCTCCTGCTAGCAAAATATTCACAAACTACATCTGTCATACACATGCCTCTTCTGTTTCTGAGTCCCTGGGGGCCAGTTAGCAGGCAGTCCTGGGCAAATACATGGTTTTGAACAGTTGTGATGAATCCCAATCTACTGAACTGAAAGGAGGAAAAAAACACTGGTCTCCAACTGCTGCTGAGTGCTTTTTTAGCATGAACAGTATGCAACTCTTCTGAGATGATGCCAGAAACAAGGCTAGTAGGAGGGGGGTCTGCTTCTAAAACTTGGGGCTAGCTAGCATCGTGAAAACACAGATGGCAATTTAAAGGGAAAATGTGCAAATAAATCCCAATAAATTTTGAAAAAGATCTTGGCACCACAGTGCAGAAATGCTTGACTGACTTTCTCATATTCCTCTAAGCAGTGCAGGCTGAAGCTGATGCTCAGTATTCTTTAAAATACTTCCCTTAATATCCTCCTGCCTCACAACCAACTCCAGTGTAAAAACAAGAACAGAAATCCAACAACATTAGCAAAAAAAAGGTTCTTATTTATAACACATCATTTCTGTGGAATGCTATTTCTCTATTGTTCCTGGGAAGGAAGAGAAGGTGAGAATGTATTGGACCCACAATAAGTAAGCAAACTTTCAATTAACTTCTGATCATTCTGACAATGTTAGTGTAGTTCATACATTTACTCTCAAGTCAAGGACTTGCCTAATAATTGTTTTGTCACGCTGAAAGTTTTAGGGAGCCTGTAAATACAGAATGTATGTAATACTGTTTTTTTCTAAAGGGAGCTGGAGTAGTCAGCAATAATGGAGGACTGAAGTAATGAGTTACATAATATAGTTAACGAATGAAATAAAGTTACATGACTTCAAAAAGAGAGTTTGGAGGAAAGGTATGAGGAAGAAAACAGATGTTTGTTTTTAATGATCACAGGATAATGCATTCATTCTTGAACACGAGTGCAGAACACGAAAAAGATGCAACTCTCTGGAAAGGAGCTGAAAAGGACATCAACTTTTCCCATCCCTGGTTTCTTCTTTTCTTCCTCCTAGGGTTTAGTGGATGGACTCTGAGTAGCTTCTTCCCTCCACTGAGCTTTCTTCTCCATGTTAATGCTTGTAAGAGATTCGTGCCTTTTTACAGCCTACAAAATAGCGACAAAGCAAGAGTAGAAAGTGTCACCTAAAGGACCACAGAGATGAATCGCTTACAAGGTACCTGGCCTATCCTTACTAAGGCAATGACTGGAGGACAGAGTTAAAATTCAGTGTCCAGATATTTGAGTTTAAACTCATTATTTCCCCAGGAATAAATTAAGCCCTTCTGTTAATAGCACTACCAGATGTATTCTGTGCATATGGTCAGTATTAATACTAATGTCTGGTCTTCAGAAGTCAGAGATGCTGGAAACAAACAAACAAAAAATATATAATGGATTCCAGCTGCTGTGAAACCTATGGTCCCAAAGCAGTTCTCCTCCTCTTTTCCATTGTTTGTGTTCATACTCAGCGAACCTAAGAGGAATAGCTTCTGGGAATTGTAAGTCCTTGATTTCTTCTCCTAACGCCCGGGAGAAGCCTTTCCACTGTCTGTAAAAGGATGCATCAGTGAAATCATATTGAGATGTGAATCCTGACAAGCGTTACCACTTCAATAATTCACAGTGTTGCCATTGAGACTCAGTTTTAAAGGTTACCTAGGAAGGTTGTTAAAAGGAGAGTGAAACATTGTAATCAGAATGGCCTTAGGGAAAGGCAGCCTAGGAGGTCCCTTGGTGTCTTACAGCACTGGGGGGCTTCTCTATTAAATATACAGCTTTTGCAATTAAACAATAATTGAAAAAAAATTGTTCTGTGAAGAGCAAAGGAGACTTTTCTAATACAGTGAAAGAGCACAGAAATAGTGCTCTTTTCTGACCTGGGAACTAAACAGAGTGAGTATTACCTTCTGTGGAACTGGAAGGATGAACAGGACTAAGAATTCAGTGGAGGAACTGAGGAATTTATGTGCAGATGCTTTTTCACTCACCAGCCAAAAATGTGTGCTTACCTGCTTCCCTCTGATCACCATCACTATGCATCCCGCAATTGTCAAGGCGATCATTACGTAGCTGAACTTCACGCGCAGTGTGGTTTGTGCTGCTCGGATTGCGTCAATCCTCAACAAGTAATAAAAGAATGGACTTGTTACTGGAGATGTAAATAAACCATTGGCTAGCTGTGTGATTTCTCCTGGCATGCTGTCTGTGCATTACCCTAGTGGTACTTCGTTCATTTCATAAAAAAACCAAAACAACAACATGACCAACAAAAAAAAAACGAACCCAAGGTTTTACAGGCATGGGAAAGTCTGACCTCTAGGGCTACCTCAGGACAGATGCAAATCATAGCTGCAAAGGAGTTTCTCTGAAAGCTGGAAATACTATGTCTTTAATTTTCAGTTATTCAGCTGTTGGAGTGCGTTGCCTTTCTAGACCTTCTCCCTGCACTGCAAGTCAGAAGGCAGCAGAATCTCAGTATGAATGTCCCCTACAGGGAAGATGGGGGAAAAAGGAGAAGGATATTTTTACTAATACTAGTTTGCTGATGCTACTTTCTATAGTTTGTGAATACAGTGAGTACCCGATCCATATCAGAAGTGCAGTGTGTTCCAGCACTGTAAAACGTGTTCCCTCAGTAGCAGAAGGATGGTAAAAAAAAAACCAAACAAACACTTATCAGAAGGAATAAAACGTTAACTGTTTGAGTTTCTTGAGCAAAGTAGCATATTATCACAGCTTAGAAATTCTTACTGCCTGAGATTCAAAATAGTTTCATTTATGGTTCCTTATATATTTCCAAAGAAGGCTTCCTGTACTATAGCTATTGATAAATCTCATGCTGGCTGCTGAACAGAACCCTCCTGGAAGTTCTGAGTGGGACTTTGTAGAATACCAGTGGTTACAAATTCCCTGCTGCTAGAAGAAATAGACTTCAGGTAATCTGTTGCCCTGAGAAACGAAGGGGGCACAGAGGATTGTAAGCTGCCCAAAGCTGAAGGTGTAAAACTCCTTTAAATCCCATCCATACCTCAGCAGGCTTATCCAGACACACCAGTAGCTGTTCTACTCTTTTGGGAAACTTGTCTGTTTAACGTCACCTTCTCTAACACAGAAATCTTCTGCAACAGGAATAGCTATTAAAACTGTTCTGAAGATCGTTCTATCAAATCTCAATTACCGTTAATAGAAAGTTTGTATTAGGAATATGAGAAGGATCAATGAAGTGTAACACATCCAGACGTGCTTTCCACACTAACCACCAACCTACTCCTATAATATTTAACTCATCTTGCAGAATTTAGAGTGGTTGGCTCCCTTCTCAAGGATTTCTAATATGTTCACTGATTAAACATGGCACACTATAAAATTGTAGATGAACTGAAAAGCATCAACCATCGTGGCACAAAATAATTACATGCCACATGAAGTATCTTGGATGTGCTAGACTATACAAGAGGAAAAGGCAGCCACCTGAACACAGATTTCCTTTAAAAAAAATCAGCAGCTTAGTGTTTATTTTGTTTAACAAATTAGTTACTTTTGACAACTATATCTTGCAAGATAGCTATAATCACATGGCTTTACAGCTCAATCTTATTCAGATTAGAAAAGGCAAACAAGCTTTTGTAGTTTTATAGTTCTCGATCCCCTTCTCAACTATGGCTGAACTATTTCCATCAACTAAATGGAGAATTCCCTTCTAAGTGCCACCAGGAATGCCTTTTTAAACTAATAATTGCATTTTTTAAAACTGCATTTGTTAAATGTGAACTTAATTTTAGATAGGCACACTAGAACATCACATTTTATCTTCTACATCACAGGGAGCAAAGCACTGACATTTGGATTCCAGCAGCAATGAAGAAACTTCTACTGCATTTTCACTGGGGAACCCTTAACGCTAATTGTTTAAACCCCAAGAGTAAAGGAAGTTGGCCTCTGCCCTCAAGACATTCATTAATAAATATTTTGTGTGAGTTTCAATTACTTAATGGCTACGTCAGGAAAGTTTCATGCAGTAGGAGGCTTTGACATGTAAAGGAAAACACTAGGGAAAGTTGAAGTAAAGATCTTTCTTGATTGGATGAATAAAAATTAATTGATGTGTGAGCTTTTTCTAATGAAACAACTGACAGACACTGGTCATCCCTTCAGGAAAAGCCAAAGTTATTTACATCTAAATCACCTCAGCAATACAGAATTCTACAGGTCATGTAATCTCATCTATGAGATAATACAATCACAGCAGCATAAGAATTTTCAGCTGTGGAAAGCCATTCTCCTTCAGAAACGGCATTTTGGAATTGCATTCAGATAACTTATTCCTGTGCAGTCACTGTCTCAGCTTTGATACTGGCACTTACGAGACGATCTCTGGTATATCCTCAGGCTTCTTGAAATGGCCTGCCCACAGCAAACATTTCTTCTCCCAGTCTGTAGGCTTGTGTCCAGGCACCCGCAGTACAGTCCGACCTACAGTAAAAACGAACAAGCAAGCAAAAAAGACAGTCAGAAAAGCTGAATTCCCAACACTTAGATTGAGAAATGCAGAAGTGTGAGAGTTGGTTACAAAACATAAAGGTTATTGCATGCTCAGATTAATGAACCTCTGAGCATGGATTAAACAGAGGGTAGGTTAGTTAGGAAAGCCAAATCTTGTTCACGGCCTCTCTTTTGTAGCTCTAAATTTGCAGAATCTGCTCTAGCATCTAAACTTCCGCAGCTGTGATGTTATAATTTTCCTACTACTTTTAAATTAAAGAAAACAGATGGAACTGCTATAGAAAAGCCAATATCCTGTTCCATAGCATAAAAGAATTTTAAGTTTTCCAGGGAGAGGGAGATATTATCGTATTTGTAGGTGTAAACAACCAGGTGATCATAACTGAAAAACAGATCCTTAATTTTTCATCTCAGGAACAGATTCAAAAACAAATGCACGGAGTAGAAATTTTCTCACAGTGCTGTTCAGCTGAGGAACCCCTTCCCAGAGGACATAGGTGCTAAAAATAGTTGCAGCCTCAAGATACTCTGCAAATTTACATAACAAAAATCCAACGAGATCCTTAAACACAAAGACACTGTCTCTGGGACAGCAGTGTACAGACAGTGCCCTGTCTACATTATACTCCTCAGATCCTTGCTATCCATCACCATTCTTCTTAGTCCCTACAGAAATGTAAGGATCCTCCTTTATTGGCCACTCCTGGAGGCATGACACTGTTAAAGAGATTCTTGATCTTGCTCAGTACAGATAAGTTTTGTCGGTTTTTGAAAAAAAAAACTTTAAGCAGATTTATGCAAAATGCTTCACATCTGTACACTGCTTTGACGTAGCATCAATAGGCCAAGAAGGGAACCAGTAGCACAAGCATCTGATTAGAGCATCTTAACTGTTTCATCTAGTGTTTCATTGCCTCACTTTTCCCTGACCCACTCCATCCTTAAATATGGACTGAGCCAATAACTCCAGATCCTCTTCTGGTGGAAGATCCTCTCCAGCATGTTCAGGTCTGCGAGCAGCTGGAGCCGGTCCTACTACAAAAAACTGCAGAAGTATTTTAGCAGATACAGCGTTCCTAAACCTTTGTTTGTGTTGGGGCTGAACAATCAGTTCCAGAACACAGCTGAAGAGCCTCAGAGTGTATGGCTGTACATCAAATGTGACATTAATGACCTGCTACAAAGCGGAAACTATGTTATTGTCACAAGAAGAAAATCTGCCTCTCGGCTTTGCTAAAAAAGAAACACAAGATCTTGCTGCCATTTTTAATGCTCAGGTTTTCAGTCTACAGATTCACTTTCGCAAAAGCAGGGATTCTTGTACAGATGACTGCAACCTTGGGATCAAAACACAGCAAGAAGCATAGCATGCATAGTCTTTATCACAAGCTTACCTTTTGGCTGAACTGGACTTTCCTCCTGGGGTTTGCTGCAGAGCCTTCTGCTCACCTTTGGCCCCACTCCCTGACTCATCCTCAGAAAGGAGGGAATGTTTCTTTCCAGCAGCCTAACGGCCTTATCTGGAAGAGAAAGCAGAGGAAACACAGGGGCTAGGTCTAGCTCAGATAGTTAAGCAGCGAGAACGCTGGCTTTTAGGTAGGAGGTTGCTCCTCCTCCCAGCCCCAAGAGAAAATAAATAAATAAATAAAAACATTAGGTACAAATCTAATGCTACGAAAGAAATCGCAGATATAATATTCTATTAAATCTAATAAAGAATTTAAAGATGACTCTATAAACCATCAGAATCTAATAAAGAAAGTCAATTTTACAAACTCTGAAATATATCACTCGTGTTTGTCTATTAAGCACACGTAGAACAGCAAGAATGACTGATTACAGCCCACGAGCAGTTTCTACACCAGAACTGTTTCAAGGAACGTATCTATTCGCACACACGCAGTACGCTCTGGGCGGCATTCTTCCAAGCACCAACGTTTGGCCCATTTTGTCATTCACGGGGTGGCACAGNACCTGCTACAAAGCGGAAACTATGTTATTGTCACAAGAAGAAAATCTGCCTCTCGGCTTTGCTAAAAAAGAAACACAAGATCTTGCTGCCATTTTTAATGCTCAGGTTTTCAGTCTACAGATTCACTTTCGCAAAAGCAGGGATTCTTGTACAGATGACTGCAACCTTGGGATCAAAACACAGCAAGAAGCATAGCATGCATAGTCTTTATCACAAGCTTACCTTTTGGCTGAACTGGACTTTCCTCCTGGGGTTTGCTGCAGAGCCTTCTGCTCACCTTTGGCCCCACTCCCTGACTCATCCTCAGAAAGGAGGGAATGTTTCTTTCCAGCAGCCTAACGGCCTTATCTGGAAGAGAAAGCAGAGGAAACACAGGGGCTAGGTCTAGCTCAGATAGTTAAGCAGCAAGAATGCTGGCTTTTAGGTAGGAGGTTGCTCCTCCTCCCAGCCCCAAGAGAAAAAAAATAAATAAATAAAAACATTAGGTACAAATCTAATGCTACGAAAGAAATCGCAGATATAATATTCTATTAAATCTAATAAAGAATTTAAAGATGACTCTATAAACCATCAGAATCTAATAAAGAAAGTCAATTTTACAAACTCTGAAATATATCACTCGTGTTTGTCTATTAAGCACACGTAGAACAGCAAGAATGACTGATTACAGCCCACGAGCAGTTTCTACACCAGAACTGTTTCAAGGAACGTATCTATTCGCACACACGCAGTACGCTCTGGGCGGCATTCTTCCAAGCACCAACGTTTGGCCCATTTTGTCATTCACGGGGTGGCACAGCTGGGACCTGGGATGGGTGCTTTGTGGTGCACGGGACAAAACACTTTACAGATGAAAACGCGCCCTCGAGAAAGTCATAATTAGGAATTAATGAAACATTTCTGACGGGGAGAAGGGAGAGGGGGAACAACAGCAACCTGGCAGACAAATGGGCACGTAGAATAAACTGCGTTCTTTTTTTGATTCTTTATGCGGAAAAATTCCTCCTCTTTGCCGGAGAGGGAAAACGGAGCATTGCCCTCCCGAATCAAACAGCGTTCAAGGTCTTCCGAAGACCAGCAACAGCGGGGCACCCGGGCCCGTTCCTTTCCCGCCTGTGTCAGCCCAAGGCCCCGCAGCTCAGCGCTCTGCGGGCCGCTTTGGCCCAGGACCCCTCGGAGGCGCCGTGCTCCCCATTACGCGTGCCCCGGCCCCATGTGCGGACTGACACCCGCTCGGCCCCGGCTAAGCCCAGCCGCCCCGCAGCTCCGCTCCCCGCTCCGGGACTCACCGGCGCGGCCCCACATATCGCCGCCCTCCGCCCGGCCCTTGCGCGGCTCCCGTCAATGTCACCGCTACGCGGCGCTCCGCCCCGAACCCGCGATTGGGGGGCGGGGGCGCCGCCCGACGGCCCCGGGCCCGCAGGCAGAGCCCGCCCGACGGCCCCGCTTCGCCCCGCCTTTCCCGCCCCATTGGCCGCCGCCGCGCCCTCGGCCTTTCCAGTATGGCGGCGCCCAGCAGCGCGGTGGGCTGCGAGGACTTCGCCGAGTTCCAGGTAGCGGCGCTGAGGGCAGCGCGCCGCGGGGCCGCCCCGGGCCGGGGTGTGTCGGCTGGGGGCTGCGGCGCCCCGGGGCTGCCCGGTACCGGCACGCCGGCACCGCGGCTCCTCGTCCCGCCCTCCCGCAAGCCCTTCGGTAGCGCTCTCACGGAGGCTCCGGCCTTCCCGCTCTCGCAGCCGGGATCAGGCTGCGTGCCCGGCGCTGCCCTGCCCGACGGGGAGAGGCCGTGGGATCGGGCTCTGCTCTGTACGTGAGCGGGCTGCGCGGCTTCATGGACGGCTGCGCTCAGTGCGGCACGTGTGGGCGCTGCTCCGGGCTGTGGTGGCTCGGCGCGGTGTGGCGGTGCTGCTGTCTGATACCGTGAGCCCTCCTTGAGGCCTGCTTCTTCCACAGCGGGCTCTTCGGGGCTGCCCGTTTTCTTCATCGCGGGCGGCAGTGGGGGCAGGCTGCAGCAGCTCTGCCCTGCCTCCCGAGGAGGCTGTCGTGTAGGGGAGATGCTTAACTGTGCTTTTTTATTTTATTTGCATTACAGTTCTCTGGAATAAAGCATATACATTTGTTAAAATTTGTCTTTATTTAATGCAGGAGTTGCTCAGGGTGATGAGGACGATCGATGACAGAATCGTCCATGAATTAAACACTACAATTCCTACAGCCTCCTTTGTAGGGAAAGTTGACGCCAGCCAGACATGTAAAGAGCTCTACCAATCTGTAAGTGTCTGTTCCTTTGACTTCTGCTCACTTTCTGAGGCTTTGTGATCTGCAGTGGCCACTAAAGTGGAGAACCTCTGTTTCTAAGGAAAACGCTGACTTGATAGATCCACCTTTAAAGTTCATAGCTGGCATGCTTGACTTCTCTCTACAGCTAAACCATGTGCATGTAAAAGCTACCCTGCTTTAAAGTCACGTTGTAAACTGGCTTATCCTGCAGTACTGCTCCTTTGAGGTATGATTCCAGGTAGCTCGCTTCTGAATGCTAGCATGCTTCTGTGGTGCTCAAAAACATGTGTTCCCACATCATCTGCATGCATATCTTTGACTTTTACCTTCAGATCAGGTCAGTAGCTACTGCTCAAGGCAGTGTTGCTTCTAACATGTGGATTATAGAGACAGAGGGAGTTCTGTAAACCTAGCAATACTCTGATTTCAGGAAGTCACTCTTAAACTTGTAACACGTTTTTTTTTTTAATTTTGTGTCTGACCTACTTGTGATTTTCTCCCTTCTCACTTAGCTGATGGAAGCTCACACCAGCCGAGAGAGAATCATCAAAAACTGCATTGCTCAGACTTCCAGTGTAGTGAAAACTCTTAGAGAAGAGAGGGAAAAGGCACAGGATGATGTAGCGTTATTAAAGCAACTCAGGAAAGAGCAGACAAAGGTGAGTGGTGGAGATTTTGAGAGGTCACTTAGAAGTAAAAGGTTGTCTTCCCAAATGGAAAAAATCTTCTTGATGGAGAGAATCATAGAATTATATTATGACAGAATGGCCTGGGTTGAAAAGGACCTCAGAGATCATCTAGTTCCAACTCCCCTGCCATGGGCAGGGTTGCCAACCACTAGAGCAGGCTGCCCAGAGCCACATCCAGCCTGGCCTTGAATGCCTCCAGGGATGGGGCATCCACAACCTTTCTGGGCAACTTGTTCCAGTGCATCACCACCCTCTGGGTGAAAAACTTCCTCCTAACACGTACCTTTAGTTTAAAACTATTCCCCCTTGTCCTGTCACTATCAACCCATGTAAACAGTTGTTCCCCCTCCTGTTTATAAGCTCCCTTTAAGTACTGGAGGGCCACAATGAGGTCTCCCTGGAACCTTCTCTTCTCCACGCTGAACAAGCCCAGCTCCCTCAGCCTTTATTCATAGGAGAGGTGCTCCAGCCACCTGACACAAAGATGTTTGTATCCCTTCTCTGGACCTGATCCAGCAGTTTCACTTTCCCATGCTGGGGTCCCCAGGCCTAGATGCAGTACTCACAGATAGGGCCTAACAATGGTGAAGAAGAGGGGGAGAATCCCCTCCCCCTCCATGCTAGCCACCTCTCTTTTGTTGCAGCCAAGAATGCAGTTGGCGTTCTGGTCTGCAAGCACACAACTGCTGACTCATGTCCAGCTTTTCATCCCCTCAGTATCCCCAAGCCCTTTTCCTCAGAGCTACTCCCCAGGAATTCTTCCCTAGTCTGTATAAATACCTGGAACTGCCCCGGCTCAAGTGGAACACCTTGCACTTGGCCTTGTTGAACCTCATTAGGTTCACACGGGCCCTCTTCTTCAGCCTGTCCAGGTCTCTGTGGATGGCTTCCCTTCCCTACAGTGTATCAGCTGTGCCACTCAGCTTGGTGTTATCTGCAAACTTGCTGAGGGTGCATTCGATTCCATTGTCTGTGTCATTGATGATGTTGAAGAGCACTGGTCCCAACACCGACCCTTGGGGGACACCACGTGTAACTGGCCTCCATCCACATGTAGAACCATTGATCACAACTTTTTGGCTATGACCAGCCAACCAGTTCTTAATCCATCAAACAGTCCATCCTTCAAATCCATACCTCTCCAATTTAGAGAGAAAAGGATGTGGTAAGGAACCATGTCAAAGGCTTTGCAGAAGTCCAGGTAGATGACATCTGTCACACTTCCCCTGTCCACCAATGCTGTCACTCCATCATAGAAGGCCACCAGATTGGTCAGGCAAGATCTGTCCTTGGTGAAGCCATGCTGGCTGTCTTGGATTGCCTCTTTGTCTTTGTCTTGTACATGCCTTAACGTGGTACCCAAGAGGATCTGCTCCGTGGTCTTCCCTGGCACAGAGGTGAGGCTCACTGGCCTGTAGTTCCTCAGGTCATCCTTTCTTCATTTCTTAAAAATGCAAATAATGTTTCCCTTTTTCCAGTCTCCAGGGATTTCACCCGACAGCCATGACTTTTCAGATATGATGGAGAGTGGCTCAGCAACCACATCAGCCATCTCTCTCAGAACCCTGGGATGCATATTATCTGGCCCCATGGACTCATATACATTCAGTTTCATGAGGAGGTCTTGGACTTCCACTGTTACAGTGGGATGGAATCTGCTCCTCTCACCCATGCCTAGAGGATCAGGGTCCTGGCAGAGATGGTATGAGTAGTGAAGACAGAGGCAGAACACTTATTGAGCACCTCAGCTTTTTCCATGTCTGAGGAAGCCAGATCTCCGTCCTCATTTATCAAAGGAGGAACACTCTCCTGCCTATGTACCTGTAAGAACCCCTTCTTGTTATTTTTCACATCCCTTGCCAAGTTCAACTCCATCTGTGCCTTGGCTTTCCTGATCGTATCTCTGCTCATGTGGACAATATCCCTGTATTCTTCCCAGGCTACACAACCCTGCTTCCACTTCCTGTACATCTCTCTTTTCCCTGCAGTGATCACAGAGCTCCTGTGATCACTGCAGGGTGTCTTAAAAGAGCTACCAGCTCTGTTCTGTTCCTACACCCTTAAGGACAGTTTCTCAGGAGATCCCATCCAGCAGTTGGAATTTTGCTTTACTGAAGTTCAGGATCCTGACTCTGCTTTTTGCCAGGCCTGTGTTCCCCCAGATACCTCTGCCAGTGCATATTCACCACAGCCCAGGCTGCCTCCAGTCTTAACCTCTCTAATGTTCTTCTCTGCATTGGTGAGCACCAGGTCCAGTAAGGCTTCACCTTGGGTCAGTCCATCTAGACCTGGACCAGGAAGTTATCCTCAACAGACTCCAGGAATCTCCTGTGTCTGCCACCTGCTGTGCCACTGTCCCAGCAGATATCCAGATGGTTGATGTCCCCCATCAGGACAAGAGCCCATGAACATGACTCCTCCTGCAGTTGAAGCAAGAAGGCCTCGTCAACAGGCTCCTCCTGATCAGGTGGCCTGTAGTAGACCCCAACCACTAGATGCCCTTTACTGAACTGATCCCTGATTTTAACCCATAAGCTCTCAACCTGATCATGGCTATTACTCAGACACAGAATCTACTTCCTAACATAGAACCTGAAAGGGATCTTGACTTCATAGAATAGAATTGCCTGAGTTGGAAGGGATCTCTAGAAGGTCATCTAGTCCAACTCCCCTGGGATGAACAGAGATGTCTATGGCTCGATCAGATTGCTGTCCACCCTGACTTTGAGTGTCTTCAGGGACAGGGCATCCACCACAGCTCTGGGCAACCTGTTCTAGTGCTTCACCACCCTTATTGTAAAGAATTTTTTCCTTGTGTCCAATCTAAATCTCCCTTCTTTTAGTTTGAAACCATTTCCCCTTGTGCTACCACAACAGATGGTGCTAAAGACCTCCACTTTCTTTCTTATAGCCCCCCTTTACATACTGAAAAGCCACCCTGAAGCCTTCTCTTCTTCAGGCTGAACAATGCCAGCTTAGGCAGTGGATCTTAGGCAGTGTTGTCCTCTGTTCTTGTTGGCTGGTTTTGTGAGAGCCATAAAAGCAGAACAGAACTGCTTTTATCTTGTAAATGGCACATCTTCTGAGATTCCACTATACAAATGCCTAGAAAAACAGGAGTGCTTCTCCACAATGGACTCTAAACTTTGCTGACTAATGTCTCCTAGTAGGACTTAACTATTTACTTCAGAATGTCTGGAAGTTCCTTTAGCCTTTTTGAGTTCTTCTGAAATGTAGTGAAACTGTAGATTATGCCTGTGAGAGGCAAGGTACAGTCACTAGAAGATAATGAAGCATTAAGTTTATTTCTTGTACCTAAGTTTCACTGCCTTAAAGCCATCCTTTTTCACCATCAGCCTGAGAAGCACCTTGAGTACCGTGTTCAGTTTTGGGTCCATACTAAGCTATGAGAAAGACATCAAGGCCCTGGAATGTGTCCAGAGAAGGGTAATAAAACTGATGAAGCATCTTTAAGAGGAGAGGATGAGGGAACTGGGATTGTTTAGTCTAGAGAAGAGGCTTTATCTCTCTCTCTCTCTCTCTCTCTCTCTCTGTCTCTCTCTCTCTGTCTCTCTCTCTCTCTCTCTCTCTCTCTCGACAACTGCCAGGGGAGGTTTGGGCTGGATATTAGGAATAATTTCTCCAGAAGAGAAAAACTCCAACAAAATTAAATCCTAACTGTGAGCATGAATGGTGGATGGGCTCTTATATCCCCTCTTGCTTCTGGAACTCCTGGTAGGGTCAGATTACCACAAGTCATCTGAACACAGCTGTCACGTATGCTCCACAGAGTTACTAGTGGAGCTGAGGCAGAGATTTCTCCTGGACTGAATGTGTGCACTAGAACTGCTTATTGTATTTCAGAGCTCTTCCACCTGTGTGAACCTAGTTTGTCCTACAATCAAATTCTCCAGCCTTCCCAAAGCACTGGCTGAACAGAAGGATCAGGCTTTCAGGATGATTTGGTTTGCACCTTCTACTGGGTTTTTGTCATGGAAGTTGCAGAGGTAGTGAGTGAATACTGAAGGCTGCAGGGAACGCCTTGACAATAACATCTTTCTTTGTCTGGTATTTTCTGCAGTTGAAATTGATGCAGTCGGAGCTGAATGTTGAAGAAGTGGTAAACGACAGAAGCTGGAAGGTACTCAGTTCTTTTAGAAAGCGTTGTGGCTCTGTGCCATGGGTTTGAGCTGTCCTGCCCTGAAGTTGGGGGATGGATGCGTTGTGGGGCAAGCTAACTAGGAACATTGAGGACAGCACTGGGGCAAGTGTTTCAGGTCAGCCATTTTCCTAGTTCTGGATGCAGATTTCAGGGCTTTTTAGAGGCACTGTGAAGGAAAGAAATGAGGCTGATTTAATGGGGAGGAAGGACTTTAGAGTGCTCTCCGTGTAGATCCACTTCTCAGCCTCACACAGTGGCTAGGGACTTGGTAAACTTGTCTGTGGTGGCCTGTCTGAAAAGCTTGGCTGGGCCTCTTCTGGTGCCAGAGGGATGAGCCTTTCAGTCGTGGCTGTGTTTGGTGCCAGTCATGCTTCTGAGCAGAGGATGGGGCTGCGGAAGTTCAACCTCTTTCTGACAGAGTTTCTGCAGGCCCAGATGGATGGAGGCTAAACAAATGAGTGTTTAGATGTTTTCCCACTCAGTCTCTGCACTGTTTAGAAAAGCTTATCATGCTCTTAATTAATTAGTCATGCCCTTAAGCTTAATTAACTCTGAGCCAACTTGAATATGACTAAGAAATACCATATCTTGAACAATACCAGTGGCAAACATTTCATAGGAGCAGCACTGTCAATTTTATTTTAAAAGGGCATTGGGAGAAATTCCTGTTTCTCTTCTCATATCTCTATTCAAAACCCAGAGCTGGCACCAAACTTAGCACTAATACCAGTGATTTGCTGTAGCTACATTACACTTCTGTTAGTGACAGAAATGCCTGACTTTTCCTTGGAATGGAGAATGTTTAGTTTAGAGGTGGTGAGGTATGGTGCAGAGAGATTTCAGCCTGCCTGGGTAGCTGCAGAAATAGTGAGATATAAAGCAGAAAGGTGCTGCTTTATAGCAGTGCACGTAGTGGAGTTGTCTGGCTGATGCCAAGCAAGTAGCTGTCTTCCAAAACAAGGTGTTTGCATTAATTTTTCGACACCACCTCTATGTGAGAGTTTATCATTGCAATGTTTTGTATTAGTTCTTGAAAGACAGCAAAATCAAACTTCACCAAGCAACATGAATTCTATGGTAACTTGGGCAATGTTTCACAGGTGGGTTACAGGAGTTAAGTGAACTGAATAACACCGTGGGGTCTGTGGGTAGATGCTGCTAAAGGAGGAGGCTGTGTTAGTAAGATTGCAATATTGATCTTCCATGGGCTTCACGGTTGCTGTTAAATAGGCTTTAAAACTTTGCATGATAGTGTGTTGGAAGCTAAGATGTTTTTGGAATGTTAGATGTGAGTGAGCCTGCCTTAAGGCAGTTTAGACTGCATTTCCAGTACCCTTTGAGGCATATATGCACATAGAATGACTTGGAGATAAATGGTGCAATTTGCTTAGTAGGAAAATGCTTCTAATGGGAAACCTGTGTGGCTTTCAACTTCTACAGTTTCCTTCTATTGGTTCCCTGATCTCAGATCTTTACACACTCACAACTCTTCCAGAGGTGTCTTCTGCATATAGTAATGTAATGGAAAAGACTTTGCACGCATTTAAAAGAAATTATGTCAGAGCTGTCATATTTTCTCCAATATGAATCAGTGTGCAAAATGTATCTGCTTCTTAATGTACACTAAATTTGAAGCGAAGTTGAAGATTACTGAAATTGTTGCTGTAAGGCATGCTGCAAACTTCGCTTTTGCTGAAGTAACCATTGGTTCTACATGCTGAATAAGGAGACCAATTGCACAATTGCCTGATTTTGTTCTAGGGAGATAAGTTTAAAATGACATATTTACATAGAATGATGCTTAACTTAAAACTAAAGACCCTTCACATTGCACGTGAAGCCTGTGGGAGACTTCATGAAATTTGACATCCCGAAGATCAAAGACAATTTGCATCAGAAAAGGACCGGGGTACCTTAGCAAAATGTGCTCTCACATGGGTGCTGCAAGTGGCTTAGCGACTGCTGTTGCCTTAGCTTGGTGCTAGGTGGTGCTCGTGCCACTTTTGACGACGTACATCGGGCAAAGTTTGGTGCTAAAATGGTAAATAACTAAATTCCTTGATAACAGCACTGATAACTTTTTGAGCCTATGTGGTATGCTTTTGATTCAGACTGCTGTACCCAATATAGTCACACTTACTGGCTATTGTTAAGGTAAGCTGACAGCTTACTGAGCTCTGCAGCTCAAGCTAAATTAAAATGATTTTCAGTCTCTAGTTCTGCATCCCAAATCTTACCCAGAGAAGGTGCCAAAGGTAAATGAGGTGAGAGCAGTGCACCCTTTGCGTGAAATGCTGGCAGCATCAGCACCTGCAGCCAAATATGTATTGGCATGGCGTCCAAGTGCTCTTGCACCTCTTTTTAGCTCTTGCCACTATGTACAGTGCATTTGCTCAGGGAAAAGAAGAATCCGAAGCCCAGATTTGAATGCCATAGTGAATGAACTTCACAGAACACAGCCGGTCAGGGTCTTTGCACTGATCATTTCCCTCCCTCTTTAAAACAACAACAAACAAAACCTCCCACCAACCAACCAACCAATGAGCCTGAAAATTGAGTATCTTTGACATAGACTACAGGGATGATAACTACCTTATCTGAGGGGGAATACTGTTAGTGCTGTGCAGTCCCCCAGCACTGAGCTGCACACTTTGGATTTAGTAAAGCCAGGAGAGAAAGAAAATGGAGACGGATGGGCTGGTAAGTGCCATTTATTGATAACACAGGGCTGGGCACCTTGAGCTGGGTGTGGAAGAAAGAAAAGGTTACCTGAAGTAGCTCTGAAGACTCCAGACAAAGACTGATTTGCTTTTGCTTTTCTGTTTTGGTGTCTCAGGTATTTAATGAGCGTTGCCGAATTCATTACAAGCCTCCGAAGAGTCAATGATGTGAAGTACTTTCCATCAATGTGGTCCATAATCATGAGAGCCAAACTGGAAAGAGACCTTGGGCGAGCCATACTTGGGCCTTGCAGAACCAGGATAACCCAGTCTTGCTTTATTTTGGACCTACTTAGCTGGAATCTCAAGGTTTAAATAATTCTCCTGTAATTAAGAGAAAACAACTCCTCTTTTGTACAAAATATGTGAACAAATGAGTTTTATAGTATTAAAATAATTTTCAGATGGAATGTGAAAATGGCATCTTTCTTGAACTTCTCAAGCTGCAGATGTCTTTGAGGGGAAGACAGAGTAAAGGAAACAAACAACAAAGGAACAAACAAAATCCCAGCTCAGAACGGGAAGAACAGGGTACTCCTAGAACCAGTGCACAGTACACGATCAGCGAGCATGGTGTGTTTGTGTGAGTAGTTCACAGAAATTCAACAGAATATAGAGATTCAGAATGATAAACTGCGGGCTCAGCCCACACCAAAGCAAGAAACTACCAACTTGTTCTGAACCACTCAACACCAGTGACATTGTTTCAAAATTTGAATGTGGACACCATTTTGCCATTGTTCCCCCTTGCTGACAGGCAGCATCTGTGTGGTCTTTGTTACAAAGGTCTGGATTTTGCTTTTAACAAAGGCTGTAATGTTGATTAAAAACACTTGGGGTTGGAGATGAAGATAGGTATTCAAACAGCATTCAGGAAGCAGGCAGTCAAATGTCCAGTGTCTGCATTCCATCCCTACTCTGCACCCCTTAAAATTAATTCTGTAGGTGAGTTGTATTTGAGTGGAGGAAACAGTGGTGTGTGCCTGATACTGCTGAAGCTGGCCACAGTGCTGGGTTTAGAAAGTTTTAAATGCAACACTCCTGTGGCAAGGCAGCAGTGGTAGCATCATTTAAAACAGGATAAATGTGAGGAAAATGAAATTGCTGTAATCATGTATCTAATTTTTACTAACTCTAGTTGACTGACTATCAAATAACAAGGTCTGCTTGGTTACCAGCTCTTTTGTTACAGAGTAGTAATAAGACTACCACAGAGACATAAAGTGTAACCTCTCAATACCCCTGAAGAGTTAATCACTGTTCTACTGTAACCATTCGTTTAAATCTAGAGCCAAGAAAGTAGATATGAATAAGCCTTCGTATGGACAAACTTCTGAAACCCAAGAAAGCTTCTGAGTCCCAAGTACCCCTCTTCAAGTGTTTACAGCCTGTTTACAGAGTTATACAAGAAAGCTGAATTAATCTATTTGGTTTACTCTGAGCACTGAGGATTCTTTCTTACATTATATGGCAAATTATGTGGATCAGAGGCTGGTTTGAATCTTGCTGTTGAACTTGTTGGAACACTAAGGTGAGTACCTGGAATTGCATGTCATGCTTTGGGGCATGGGGAAGGAGGAAGAGGCTTTGCCGTATTAAAGGATCATAGAATTGTTTGAGTTGGAAGGGACACTTAAAGGTCATCTAGTCCAACTCCCCTAAAGTGAACAGGAACACCTACAGCTATGTTAGGTTGCACATAGCCCCTGCCTGACCTTGAGTGTATCTAAGAACAGGTGTTGCAAGCCAAAGCAGCTTGTGGTTCGTTACATTGATCATAGTCAAATTAAGACTCAGAATGGAGTCAAGTGCTGAACGAGCAAGGGTGTGCCTTTATTAAAAGATGAGTGAGTGAGAGAGGAAAGAGAAGAAAGAAGAAAAAAAGGAAAGAAAAGCAAGTCAGCACCACAGATACCATGATGTCCTGAGAGTCCATCTTCCTCCTCCTTCTTCTGGGGCTGAGGATGTGGTGGGACAAGTACCACCAGCTGTGGTGTTGGCAATGCCATATGATGGTCCCTTCCAATTGGACCAGGAGCAGTTGCCAGGTGGAGAGTGTCTGGTACCTTATGCTGTGCACATATGGAACCAACAGTGCTTCTTTTGTGTGGTGGTCGTGGAGGGTTATGTGTGGGGGTGGACCCAAGACCACCTAAGCAAGATGACTAACTCCTGGCTTCTTCGTAGCGCTTGGGCACAACGTGCATTTGTTCTGCAGCTTTCAAAGGAGTGTTACGGGACAGTTTTTGTTCTGAGGCCTTCACAGGATTGTTACAGTTTTGTCTCCAGTCACCAGTTAGCTGCAAGTCCGTCTCTTAACCAGTGAGAGAGAGAATTCACGATGTTACACAGTTCTGTATAGCGCTGTTGTGTAGTAGTCAGAAAGAAATATGTCACCTTATTCCCACAAGGGGGCGTCCACCACCTCTCCGAACAACCCGTTCCATTGCCTCACCACCGTTAAGATACAGAACCTTAATGTCCCATCTAAATCTCCCTTCTTTTAGTTTGAAACCACGTTCCGTTGTCCTGTCACAGCAGACCTTGCTAGAGTCTGTCCCAATCATTCTTATGTCTCCCTTTTAGAGACTGAAGGGCCACTATCAGGTCATGTCAGAGCCTTTGCTTCTCCAGGCTGACCAGCCCCAGCTGTCTCAGCTTGTCTTGTGGGGGAAGTGTTCCATCCCTTGGATCATTTTTGTTGCAGCCCAGAATACTTTTGTAAGGGCAGGTAGCGACAGAACAAGGGGAAATGGCTTTAAACAGGAAGAGGGTAGAATCAGACTAGGTACTAGTAAGAAATTATTTACTGTGAGGGAGGTGAGAAACTGAAACAGGCTGCCCAGTGAGGTTGTGGATGCCCCCGCCCTGGAGACATTCATGGCCAGGCTGGATGGAGCTTTGCGCACCCTGGTCTAGAGGGAGGTGTCCCTGCCCTGCAGGGGGGTGGAACTAGATGATCTTAAAGGTCCCTTCTGACCCAAACCATTCTGTGTTTCTATGATGCTATGATATGGTTGGCTTTCTGGGCTGCAAGGGCACACTGCAGGCTCACGTCCAGCTTGCCATCCACCAGTACTTCCAAGTCCTTTATGGCAGGGCTATGCTCCACCCTTACACCCCCCAGCTTGTCCTGGTAGTGGGGTTAACACAACCCAGGTACAAGAAGTTGTACCTGAATTTGTTGAACTTCATGGGTATTTCAGATCTTTCTGTGAATTGGGAAGTTTTGCAATTGTTAATAAGTGGCACTGGTGTGAGCTGTGGACCATACTAAGCGGGTACAGGTAAATTACTTTGTGTCTAGTAAACCCCTTCCATTCTGGAATTGAGCTTCATTTGTGATTGAATCTTCCTTCAATTTTACCATCAAGTTTGTCACAAATTTTCTTGGGTCCTGGACCCAACAAATACCTGGATTTCATCTCTTTCTGTGGTCAGAAGCATTAATTGATGCCCCTGTCCAGAGTCTAGATCTCCTGCTTGCCCTTGTAACGGGCCATTATAGATTAGAAAGCCCTCTCCAGTGTATAATTCTTACTTCTTGTTGTGAAATAAAAAGGAAAAATTTTCTGACATTTACTGCTGTTCTCTTCTGTAGCCCTTAGAAACTCAAGACTGATGAAACAGCTGATCTCTTTACAGAAAGTTTTTAGGATATAATTTGATAACCTTAAAGCAGACTGAGGGAGGAGACTTTTGACTGCTACTATAGGCTGGTGACAAATTTCTGGTGCTGAAGTTCAGATTTCTGTTCATGTTTATAGTTGATGTACAATTTCAGAAATCTCTTGAATTCAGGATCAGCATCAGGAGGGAAACCTTTTATTTTCAGAATAACATGTTAAGGCTGTTGTTCTTGTGATGATGCCAGCTGGATCCTCAGATGGAAGGTGAAGAGCTGCTCTCTTTTCACAGCCCTTGAAATTTGGTTCAGACCATGTTCATTTCAGTCATGGTCAGTCCTGTATTATCATTGTGAAATGACAAGACCGATTTACTTGCATAGGCATCCCAATCATTTCTATGGAGCAGGCTTTAATTTCTTGTTCAAAAACAGCTCAAACACATTTTTGCTTCTGTTTTGTTTCTCTACTGGTACTTTTATTGGCAACACTTTGTGTTTATTACTTAAAATTGCTTACATGGGACCAGAGAGTAGTAGCCTACAAGCTGCGAAGCTATTTTTCTTCATGAGTTTAATAGTATATACCACTAAATGCTACTCAACTTTAAGGCCAAAAAGAAGAGTAGTGCTGCTGTTCTTCCAGTTAACAGCAGTGCACTTGTGTGAAAAGAAATTGCAATCTCTGCAAATGCTGAGCATACTCTGGAATCGTATGTAACATCAAACGTGTTTTAAACAATGGAGACACAGGCAAGCTTGTCAGTGTTCTGCAAGGATGGCTGTTCCTTTCAAGGCAGTGTTCCAAATGCTGATTCATTACATCCAGAGCTTTATGAGAGGTTTAAATGAAGACTGCATTGGACAGTCTGTTGACCCTGACCATCTTTGGCAACAGGTCTGTGAGATGTCAGCATTTTGAGAACTTCATGGTTCCATGGGTTCATGAACTATGTGTGTAGGAGAGGACTGCATCCCAGTGTTAGACATATCCCTATATTTTGAGACAGCCACTATTGCTTCTGGGAAGGAAAACAAGCTGATTTGCATGTGTGAACTCTGGCATAATGATGATCTGAATGAGATAACTGAGTGCACCCTCAGTAAGTTTGCAGATGATGCCAAGTTGGAGGAAGTGTTAATCTGCCTGAGGGTAGGAAGGCCTTACAGAGGGATCTGAACAGGCTGGACTGATGGGCTGAGATCAATGGGCTGAAGTTCAACAAGAATGAGTACTGGGCTCTGGACAGTGGTCACAACAACCCCAAATGCTACAGTCCTGGGGCAGAGTGGCAAGAAATCTGCATGGAGGAGAAGGATTTGTGGGTGTTAGTTGACAGCTGGCCAAGGAGGCCAGTGACATCCTGGCTTGTATCAGAAATAGTGTAACCAGCAGGACCAGGGAGGTGATTGTTCCTTTGTACTCAGAACCTCAGTGAGGCCACATCTCAAGTATTCTGTTCAGTTTGGGGCATCTCACTACAATAAAGACATTGAGTACCTGGAGCTTGTCCAGAGATGGGCAATGAAGCTGTGAAGGGTCTAGAGCACAAGTCTTATGAAAAGTGTCTGAGAGAGCTGGGATTTTTCAGTCTGGAGGAGATTCAGGGGTGCTGTTATTGCACTCTACAACTCACTGGAGGGAGGCTGTGGTGACGTGGGAATTGGTCTCTTCTCCTGGGTAACTGGTGATAGGACTAGAGGAAATGGCATCAGGTTATGCCAGGGGAGGAAAATAGTTTTATCTGAAAGAGTGGTCAGGCAATGAAAAGGGCTGCCCAGGGAGGTGGTGGAGTCACTGACCCTGGAGCTATTCAAGAAATGTGTAGATACTGTACTAAGCAACATGGTTTAGAAACCAAGATTGTTGGTAAGTGGACTTTTGGGCTGAATGATTTTGGAGGTCTTTTCCAACCTTAATTCTACGATTCTATGTTAATTGTTAATGTTGATTTCCTTCCATCCTGCACAACTTGGCATTAGGGAGGAAAAAAAAAAAGTTCACGTGCCTTGAAGCCAAAACCAAGAAGCCCAGAAACATGAAGTCCAATGAGTCATTTCTACATAACATTAATGTATTTAGTATCACTCCTGGGGTCTACCTGAGATTGTAACTTAACTTTGTACTTGATTCAATTCTTGCATCAGAAGCAAGGGTTCTCCAGAGGAAGTATGTTGCTCTGGGGACCTTGTCACCATCTCTTTTCAAGGGAGTTACTGAGATCTGCATCCTAGTGAGTGAAGAAATTTGTAAAATGGCCTTATTTAGCACTGGCATTGCAGAGTTATTGAATGTATTCTGTGACTTCTGACCTCAGTAAGGTGAACTGGCTCTGCCAGTTTATTAGCTCACCTGCCTTGCTGTGGGAGTGAAATGAAAGCATATCAGTGTTTCAGTGAATAAGCTGTGTCTTATGCAAAAGAATGAGGTCGAACTCATTGGCTTGAGTTGTCACGTACTCCATGAAATGTGCTGTGAGGATGTCATCTGGAATGGTGAATTCAGAGGAAATGGCAGATACCGTCTTGAGCACCTGTTCCTGAGAACCGGGAATATATTTCACTATGTTCAGAAAGATGTGTCAGGAGAACTGTTTTTCCTCATCTGGCTTTCATTGAGACACATAACACCGCTGCTCAGGTTTGGGAAATTCTACAACATCTTCATCTGTAACATGCTCCTATCTCATTCTGTATACCCCTGAATTTAAAGCTCTGTCAGCCCCAGTTTCTCAATCTCAAGTTATTTGTACCAAGAAGAGGCCTTGAAGCTAGATATGAAGTACATGTTTGCAGTGCGTTGCATCACTTGTTGTCTGTGAGGAAGTCAATTTTCAGGAAAAGTGTAAATGGTACTACATACTGAATTATTACCATGATTGTCTGAATGCAACCATAGGTTTTGTAGGAAAAGTATGGAATTAAATAATTTGTGGTACTTTCCTGAGCCTAGGATTGTTTTTTTTCCCCCCACCTTCTGGTTCTGATCAAGCACCTTTCTGATCAAGCAGAAGCAAGTAAATTCACTGCACACAAAACAAAATCTGCTTCTCTTTCCCGCTCAGAAGGCTACTGAGATAATAGAATCATAGAATCGCAGAATAGCTTGGGTTGGAAGGTACCTTAAAGCTCATTCAGTTCCAACCCACCTACTTTTGGCAGGGTTGCCACCCACCAGCTCAGGCTGCCCTGAGCTGCCCACCGTCCAACCTGGCCTTGAACGCCTCCAGGGGTGACCTCCTCTACTCAGCAGGGGTCTGTGATGGAGTCATCCAAGACTGGGAGGAATAACACACACCAATTTATTGAGAGCTTTCTTAACAACAACTGACACTCTACTCAGAGGTAGAACGGGCTAATTTGCCAGTTATGATTAGTAAGCATTACAGGAAATAAAGTATTAGCCAATGACTACTACACGAAGTGAAAGAATAGAAGAAGATAAAGAGAAAAGATAAGGAAAAAAAAAAGAGGAAAGAGATAGACAGACAGAGATGCAGACACAGCAAATCAAAGTGGTTCACCACCCCTTGATCTTGATGTCTTGGCATCTAGTGCTGACCTCCAGTAGTGGTGGCTTGTCCCAGGTTTATGTTGGTCACAAATGTAATGACGATGGTACAAAGTCATAGTGTGAAGTGGCTGAGCCTGCTCTTTTGCAGTGATTGCTTCTGGCTTCAGGATCTCAGCAGGAACTACCTTGTTCCTGTCTTCCAGGCCTTGCAAATTTAAGTCAGCAGGTAAGAGGAAGCAGGGAAAAGCCAGCTTCTATCTTGCCTTCACAGGATACAATGGCATCATCTCCAAATCTCCTGTTTCAACTGGTTTCATTTGCTCCCAGGCCAGGTCTTCAGTCAATAAACCCTCTTGGGCCCTCCCATTCGAAGGCAAACAACTCCAAAGAAATACTTTCAAATGTGAAACTGTCCACAAAGTGATGTTGATTGCCTCATGCTGATTTGAGACACTCCTTACCAGTCTCAGACAACATCCCTTCCTTCAATTGTGCCAACTGCACCGCTCCACTTGGTGTCGTCAGCAGACTTGCTGAGTTAACTTGATCCCATCATGATACAATTTCAACAGGACTTATGCTAAGGAAGTTACTGAATGGTTTCTTCTGATCTTGGATGGTGTTGGGAAATACTAGGTGTGACTTTGATTAATTTCCCGAGTGGATGGGGTAGTCACCTGTATGTGGGTGAAGCAAGAGATTCTGGTTTCAGCCCAAACCATCTGTCTTAAGGTGTGGGGGCTGGAGATTGTCATTTACTCTTTTTTATTGATTGGAAATTTTATGCACATAAGATCTTAAAGTGTTCTCTAAGATCATTTAGCATGACTATAAATGCTGCTTGACATGGTTTTTGCCTCTGTTTTCCCCATTTCTCTTCCCCTCTGGTTCAGTAATGGTAGGCTCCATATGTTAAACGTCACATGATTCTATGACACATGTATATGTATTTATAGGAGGTGCTTGGTGATACTTCTCAGACTGCTCTGGACATCCCTCTTCAGAACGTCTGCACATCTCAAAGAAGTTTCCTGCCACCATGATGACTGGGGGCCTATCTGACACTGAACCTGCTACTCCAGAGGTCCAGCATCTTGCTGACCAGGTGAGTTGCACCACACCTATAGATGAATTCTGTGTAAGGGGCTGAATCGTGAATCTTGTGCGAAGGTAGGAAAGAGCATGTGGTGATACTGAGTGTTTAAACTGAAGAAGCTGAATATGGGATCCCTGTAGTTGCCAGTGCATATTTCCTCAGCATTTTGGATAGGTGCTGTGCCAGTAAGACAAAACCAAATGATGTTTCTGTCTTTGTCTGTAGGTAGGCATAGTGCTGCCTACCTTTAGGTACTTTTTGCGCATAAGTGGAAGACCAATCTACTATGCCAGCATTGAGGTAGATGTGTTTGAAGGGAGAAGATTCCTCACGTTATTGACAAACTGCAGATCCTGTTATGCCCTGTGGGGCAACAACTCTTAAAAGGCCATGAAGTGCATCCCGAGGAGCAGGAGGGGGACAACAGTGCACAACAAAGCTCCTTTCATGACTCCTACCAGGTGGTTCCAGCAGTTGTCTTCACCCTCACAGTTCTGAGGGATGAGTTCCCCCCTCTTTGACAGCTGGCTAGAGTGTAGCTTATGCCCTCCTTAGGAAACTCATATAAGTTGTAGAGGAGCAGAAGATGCTGGCTGACAGTGCTACACTCTGCTGTGTGTGCAGGACTCCAGCTCCCTTTCTTGAGATGCCTTAGGGGACAGTGTTTGCACCAGCACTGCTGTGTTTCCTGCAAGCTTGCAGGCTGGGAGCAAGCAGTGATGGAGTCAGGATAAGGTGAGCTGGGCTGTGTGCAGGGGGAGGCACAGCCAGCAGGAGATCCTGCAAATAGGCTGTGTAGGTTGGACGTATAGGTAGGGAAAGGTTGGAGTAGGAAGGATGGGGATAGTGGATAATACTGACAGGCTCATCAGTGGGGAGATCATTTACTGCAGAACAGGAAGGGAAAGGGTTATCCAAAGTTGTTTGGTGGATATGAATTGAATTATTCAGGAGCAGTATCACTGTTCCTCCTATATAGAACTCTGTAACAACTGTGGAGGATAATACAGATAATATGGTGCTCTTCTATACTCAGTATCTTTGGGAAAGTGAAAATGAATTATTCTTCAATGTTTATTTTCTACAAGGTGACATTTCTGCCTTGTGCTGAGAGTGGGAAAGAGAAGTCCCCCTGGTCCTCCCCAGGATCATCCCCTGGTCCTCAGCCACCCTTTTGCTGGCTCTTTTTCTTTGCAGAACCTCACACACTGCTGCAGAGCCCCTCATATGGTTTATAGGGAAAACATCATTGTGAAGGCATGAGTTGTGTTGGGGCATCCCTCCTGTGCTCCCAGCTGGATAAATGTCAACTTTTAATGATGTCATTCTATATGATTTTATACTCTGTGGGAGTAATTGGCATTATTTGAGTGAAGTTATGAAAAGCGTTTGCAAACTGTGATATGTTCAGGGTCTGTCAGCCTTTGGGATTCTGTGGTTGTGTACTTGCACCTTTGCCTTCTCTGTCACCTAATCCTTAGTGATCTAGGGGATGCTGTTTGTTCAGTCTCCTTGTTTTATAGCTGTTGCCTAAAACTGAGGAATGTTTGGTGTTTAAACAGCTGATAAGGCTTAGAAACGTAATTTTTTTCCATTTGAGGATTAAGAAGCTGCCTGTCTGGTTTTACAGAAGGCTCTATCTGTAAGTGACAAATGGGGAAATAGTGGTCAGAGTTTGTGAGGCATCGTTAAGTCTGGAGAGGGGCAACGCTGGTGTCTTTTCTACTGAGGTAGGAATAAGGAGAACCACAGTTAATCCCATCCACCTGGCTGGAATGGGACTGGAAATTTTCCCGGCTTGCTGGAGTCAGCAGCTCCTGAGCTGGAAGCATAGCTGTCCGCTGCCTGGAACAGAAGCCACGTGGCGAAGCCTCACTAGTGGGCAAGAGGAGCAAAAGGCTCTGGGCAGTTTGAGTAAACAATTGGAGTACAAGATTAGGGGAAACCCACATATGATTAATGGAAGTTACTGGATTATTTCTGCCTGAAAATAGTTGATCTGGATTTTACTGAGGTGGTTTTTGGGGTCTACTTAGTAGGAAGAAATGCCATGGTAACATCCAAATCAGCTGTGCTGAACCATTATTTTATGCCTTCTAGAAGGCAGAAATAAGTTTTCTGGTTATGTGTGTGTTTCAGGAAAAACTATTACACTTGGTTTTTCTTTTTAACATGTATATGAAAATTTTGTAAATGTCTGAGCTGTGCATATTTTAAAGATTCACAGGCCTTAAACTGGGCACTGTGTATAAGCATGTCTACCTGAGCTGTCAGGGTAAACGCTGTCAACACAGAGCAATGCTTCTTTACAAGTCTTATGAAGGAGCAACTGAGGTTAGTCTGGAGGAGAGGAGGATCAGGGGAGTCCTCATTGCTCTATAGAACAGCATGAAAGGAAGTTGTGGTGAGGTGGGGGTCGGCCTCTTCTCCTGTATAACTTGCAATAGGACCAGAGGGAATGGCCTCAAGTTGCACCAGGGGAGGTTCATTGGGAAGAATGAACCACCAGGGGAGGTGGACATTGGGAAGAACTTCTCCAAAAGAGTGTTCAGGCAGTGGCACAGGCTGCCCAGGGAGGTGCTGTAGTCACCGTCCCTGGAGGTGTTCAAGAAACATTTAGATGTTGTACTAAGGAACATGGTTTAGTGGGAAATATTGGTGACAGGTGGACAGTTGGACTACAAGATCTTGGAGGTCTCTTCCTACCTTGGTTGGAATAGAATCTGTGATTCTTCTGAAGCTACACTATCTGCAGCTGCTGTGTAGCAAATGGCTGATGATGTTTATGGAGATCTAGCACTGACTTTTGACAGGAGACAGTTTATCTGGACAGCTTATAAGAAAAAAAAATTATTAGGAAGACTAATTATAATGAGATTTGAAAGAATGCTGGAGGCAGTGCTTCAAGTAGGAAAGAGAGCTGAAGATTTGGATGTAAATTGAGTTATTTTGGTGGTTCTGAGTTTATTTCATTGTGGGTGTGTGCTTAGAAAGCTGAAAATTTGAATGGGTGGGAAATATTGAAAGCTTAAATATGAACCTCCCAAACATTTTTTTCCTTTCTGTTTACAGGTGAAGCCACAACTAGAAAGCAAGGAGAACAAGACCTATTGCACCTTTAAAGCCATTGTATACCGGACTCAAGTGGTTGCTGGAACCATCTACTTCATTAAGGTTAGTAGATATTACAAGAGGGACTGCTTTGTAGTTAAACAATGTAGGTGGACTTGCTTCCATTTCTTGCCACTATGCAAATGTAGAAAACCCTCTTATGTGCCCAGTGGAGTCAGGAGTATCTCCAGCTGTTTATAAAGTTCCTCTGTCACCACTGTAGAACAGGAATATAAAAACTTAAAAAAGCATGCATGGCTTCTTCAGATGTGAATGATAACTTTTTGCAGGACCAGCTCACTCAGAGATTATGGTTTGCCTCATCAGCTCAAATTATCTCTACCAGCCAGAGCTCAGCAAAGCAGCCACTGCTTTCCTATTGCCCTTCTGTTGCCAGGTAGTGATTATTCAGATTAATTCCAGGTCAGCCCAAGGATCTGATGAAGTATTTCGTCAATGTAATGCATGCAAGCATCCCAGATTCTGCTGACTAAGGCTGCATGCAGGCATGTGTTCACACTTCAGTTCTGTGCCATCTGCTGCAGAGGTACAGCCTGCATGCTAGTTCTTGCTTTATTTAAAAACAAACCAACCAACCCAAAACAACAAAAAAGTCAACACTTTCATTTGTGAAAGAAGAGTGCTTCACTTGGAGTCCTGATAGTGTGATTCATCCTCTTCTGGAAAACCTTACCCATGGATTTGAGCAGCTTTTTGAGAAGTAGCATGTCAGAAATTAAAGAACACAGTTTGCAACCAGAATGAAAGGCAGGAAAACACTACTAAGAGGCAGGCTGGCTTTCTGTAAGTAGAGCAAACACTCCATTTACGTGTGGCTATCAGCCTGCATAGCATGCACTCCCTTGACATGAAGAGAATTGGTAGTTGGGGTTTGGTGCACAGTGATTCTGAGGAGACACAAGCATTTGCTCTCATATTTAGTTGATCCATGGAAAGACAGACAAGCCAAACTTTCCTGAGTCTGTCCTTAAAATAACTTCAGTTAATTCTACATTCTGTGGGTGCTGGGAAATTGCTGGACTACATATTATATGGCCAGTCTGAGTCTTACTTAAAGGAATGATGTTTATCCTTGTCCTGCTCCTGTGAGATGAGCCTTCATTTTTTGGGCAAGATGCTAATGAGGAGTAACAATTCACAGGAAAGCTGTGGTAAAGCCAGAAGTCATGAGTGGTTGCTAGTTGGGTTTGCTTGCTGGCTTTTGTATACTGATCCAAGTGCATGATGTTTCAAGCTGATGGACTGAGTAGAATCTCAAGGAGCTAAATAGATAGGATTCATCAAAATGTTTCTCCTGTTATTCCTTTGGGTGCTTCCATACCTGGGCAGTCCTCATTTTCCATTAACATGAGTCTGAAGGTTTTTATAATGGTTTATCACAGTCTCTATCACATACAAAAATAGTCACGATTTACAGTCCAGACTTGGTTAAGAGTTGTGGAAGTGGAACTGGAGATGTGCCTAAAATTAAGCTTCTGACAGAACATATTCTTCTGAGTATGGGCAGGAATCTTTTAGTTGTACACACAATCCTCACTCTCCTTCTGTTCTTGCTTCCAGGTCCAAAATTCTGATCGTGAATTCGTCCACTTAAAAGTATTTATACCCCTTCCTCATGAGAACCAAGACCCCAGCCTTATGGGTTTTCAGACTGGCAAAACCAGAGATGATCCTCTGACCTACTTCTGAGGGCGGTGAGAATGGTTCCTCACTTCTGCAAGCCACTTGTGGATTCTGCTTCTCTCAGTAAATGCATGACAATAAAATGTTTTGAAAGCTGTTCATCTACTGTGTGTCATGTCTAGATCTGCTGCCTTGCTAAGCTTGAGTGGGCTCTGAAGTACTAGTCACAGCTGCTTCTGCCACCTATAACGTAGCTCTAAGTCAGAGTACACTACATCTGTCAGCTCTTCTTTCCAGGTACTGTCAAGCTCTGAAGACAAAGCTCAGGCTGTTGTGAGAGTACTTTTGAGTGTAACAGGCCACATACCTGGGTTAGCTTTGAGTGCATTAATTACAACCTACTGGCTCCTCTTAAGAAGCCGTGCGAGGCAAATGTATTTCTGGAGGAGGAGCTGAGAAGTCAAACTGTGTGCCTGTCCCTAAGAGCAGCTTGGCTGTTTGGGGTGGGGTTGAGGAAGGGGTGGAACTACTCAAAGTAGCGGGAGGAGCTGCAGCAGTAATAGTTGAATCCCAGTGTTCAGGTCCTGGAACAGTGGGGGAGGTATGAAGCTCACTCTTTTTTCTAGCATTAGTGACTGCAGTGACAACAGTCCTCAGTCAAGACTTCTGCAGCGACAAAGATGGAGGGCAACCCCAAAGCACTGCAACCCTATTTTCCTGCTGGCAACCACTCAGGCAGGGTCTCTTGAGTTAGCTGCCATGCAACCCTGAGCTGGTGCTCAGGTGTGAGACATCAAATCAAAAACACTTTAAGTCCTTAAAACACAAAGACAACCCATGGATTCCTGTGAATTTGGGATTACTGCCTAGTATTTTTCCATCAGAGCTGAATCTTGTTGTCAGACATCTTCAAACACTGTAAGTCTGGCTTTATCAGCACTAGCTGTCCTCCACTCAGAACAGCATTTTTGACAGACTTCCCCCCTCCTAGGGGAAATGTTCCTCTCTGCCCACTCTCTGGGACCTGCAATTGCTGAGGGCAGGTCCCATTAATAAGGTCAAAGGCAGCACTGAGTATCTCAGTGTTTTCTATGCCCTCTGTCAGCAGGCCCACCATTTTCCTTAGCACTCCTCTTGCTGCTGATATACCTGCTGAAGCCTTCCTTGTTGCCTTTCATGTCCTTCACCGTACTAAAATAAAGTACTGCTAATTAAAACATAAAAACAAATGTAAACATTAGGACACCTGGAGCATGGAAAAGGCTTATGGAAAAAAGCTCTGAGTGAGATAACCACCAGTACTGAAAAACTAGTACAGAAAATAGTGAAACACCAGTGAAATACACCATCTAAATTTGAAAGAAATATTTATTGTCATAAATGCAGAAATGCTTGTCCAGCTGAAATCCCTTTCTAGTTCTCCTCCTCAGCACTCAGAAAATAAGCAATTAACCACAACAAAACTCGTACATCCCCTACTCAACATTATATCCTACTGGCAGCAAGAGGATAAGCATGACTACCAAGGGAATGTTTCTTACAAAAGACTGCAGTCTGCCCCTCTCTCTTGCTTCAGGTCTTTGCCAATAAAAAGCATAATACAATTTAAATCTACAGATGTACTCACAGTTGGAAAACAGCACATAAAGATTCATGTTTTCCCCTTGCTCCTTGCTGCAAGTATTTGAGTGCTGCAGTTTCCTGATCACGGCAGTCGACAAGCACAACACAGTATTAAGCTACACTGCAATCAGTGCAGCAACTCAGGTTTGCATTAGCAAATGGTAAAAGGAGAGCAATGTGACTCATTTAGATATTGCACAGCAAGGGAATGGCATAAGAAAAAAAAATGGATTTTCTTTCCAGCATTAAGTTAAAAAAACCAGGTTTTCTTTGTTGGCGCAGAAATCAACATTTTGCAGTCTACAGAAAATACACATAAGAAACCATTAGGAAAATGCATGAGATATATTTGTTAGAAAAAGGTCAGTTCATCATGCTTGGTCTTGCTGCTCTGGTATCCATGAAGACTCAGTGGCTTGTCCTCATGAGGAAGGCTTTTGAACACCCGCAGGTGCATGAACTCATCATTGCCAACGTGGACCTGAAAAATGTGAAAACCAGTGAGGGGTTAGGGGCAACCTTCACCAGGAGGATTTAGGTGGACATGTTTTGAGGATGGGGGAATCACAGAGGTGGTAAGAAAAAGCATCCCTTCAGCAGGTGCCACCGTGTTCTGAGGCAGACTGGGAGCTGTGTCTTGGTGGAAAGACCACCTCAGCCCTTGGATCTGCAAGCCCTCCCTCTACCTGAGATGGGGAATGTACAGACAGGGAACGGAGTTAGTGAGAATCTTATCTGGAACAACAAGCACTTCTAGTGCTTTGACCACAGTTAGTTGGTTATTTTTCTTTTTTCCTGTGTGTGTGTGTGTGTGGCATCACCACAGGCAGAGTTAGAGAGGGTTTGATGCTCGGCTGTACTTTCACACACCCAGGCTTCATGTAATACATTAGTGCTCAGCACTGTGGACGTGAAACTATTATGAAATCAACTTTCACGAAATAACTGAAGAGTACAAATTGAAAATAGAGAAACATGCATATCTCCATTCAATACAGGCAAGGAGACAGGCTGGGAGGTGGTGGGGAAATGTTTTTTCTGTTCATTTTTTTAAATGCACAAACATTTTTCTTATTAAGGCTAAATCACAAGCATTTCTGTGTAGGTAAGTAAAGGGAAAAAACACTCCAATGTTGATCTTTTTTTTTCCATTGCCCAGTGCCCTCTACCTTGATGAAGTAGTTTGTTCCTGCCACCACCTGAGTTTTGAACTCCACTGCAGTGAAGACATCAAAGGTCTTCCCTTCTTTCTCTTCTAGCTGAGGCTTCACCTTAGGGAAACAAGAAACTGGTTAAGACTCATATAGTATTCAATATTTATGACTTATGCCTCATGCCATCAGTGTGCCTCATTACCCTTCCAGAACCTTATTTTACATTAAATCAAGGTGAGGTACCCAGGCAAGCAGCAAAGGCAACACAGTGATGTGATTCAGTCACCACCAACTGAAACCAAAGATGCTGTGCTCATTCTACGCTCATTCTGACAAACTATTTCTGCTGTTAATGACCCTGCTTCCCTTTGTGTCCTATATATTTAGCAACAAATGTAAAGATCTACATGGACAAGATTTTAAAAAGACAATGTTTAAAATAAATCTCATTTTTGCAGCTAGAAAAAGCAGCCCTTGGTAGTCTTCAACATTAGCTCCCTTTCTGAACTGCAGAACAAACAGGCACCCAAAAACTAAACTTAGAAAGTAATAGTTCTTCTATCATTTAATAACTGCAATTCACAGCATTTCAAACTGTCAATATTTTTTTCCCAAAATATATTTTTCCAGAGTGTAAAAGCCACGCTCAGGAATTCAGAATAACTTGCCCAGTGCCCAGATGAGCTTTTGTGAGCTCTCTCCTCACGTTTGGCTGTCTAAAGCATCATGGCCATGCAGTATGGTTCTCAGTCTTGAAAGAAAAGAGGGCTTTAGGTTTCATTTACAAGGGCAATGCAAATTAGCCCTTGTGTTAGGTGATCCTGCTGCATGCTGGGTTCTCCCAGGAGGCCACAGGACTGCTCAGCCCTCCTCTACTCCAGTGCAACAGTGACAGCAGTGAGATGTTCTCTTTTCAGTTATATGATTTAGTTCCATCCTTCCCAAACTACTACATTGCTATTGCCTATACCCCACTGGCTGCCCCGGGGGAAAAAGTTGCACCACTTTGCTACCACTCTGGTGCTTGGAGGAACACAAACACTTCCTGCAACAGGAAGAACTGCAAGGTATGTGCTCCCGCCTCTCTTGCACCAAGAAAGCATGGGACCAAACTCTGGTGCTTTTCTGTACGACAGCCAACCAGTAACCATCCTGTCCCACGGAGATCTGACCACAGCACACCCAACAACTCTGCATTCTGAAGTACAAAGAGGGGTACGCTACCCCCACTCAGCATATTTGGAATTTCTAGTAGAAACTCTGGGCTCCATGAGTGCAGACAGCTCAGAGTCACATGCAGGTGCAGCTTGCCGGGTGTCACAGCAATGACTCACCACAGCATGTGACCACTGGACATCCTGACTCAGTAGGGAGAGCCCAGAGAGAAGCAATCTGTGAAAGAACCGCTATCACCAGCCCACTCTGCTACACCACAATCAAGATTAGGGCTGGGGATGCACCAGCAGGAGGTCAGCAGAAGAGGGTGGTAAGTGATGACTGCCCATTATTTGTCAGAACACATTCAGAATGCTGTGTCCAATCTTAGGTTCCTAACTTCAGAAAGATGCCAACAAACTGCAGCATGGCCAGATGGCAGGGCCACCGCATGGTCAGATGGCTGGACACTTACCCTGAGGAGGGGAAGGAGGAAATGAATACAAGGAAAGCCCTTTTCCCATGAGAACAGCCCAGCAGTGGGACTGACTGCCCAGAAAGGCCATGCTGTTTCCACGCATGGAGGTTTGTGAGAGCTGACTGGACCCAGCCCCACATGGCCTGGCACTGCAGCCCCTTCCCACCTGAATCACCTGCAGTCCATTGACAGGGCTGACCATTATGGTATTGTGGAGGATCTCTCATGATTTGCACAGCCTGCTTACTCCTGGAGCAGGTGGTTCCAGATGGCTCTGACTGAGGCTTGCCACAGCAGAGCCACATGGAAATCCTTGCTCTGGAGAGGCACTCTTAGAGGACTACCAGGCCACAGACACTGCTGTGGGCAACTGCCCTCTTCTGTCACACTGTGCCTGCTTAGTGTAGTGCCACAACTGACCAAACAAATAATCAACAAATAGGACTCTTACAAAGCAATGGCATGCAGGTGGGAACTGAAAAAGCAGCAACATGAAATACACTGCTTAGGGTAAGCAAACGGGCATGCTGTAGGGATTTCCACAGAGACTGAAGCAAATAGAATGATCTGAGAAGTCTGTCTTCATTTGACAGTGAATCATGTGAACAGCTTTTCTGTACAGTGAGAACAGCTCATCGCATACAAAGTGAAGGACAAGGGGCTTGCATAAATATAAACTTAAGAACAAGAATGTGGTGACAGCGAAACTTGACAATAAGAAAGCAGAACAGATATCCTATTGTCCTGTTATTGAAGATAAGACAACCAAAACAGATAGCCCAGCTCAACACAATACCCATGGAACGGGTTTGGGCTCTCCCCTCTTCAAGACTGGAAATCAGCAGTGAAAATGACTGTTAGATCCTATGACCATCAGACATGTCAGTCACTTTGGAATTTCTGTTCACATCCATGAAATGTGATGAATACGTATGTGTTATGCCTTTAAATGTGTAGCTGTTTCTCCCTTCGGTGTGCATGTTTGGTGGAGTGATCCCCCATGCACCCGGAGTTGTAATAAAGGGAATATCTTTGACATATGCTTGACATAACTCACTGGTGTGTCACGTTACTCTGTCGGTTTTTTTTGCTTCAACAGAACGTGTTTTCTTTGCAGCCTGTACCTCGACGCACAAGCAAATTTTAACTTGGAGTTTTCCTGTATATACTTATATATGGGAAATGTACAATAGTAACCAAAACAAGCCCGGATGAGTTTTTAAACACTGGGGCAATTTAGCTTTTAGATGCTCAGGTACACTCCATTCACTTCTGAATCCAATTGGGTTTCGCTTTTCCCCTTCAACTTACTCTCGGAATGCCCTACTCCAGCCTAGAACAAAACACATTCGGGCTCAGCGCACGTCGCACAGGTCAGGCAGCTCCCGCCTCGCCATGCAGGCGCAGGCAGCCCTCGGGAGGGAACCGAATTGCTCACTGTTTTCCCTCACGGTATCGGTCCGCCCGCTCGTATATTTATTTACTTTTTGGGGGCGGAGAGGCTCCCCGTTCGGCTGCCTACACCTGCCGCCCCCACCCCGGGGCAGGGCCGCGGCCGCAGCGCAGCGTGCAGCCAGGAGGGCCGCCTCGCCCCCGCTCCGCTCCGCTCCGCTCCTCTCCGCGCCGTGCTTCCCTTCCCGGGCGCAGCCCCCTCACCTCGTCCGCGATCTGCTGCGTCTCGCTGGTGGCGGGCCGAGCCTTGGAGGCACCCCCGCACAACATGGTGGCAGCTCTCCCTCCCCGCCCAGCCTCTGCCGAGCCTGGCAGCGGGAGGGAGAGGTGGGGAGGCGGGGCCGGGCTTAGGCCGGGCCTCGGCGGGCGGTACGGAGCCGCATCCGGGCCTCGCGCTGCTGCTCTGGGCCTAGGACCGAGAAGGGGGTGTGAATGTGTCCCATCCGATGTGTACAGTCCCAGTTCTGCGTGTCTTGGACAAAGCTGAAGGCAGATAGCCCTCTCCTCAGGGTGCCCACGAGCACCGTTAAGGTGTCTGTGAAGGAGACGATGGTTAAGGGGTATTGCTTTTGACTCCCATGGACTTGCAGCATCATCTGTTCTCCCAGCAGAGCAGGAGGATGCAGGGGTGGAGAATGAGGCTATGCTGAACTGTCTCCTTCCCGAGGTCTGGGCAACAGTGCTGGGAGATCCTCGACCCTGTCCTGCTTTAGCTGTGCCACGAGCTGGCCATCATCTAGGGGGAACAGTGGTGGCCAGTCGCAGCGTTACTCCAAACAGATTTCAGCACAGAGACCATGGGTGCTGCTAGCAATGGGATGCATCAATCCTGTCTTCAGGGGCAGGGGTGCAGAAGCCTGAGGGCTGACCTGACAGTGGATCTGGTGCAGTTCACCAAAATGATGGAGGCTGAACTGTGCCATGGTCGGTGCTGGTGGAGGAGTGGTGATGGCCTTTGAAGAAAAGGCAGCAAGCCAAAAATGGAGAGAGCAAAAAGGAACCAAAGCCAGCAGCCTTAGAAGACAGTCAGGCCCCCAGGCAGTCAGGTGCTCCAGCCCTGCCATGCCTGGGCCTACCATGACCCCCAGTTTGTCAACATTTCTCCTGCCCAGAGGCCAGGCAGGATGTGAGAAATGGATCTGCCTTGAAGTGATGCTGGCCCTGTGCAGCTCTGCATGCTTGCGCAGTGCCACAAGGCTGGCCCTACACCAAGATGAGCAGGAAAATTGGTATAATCCTTGTTGAATGGAAATCAGATGATGTTGGAAGACTTCAGTCACTACAAAGAAGCATGTCTGTAGCATTACTGTAAACATTCAATTCCTTGGAAAAAACAACAGCACTGCCCTCCTCTACCTCTTCCCAACACCCCTTGTTAAAGTTGATAAATATAGCCCTCAGTTTACCAGCAATGGATAGTTCCTACTGCATGGACAACCTACATGGGTTTGGGAGGTCATGGTGATATGCCCACAATGGAATGTGGAAGAGCTTTTGTTCCTTTGATATCATTGCTCCTCCCTGGAGAGCAAATAGGTGTTCTACCCAGGCTCTGGGCAGAGCTGGGGTGCAGCACTGGGCTGTTCCTCATCCATCAGCCAAGTCTGACAACGGAAATCCAATGCAGGGCTGATACTCTCTCTGTTTCTTGTCCCCACTGCTTCTCTACTGCATGGTCCAGCAAATACCAACAAGGGCACATCCTTTTCAGCAGGGTTTTGAGCCATGGGAGGGTGGGGAGTGGGAAGGAACAGCCATTCACATGGGTGACTTCTGATGGCACATGCTAGTGGATATTCTAGGGCTTGAACTTTCAACAGAGAGATGTTGCTCAGCTTGTAATCAGCATTATCCCCTGTGACTCACAGACAGGCTTTTGGATGTATGGCTGAGCAACCTTTCTCTAGAACTTGACAGGATGAGAACCTATACCTATATCCTCTGTGCATGGAAAAAAACAGTTTGGTTGCAAATCACCTTCACTGCTTCCTGTCCTTTTTTACTGATTTTCCCTTGCCTCTAGCATGTGCATCACTCCAATAAGGCTGCAGCAGAGGGGCTCATACAGCCTGAGCTTTCAGGGTAAGTGTGCAGTGATGGTGGATGGGGTTTCCCCAGCAAACCAAGCAGGGTTGGACTGTCACAATATAATTATGGCAGGCCATTGGAACCTCACTGTGAATCAGGGTACAACTTCCTTCTGAGTACATGGAAAACATGAAGAATACCCAAAATCTTAGCAGTAAAATATTGACATTATCTGCTGTGTGCATAGCCAGTGAGTATCCTTCCAAACAAGGCAGGCAGCGCTGACTGCGTTTCTCATGTTTGTGCACAGTTCACATCTTGTGTTGCCCTCACTGAATTCACCAAGCGCTTCTATGCTTTAAAAGCCATCTACTTCAGGGGCCGCATACTGGACCTGACACGTAGGAGTGATTCACCAGCACTACAACAAATTGGCTGCTGAACTTTTTTAATAGTGAGCCGTAATCGAAGAATTTTCTTAGTCCTTTTGCCATCTAGCGGCCATTTCTGTTCATGCATTTAGTTAGGTCCAGGAGATCACAGGTCTCCGTTACCGACCATAAACTAAGCCTGCAGCCCACAATCAGCAACCTGGGAACGGGACATGATTTTTCAGAAGCAATGAGGAATGCCCACTGGGTCCGGTGGTAGTATATGGTCTCCAAAAGTGTGACGCCAAATCCTTTTTTTTTCTTTTTCTTCCTTTTAACCTGCAGTGCCATAGCTTTAATAAATCTCGTAGTTTGCAGGCCACACAGTTAAAGTTGGATCAGTTCTTACATAGTGTAATTAAAATTTGAGCCCTCTCCAAGGTGAATATAATGAATAAACAAAAGGGTAAAAATAACTTGTCTGAACAGAGTTCTTCTTTGCATTCAGGACTTCCTCTGTGCTTTCCTGAAGCAAAACTTCTTTTCCTTATCAGCAGCAAGGGGAGGTGGCAAAACAATTTTTTATGCAGTAATGTCACCTGTAAGTTTTATTTTCCTGCTCTGGCCAGAAAAAAACACACAAAAACACAAAACATCAACCAAGTAAAAACAGTAACAAGAGAATTGTGGTATTTCCCTATCACATTCACAAGAGTCCTTTGGTCTCCACTCACAATAAGTAGCAAGCCTATATACCTTTCCACAGAGGTCTAGAGTGCCTTCATGTGTGATGAGGGGAGGTACTGACATCTTCATGACAAATGCCTGTTCTTGCATATGGGATCTGGGAAGAGGGAAGTAAGTTCTACAGAATAACCTTGTTGTGTTGAACAAGAGCCAAGACTAATGAAGTTCTGATGTGTTCTCATCAAGGCACAGTGCACCCTTCCTGCTTTAGGTGCTGTTTCTTCAAGATGGGCCAAGAGGGACATAACCTAGTTGAAGGCCTACAGGAACCAACTGTCCAATTTACTCATTTGTCTGTTCGCACATCTCAGAGCCCAACTCTATGTTTTATTCACTCCATCCTCTACCAGCATGCACACTTGCAATGTTAATCTCAAATATTGGGGGCTGTTTCTTCATTTCACCTTTTTTCATTGGCTTTGTATCAGGCCCACAAGTATTGTCACAACCAGCACAATGCTATGTGTGGGTATGAGGCGGATTAATATGGCAAAGCACAACACTGACTACGGTGTGGAAGGGTTAGCCACGTATGCCATGTGGAATATTACAGCAGCAACACTTTGTTAAGCATACAACTACTAGCGACATAATCAATCACGAATACATCTCATTGTGCTCTCGCAGCAATCTCCAGGGGGATTTACAATCCGTTCTCCCCTTCCACCAAAGCAGGCAGGCTGGAGGTAAAGCTACATCTGCTGGAAGAATCCAGTAGGAACCTAGTAGCTTGGTCTAGTGCAATGGAGTCTATGAAGGGTATTGTCCAGTATTTCCTGCTGGGCAGAGAGGAGAAATTGGGACATTACTAAATATAAATAGCAGGGTGCTCTGTCACATTAAATACTTTACATGTTCACACCCTTGGCTGTACACAGCATGCAGGATGTTGGGGGCTTTTTTATTTTCCCAGTGACCGTGCTTTCCCCAAGTGAAACCGTGTATCTTGCTTTTGAAGAGCTGAGAGTCCTGATGCACGTGGTTACAGATCACATATACTGGATAAAGAGGGAATATTATACATAGTGGGAAAGAGGAATATTATACATAAATGTAAAAGCAGAGTATAGTGGAATTGCTCAGTGCCTTCCATAGTCAGCTGAGTTGCAGTCTGGCAGGAAAAGCTTACAGAGGCAAGACAGTATGCAGAGTTCTGCTTAAGCCCCACCAGAGGCAATCTTCACTTGTCCTCCCCACGTGTCCTGATTTCAGTAAAGCAACTGCAAATTCAGTTGAAGGCTCCCCAGACATAGGCTTCTGGCAGTCTTTTCTCTGGAGGCACGTGTTTTACCCTGCTGGTGCTCGCAACAATGTGTGGTGGGGCTGTGTCACAGATATGCATCTTTGTTGTCTTTCCCATTCAGAAGCAAGAGGTGGACAAGTTCCTCTTGGGGAAGTGCTTTTCATGACCTTCTTTTGTTAGGAATGTACTGTGTTTTCTGTGACAGAGCTGCCTCCAGTGCCTATAAAATTTCGGGAGTTAGCTGATGGCAGGGAAGGCTCTGCCTCAGGACTTGGTGCCTCTTCTTTGGTGTCTCCCACCACCGACTCCTGCGAACTGGTCTCTGGGCTGGATGCTGTCTGGAAGCCAGGTTCAGCACTCAGGGACTCGCTATTCTGTAGGGCGAGCAGGGCCCGGTGCCGCATCAGGCTGTCATCACTGTTCTGGGCCTCCAGGGAGTTCCTGCGCCTAGTGTTCCTGTTGGTCATGGCATTCTTCTGTGGCTCCTCAAAACTCAGCGACAAGGTGACCGTGCCGCTCCCGAAGCTGACCTTCTGCTTGCACCCACGCTGCTGCTGTCGCTGCCGCTCAGCAGAAGCCGGTAGAGGAAAAGGGTCTTCGTGATTGCTCTTGCTGCTGATGGAGGAGGATGGGGTGGAACCAGTGGAACCTCCGAGGCTGTTGGAACGCTTGCGTGACACATTGCTGCGTCTCAGCGTGGCCCTGGCAGCCACTTTAAAAGCGTGGGCAGCTGTGCTGCAGCGTACCTCCTCGATTGTGTTGCGGGAAGGCTTGAAGAGGATGATGTAGACTTTGTTAAAGAAGATGCAGGCCAGAAGCCCAAAGCTGGCAGCCAGTATTGCAATCACCTCCACGGCAGAGACAAACTTGCCATATGTGCTGGCGTAAGCGGGGATGAAGGAGATCCAGACAATGAAGAAGATCAGCATGCTGAAGGTAATGAACTTGGCCTCATTGAAGTTCTCAGGCAGCTTTCGAGACTTGAAGGCAAAGAAGAAGCAGACGGCTGCCAGGAGACAGGTGTAGCCAATGAGGAAGCCAAGGGCCATCAAGGAGCCTTCATGGCAGGTGATGAAGATAATCTCATCCTCCAGCTCATGGTTTCGATAACTGGAAGGTGGGGCCGTGTAGAGCCAAATCACGCAGATGACAATCTGCACAAATGTGCACAAGAACACCAGGAGGAACTGGAGGTTGAGGCCCCACCACTTTCGGTGGAGGCTCGTGGGGATCTTCGCCTCAAAGACAAGCAGTACACGATTGGTTTTCACCAGAATGCAGGAGATGCAGAGGACAAAGCTGATGCCAAAAGCCGGCTGCCGCAGACGGCAAGTCCAGTTCTGGGGCTCTCCAATGAAGAACAATGAGCTGGAAAAGCAGCAGAGCAAGGAGAAGAGGAGGAGGTAGGACAGCTCCCGGTTTGTGGCCTTGACGATGGGAGTGTTGCGAAATTTGGTGAAGACTCCCAGGACAAAAGAAGTCAGGAAAATTCCCAGCACAGCGAAGAGAGTCAAAGCGATCCCAAAGGGCTCTGTCCAGGATAGAAACTCTATCTGCTTAGGGATGCAGGATGTGTGGTTCTCGTTAGACCAGTAATCCTCAGGGCACTTGTCACATGCACTTGCATCTGAAAAGCAGGAGAGGGGAGGTTTGTCAGAATGAAAGGGTGAAATGGATGACAAAGTACATGACAGCTACATACTGTCTTTCAACTAAAATGCAGGTGTTGCTCACTCCAGTTGCCAGCAGGTTCCCAATGTCATTTATCAACGTCTCAGGGTGTTTTACAGTGAAACAATGAGCCCCTCATGGGCTATACAGCAGAACAAAAGCACACTTAATTCCAGCTTTCAAAGTCCTGCCCATGCACTCTGTTTCCTGGATCAATTTCTTGATAAAATTTTCCCAAACTTGTTTGATTACTGTCAGTTGCTACACAAGATCTATTACCCTATGTTTCTTCATTTTTGTCATCTGATTCTCTTGGTCTTCATACTTCTCACACTCTTATCATCTGAAACATCCCGACTGTCTCTATTACAGAAAAAAATTTAAAAAGTGCTCACCTCCTTAAGTTCTTTCAGAGCTTATTTCATATTCTTTGGAGGCAAGTCTTAGATGTGTTTGGATTGCTTATCTCTGAAGGCAAACAATGCCCTTGACTCCCACTACACTCTCATTTCATGCTGGAACGTCGGGGAAGATGTGTCCTAAGGATACCACTCTCTTCACAGCCAGGAAAGCATCCTTCTGATAGTTGCAAAGAAAAAATCGATTCCACTGTCTCCTGCACAAAGCTAATAAGAGCCTATTGGGATGGCAACATCTGTCTCTAGTGACTGCCGTAATCAAAAGGGAGGGGGTAGCTGCTCCTGCTTTTATTCGACCCAAACAGGTCTTATGCTCCAGTGATTCCATTGATAGCAGTGGAAATGAGTGAGCTGGAAATCACATCCTACTTTATCCTTCAGTATCCTAGCAGGAGAGCAATGGGATGCAGTGAGTTCAGGGGACAAACATGCAGGAAACTCCTTTTGCAGCAACCACCCTCTGAGCTTTGCACCTGAGAGCAGAGGCTCTGAGCAAAGCTTGATGCTAATCATAGAATCACTGAATGGCTTGTGTTGAAAGGGACATTAAAGCCCATCCAGTTCCAAGCCCCTGCCATGGGTGGGGTTGCCACCACTATACCCAGGGCCCCATCCAATGTGGCCTTGAAGGCTTCTAGGTATGGGGCATTCCTGAGGAAGTCAGTAACAAGCACAGAATATTTCAAGCCCTCTTGTTCGGGAGGGTTGTTTGCAGGGAGATGACACTGCTCTCCTAATGACTGGTTGTTTTGCCTAAGCTGTTCATCTGAAAGACATGCACTATCCAGGGCTTACCAGTATCACATCATTTCATTTACTTCTGTTTAGCCAATCACTTCTATTTTTTTGCATGCCTTTTACCTGGAAGCATACTGCAAACTGCATGTGAGGCACAGCTAAATTGCCATATTTGGGAATTTAGTCACCTATACCTGATATGAGGCATCTGTAGAATGCACTGCATCCTGAAGAACTGTCTTCACTGCTGTCTTGAGCTGATCAAGACTAGAGACTACGCTGCCACTGAAGGTAGACTTCTTTCCTCATTCCTGTCCTGTCCTTTGTTCCAAGTGGAAACTCAGCCTCCCAAAAATGAGGTTACTTTCAGGAAGACTAGAGACCTGAACCTATTTGCTCTTTGGTTATACAAGTACTTCTGGATGAAAGCAAAGAGCTAGGGGAGAAGAACAGAGATTCTCTCCTTTGGTAGTATTAGTACATCAACTTGATGAGACTGCTTGTGAAAATGTTCTCTATATCTATAAAACTGATAAGTACAAGAAATAAGAGAGTGTTACTGTCAGCTGAAATTGAAGCAGAAAACTGTGGAACCAGAAGGCAGTTGTCCCTCAGCCACATAAATCTTGCAGATATACCAGTGCCAGTTCCCAAAATCTTGTGAAAAACAACAAATGATCCATATTACAAATGACCAGGATTGTTTCTATTTAATTAAAAAATGCTACACCAGAGCAACTTGTACTTATGTTTACATACATATACTGTAAGTACTCTTCTATGCAGTACCATATGTACTATATGCTTACTATGTGCAGTCTTGCATGCACCTTACTGGTTTTCATCTCATGCGGAGTCTGCAGTGTGTGCTGGAGCCAGTGCTGCTGAAGAGAATGAGGAGACCCTGAGCACTCAGCATTGTTGATGAAACTGCTGCTCTGGAAGATTCTACTTGCCTTCATTAGGCTGGAGACGTCCAACACTGAGGAACTGATAATGGTGTTGTAAATTCAGAGGGTTTCAACCAGATCTAAAACTGGCATTAACTTTTCACTGCAGAACCTGAACAGACCCAAGCTCTCGCGGAAATTAACAAAAAAGGTGTCCATGCATGTTCAATAGGACCCAAAGATTCTGGTCTCCTGCAGTGCCAGGCTCAACAGAACACACACTTAATGAATTTCCCATAAAGGGAAATACTCATTTTTGTTTGTGAAGTCAGGAATAGAATGGACTTTATTTCTTTGTAAAGCATGAAATGAAAAGCAGTCAACATGAGGAAAAGGTGGAGGTGGACTGATAACTACAGTATCTAGGATTAGGTTAGGGAATGTCTCCTTTCTCCGGGTTTCTGAAGAAAGAAAAATTGCTACAGGGCAGTGGAGTTCACTTCTGATTGCCTGAGAAACTCTCAATTTTCCCTCCAGGCTTTCTGTGAAGCCCCCTGGCAGAGCAGCTTCCAGATCAGCACTGCGGGAAAGTGACTTCAGTACAACTGTGGGAAATGCCCAGAGGACTCTTCTGGCCCATCCAAACCCTGAAGCAGTGCTGTGTGTATTACCTGTTTCATCGCTGTACTCCCCATCGGGGCAGTCCACACACTCGAAGCAGCACGTGGGCTCTCCCTCAATAATGCCCTTCCTGGTGCCTGGCAGGCAGTCCCTGCTGCAGTTAGAGAAGGGCACCTGCAAGAAAAGAGCCCAAGGAGGGTTAATGGCAGCAGTACCTCAAGTACAGTCTTCCTACAGCATTACCCCAAGGGTGTAACTTATTGTTTAACATGCTAGGTGGACAGTCTCAGACACTCCCCTCTTCTGTCCACTGAACAGGCACATCTTGCACAACAGTCTTCCCTCAACCCCCTGCAGTAATAACCTGTTTGAAGGACTGCAACAAGGAATGGTAGGGATGATCAGCAGAGCTCTCTAATCTCTACCATATTGTGGGCATTGCAAACTGGTATGTGACTCATGAGCCACACACCAAAACACAGTCCTTTGGTGACTGAAAGAAAAGGCAATCTACATTTACGGCAGGAACTTAAGTCAGCTGTGGAGATGATGGACTCTAATTGCTGATGCCCTTTCCCATAGATTGTTTGTTGAGTGCTAATGATTTATAGGACTTAAAACTGTTCCTTGAAGCCACTTTCTCTCGTTGTCCCAAAGACCCTCTCTGGCCTAGAAAGAAAAATAAGGTAAATTAGCTGTACAAGATGAGTTTTCACATGAAAGAGAGAAAGGCCTTATTTTTAGATTGCCATGCATCTGAAGATGCAGACCAGCAGGTATGTGCAGATCCAGAAAATAACATCTCCACAAGAAGCATACCTTAGGTTCTCCATGTCAAAGCCCATAGAGGGGACTTGTAAAGCCCCCACCTCACTTTTGGTGAAAGGTTACCCAGGCTTCCAGGCTTTTGCAGCCACAGTGACCAGCCGTGTCACCTGCTGGCTGCACTTTCATGCTGTGTGTGAGCGAGTCCACCTGGGCATGGTCATACCCTGGCAGTGAGTGGTTGCACAAGCATGCATGGGCACGCGAGGATGTGAGCTAAACACATATTTTCCACTGTCAGCAGAATACCCTGATCTGTATGTAGCTAAGTGCATGGCTGCAGCAGTTCGGGAACACTGGTTCTAAGCTGTTAATCAGGAGTATATAATTAATTGGTCAGACGCATACTCAGGGCAAAGCTTGGCAGCTCCCCACTTAGAGCACTCTGCAGCAAATTGCTAACACCTACTGCCTGGGAAGCTTTCCACAGGTTGTACAATCATCAGGAGGACATCAGCACTCTATCCTGTCTTTCCCTAGGCTGTCAGTGATAAGTTTGAACAGTGCTGAATCAAAAACCCAGCTGAAGTTGTGTGCTGCTTCTCTGTTATCTGCTAAGCTGATTGTACTGCCAGAGAGGAAAATTAAATTGGTTTTACATGATTTCATCTTGACAAATCCAGGTTGGCTTTTTCTTATCAGTTCATTATTCTCTAACTATTTATAAACTGTTTAATCAAACTGTTTTTATCAAGTCTTTTGGATTACTGAAGCTCAGCTTTATTGTGTGTAATTCCCTTAGCTCTCCAATATCTGCTTTGAAAAGCAGATAGCATGATTACCCTCCCCTGATCCTTTGAGACATCACTCGTCCTCCATACTTCTCAAAGACAAATTTGCTAGTACTATTGAGATTGCATTGGCTGCTTTCTTAAGTACTCTGTGGGAAATTTCATCAAGTTCTGCCAGAACAGATCTATCTATATATCTTACCTACTCTTTAACTCTCTCTTTTTTTTTTTTTTTCCTTCAACTCTGGACAATTCTGCAGCTCCTGTGTTAAAAATTAAAGTTAAAATTAACTATATTTAATCTTTTTTTTGAGGAAGACTGAAGCTCAGAAAGCTTCAATTAGTAGGAAATTGGCTACTCTCCCTTTGAGCAAAGTTGTTATTTGGAAGAAATTAAAATTCTATTAGCAGAAAAAACCTCAGAACAAACTACAATAGACATAGAGGTTACAGTCCCCTCTGCTATCACGATTTACGTTTTCTGGCATGAAACTCAGCAACATAACTGCATTTGTAATAGTTTAGAGAACAGGGATACTGCACTACTGGAGGAATGTAGAAAAAGAGAACTTAATTCTTTAGTTTAAGTGTGGGGAAAAAGAAAAAAAAACACAATTAAAAAGGTAACCTGACTGTTGGAAAAGATACAGCTAGCATTTGTTACAATCAGAAGAAGGGACTGCAGTATCAAGGTTTTAATTCCACTCGTATTTTAGGCTTAGAGTCTCCAGCTGGGCTTAGAAAAGCCAGAGCTGGGTCATTCTGCTGCAGTGTGCTTCTGCTTTAGAGAGCACTGAATTTAGCCAGTAAGTCAACCTGGACTAAAGGTGGAGTAAAGGTAAGGTTCAGTTGATGGTGTTAGGCAAATCTGGCTGCAGCAGAGTTCATAAGGTGCTAATTTAACATGTTTAGATGCCTGCTCAGTAGGCTCTCCAAGAGCCAAAGTCAGGAGGCTGTTCTGTCCAGGCTGGAGGCTTTTCTGGTGATGATCCCATCACACAAGGAGACATGGCCCTGGAGACCAGTGAAGATACAGTTAGGATGAAAAGGTCTGCTGCTTTCAACTACATGAAGCAGGACCTAGGCCTAGCAAGAGCCAATGGATATGCTGTGTACTTGTGAGACTGAACAAGTACCCTTTGCTAGATTTTAAAAAGGTGATCAGGTATGTCCCACTGTTTTAGCACTGTTGTCCAAGTTTTCTGGACAAATGGGGGTGTTGTTCTGCTTGAATTGCAAGGCAAGGGCACAAGGAATGCTCTGGGGCATGGAGGAAAAAGACAGCAGAAACAGCTGTAAATACATCTTGGAACAGAAAGAGGAGCTTCTTGATTCAGGGATACTGGGAACAAAAGAGATGGCTGCTTTAAGTGATGAAACTACTGTGCTCAGGAAAACTTCACTACAGGTTGGGCAATGAAGTTCTCATCTTTGAAGGAACGGCTTTTCAAAAGTATAAGCAAACTACTTGGGCCGGAAAAAAAGGCATTAAATAACGTGTTAACACCCAGGCTTATCAAAGGGAAGGAAAAACAACCCATTATTTCTAGAAGTGTGTACTGAGGGTGTGAAGGACTAGGACAGAGAATATGTATATAATAAGATGAACAGGTCTTTTAGTGAGATGCAGAGCAATAGTATGAGGACTATGCAAAGTCTGTTCAAATTTTATCATGATGTAACACGTTAAGCAGTGCTTTGGGGATTTAACCACTTACCTCCTTTGAGAATCCACTCCACAGGATTTTGTTTTCATTGATAAAGAGCCTCTCCCCTTTCTTGGCGTAGACGTTGTAGTGCCCAACTTCCTCAAAGACAACTGAGCCATCCTCTGGAGAGAGATGCCAGTTGATTATTGAGTAATTCCCCACCAGGTCTCCAAATTCATCAAAGTCCACTTGCTCCCCCATGTTACTGGTGAAATTTAAGTGTCGCAGGTGCTTCAGAACCTAGAAATAGATAACAGAGACATTGTAAATACCTTTGTTTCACAACATGAACAGATCTGCTATGGGGACAAAACTGGATACAATCACTTTACTGCAGCTCTTAATTTCTTAAGAAACCCACTTTATTACAACAGCAGCAGGCTTTCTCTCACAGACTTCACATGCACATACAAACCCTGTGCAAACTTCATAGATGGCACACGGTGTTGTGGCCCACAGAATGGATAGCACCCTCTGCAACACTCTGCTTACCAGTTGCTACACCTCTCAGCCTTCTGGCATTCATGTTTTGTCCCTTCCCACCACTGCCTCCAGCCTACATCTCTCCTTCAAGGGGTAGAAAATTGGCAGTGGCCACTCAAGTGTTTTGGTCATCCAGGTATCCTTCTTATCCTTCTCTTGCAAAACTATTCTCGACATAAATGCAACCAGCTGGTACTGTTCTTCTCTGAACGATTAATGACTCAGAAGCAGAAATGCTTGGGAAACAATTCAAACTCATCTTTTGATTTAAAAAACTCAAGCCTATCGCACTTGCATAAAGAACAGCAAATCCAAATAATTCACTACATGGCAAGCCTGGGCAGTTCGTATCCATTTTTTTGGCTTCTGTCCTATTGTCATGCAGCTTCAGATAACCACGTTCTGCCTGTCCCCACATGTTGACTCCTGTAATTTTTATGCCTAAAGCTGTCACATGCTGTGGACAAAAGCAGTTAATCTCAGAAACAACTGCAGCTTAGTGTGGGGAAAAAGAAATAGCCTGACAAGTAGATGAGCAAAACAGCAACAAACAGCTGTGAGACGATTCATCCACACAATAGGTACTTCTCTAATCTTCAAGAATTAGCTGCTGCCTTCTTCACTTAGCAGATTTTTTTTCCCTTATTTAATGGGTGATCACAGTTAGACAGTTTCTCTATAGAGATCAAGTATGAAAAGCTGGCGTGACTCTGAAGGCACCTGGATATCACCTGTCCCTAAAGCACTGTGACATAGTTGCAGCTCTTGTTTCAGTGCCTTCAACAGGTTATAAGTCCAGTTCTCCCTCTCTTATTTGTGACTGCAAAAGCATTCAATCTTGGATAGCAATATGCAAAATAAAATAAAATAAAATAAAATAAAAACCAAAATAAATTTGTAGAGGCAGAGTCCTCCTCACTCCATAAACATAGAACAGAAAAAAACTGTTTTGCTGAAGGGCTTTCACCTGAAAAAACAGGAACAGAGGAACAGAATCACTTCATTAATTCTTGTCAGATTTGCTAAATTGTCTCATTTTTCTCTTTTTCTCCTTGGGACCCTCCTGTAACAAAGTAAAATCTCCAGAGCTGCAGAGATACCCTTGTCTTTTCTCACTGTTTCTATTAATGCCAGTCTGAGAGAGTCTGAAATAATCAAAGTACTACACAGTATCTAGCTGGCAATACCATTGCAGCTTTGTGTGTTCTTGTTGGAAGTATATCCAAATGTTAACATACAGGACAGGACCCAAGCACCTGATGACCCAGGAAACCTGCACTCCTCTGCAGCTACCCCAGAGTAACTCCTCCAGCATTGCTATACAGACCAGATTTGAGTTCTTACATTGAACTAAATGCCATATTACTCCTCACTCCAGCTCAATATTGCAATTTCACACATTACTGCAGTACACTGCTGACCTACAGTAGCCCTGAGTGAGTGTTGCTGCTGCAGTGACCTTTATTTGTATAGACGGTAGGTGCAGAACTTGCACTTCTTTTGGGATTGCCCCAACCCAGGTGCAGTACATGGCCCTGTTGAACTTCATGAAATTGGCATAGGTCCACCTCTCAATCCTGTCCAGGTCTCTCTGGATGGCATCCCTTACCTCTGGCATGCCAACTGCACCACTCAGCTTGGTGTCATCTGAAAACTTGCTGAGGGTGCACTCAATCCCACTGTCCATGTCACCAACAAAGATGTTAAATAGCACTGGTCTCAGCACTGATCCCTGAGGAATACCACTTGTCCCCAGTCTCCACTTGGACATAGAGCCATTGACCACAACTCTGTGTGCAACGATCCAGCCCATTCCTTATCTAGTGAGTGGTCCATCCATCAAATCCATTTTTCTCCAATCTGGTGACCTGTGGGACAGTGTCAAATGGTTTGCACAAGTCCAGGTAGATGACATCTGTTACTCTTCCTTTATCCACTGACACTGTAACTCCATCATAAAAGGCCACCAAGTTTGTCAGGCATGACTTGCCCTTGGTGAAGCCATGTTGGTTACCACCAATCACCTCATCTTTATTTTCCATGTGTCTTAGTAGGGCCTTCAGGAGGATCTGCCCCGTGATCTTGCCAGGCACAGAGGTGAGACTGACTGTCCAGTAGTTCCCTGGATCTTCTTTTTTTTTCCTTCTTGAAAATAGGGGTTATGTTTCCCCTTTTCCAATCAGTGGGAACTTCATCAGACTGCCATGACCTTTCAAATATGATGGATAGCAGTTTGGCACCTTGATCCACCAGTTTCCTCAGAACCTGTGGATGGATATCATTGAGTTCCATGGACTTATGCACCTTCAGGTTATTTAGATTGAATCCAATCTTTACTTACAGCAGGCAGAACTTCTTTCTCCAAGTCCTTACCTTTGCTTTCTGCAGCTTGGGCAGTGTAGCTAGAGCCCTTGCTGGTGAAGAATGAGGCAAAGAAGTCACTGAGTGTCTTAGCTTTCTTTGTATCCCCATGACCAGGTCTCCAGTTTCCTTCCAGAAAGGACCAACATCTTCCCTGACCTTCCTTTTATCATTGATATACTAGTAGAATTTCTTGTTCCTCTTTATGTCCATGGCTAGTTTTAGTTCTATCTAGGTTTTAGCTTTCCTAACCTGATCCCTGGCTGCACGGACAACTTCTTTGTAGTCCTCACAGGTAATCCATTCCTGCTTCCGCTCTTTCTGTNAGATGTTAAATAGCACTGGTCTCAGCACTGATCCCTGAGGAATACCACTTGTCCCCAGTCTCCACTTGGACATAGAGCCATTGACCACAACTCTGTGTGCAACGATCCAGCCCATTCCTTATCTAGTGAGTGGTCCATCCATCAAATCCATTTTTCTCCAATCTGGTGACCTGTGGGACAGTGTCAAATGGTTTGCACAAGTCCAGGTAGATGACATCTGTTACTCTTCCTTTATCCACTGACACTGTAACTCCATCATAAAAGGCCACCAAGTTTGTCAGGCATGACTTGCCCTTGGTGAAGCCATGTTGGTTACCACCAATCACCTCATCTTTATTTTCCATGTGTCTTAGTAGGGCCTTCAGGAGGATCTGCCCCGTGATCTTGCCAGGCACAGAGGTGAGACTGACTGTCCAGTAGTTCCCTGGATCTTCTTTTTTTTTCCTTCTTGAAAATAGGGGTTATGTTTCCCCTTTTCCAATCAGTGGGAACTTCATCAGACTGCCATGACCTTTCAAATATGATGGATAGCAGTTTGGCACCTTGATCCACCAGTTTCCTCAGAACCTGTGGATGGATATCATTGAGTTCCATGGACTTATGCACCTTCAGGTTATTTAGATTGAATCCAATCTTTACTTACAGCAGGCAGAACTTCTTTCTCCAAGTCCTTACCTTTGCTTTCTGCAGCTTGGGCAGTGTAGCTAGAGCCCTTGCTGGTGAAGAATGAGGCAAAGAAGTCACTGAGTGTCTTAGCTTTCTTTGTATCCCCATGACCAGGTCTCCAGTTTCCTTCCAGAAAGGACCAACATCTTCCCTGACCTTCCTTTTATCATTGATATACTAGTAGAATTTCTTGTTCCTCTTTATGTCCATGGCTAGTTTTAGTTCTATCTAGGTTTTAGCTTTCCTAACCTGATCCCTGGCTGCACGGACAACTTCTTTGTAGTCCTCACAGGTAATCCATTCCTGCTTCCGCTCTTTCTGTGCCTAAGTAAGTAAGTCCAGGAGCTCCTTGCTGATCTACGGAGGCCTCTTGGCATTCTTGCCCACCTTCCTTTTTCTCAAGATGCACTGCTTCTGGGCTTGGAGGAGATGGTTCTTGACTACTGACCAGCTTTCTTGCCTCTTACCTCCAGAGCTTTCTCCCATCTCACCCTGCCAAGCAGTTCCCTGAAGAGTTCCAACTTTGCTCTCCTGAAGTCCAGAGCAGCAAGCTTGCTGCACACCCTCTCTGATGCCCTAAGGATCTTGAACTCCACCATTCTGTGGTCACAGCAGCCAAGCCCATGAGCTTCACATTATTCACCAGACCCACCTCGTTGGTGAGGACAAGGTCCAGCACATCACCTTTTCTCGTTGTTTCCTGTACCACTTCGAAGAGGAATTTATCATCAACATATTCCAGGAACCTCTTTGATTTCTGGTGCCCTGCTGTGCTGTGCTTCCAATGCATATCAGGGTGGTTGAAGGAAAAACAGAATCTGTTACTGAAACCTGCAAGAACACCCAGTACCGGCCGTTTTGGTAAGGAACTCGGCTCTGGAGCGGACACATCCTGTGCCGAAGCAGGGTGGTTGAGGGGTAACCGTGCCAGGCAGCAGCTGCCGGCTGCCTGCCTATGGCAGCGGCAGCGTCTCAAGGCAGGGACGGAGCATCGAGCAGCGGCGGGCCCACGCTCTGCGTGTATGAAACCCGCCACTAGGGGGCGCACAGAGCCAGCAGCGGCGCCAACAGGGCGCGGTGTGCCAGGAGGATGTGGCTGCGCAATTTGAATGGGCGCTTCACGCGGGGCGGGCGAGCAGGAAGGGCAAAAAAGGCTGTGTATCTGCCTGCTTGGCAGTCCGGCCCACCTACTGTCTGTCTCCCAGACAGCAAGTGTAGTCGCGGTCTCCACTAGGCGGAAAGCTTTGGGGAAAGAACGAGGTGACTCACGTGGAGTGCTCTCCTGAAAATAGAGAGGTTCAAGTCTCTGGCTGTAGGGAGTGCAGGTGAAGGATGAAAGGGATTCCACCTGCGTGAGGTGTGAGCAGTGGATGATCTGCTCAGTGTGGTGATGAAGCTCAGGGTGGAGTGATTAAGGAGTATCTGAGAGTGCGAGCAGTAGACAGGTTGGTGCAATAACTCTGTAAAACTTGCAAAAAAGACACCAGGGTGATACCCCCCCACAAGTGGTGGTGGACCCCTCCCTCTGCCATTGTTGAGCAGTGGGAGGTGGTTAAAGGGAAGAGGAGGAGTGGAAACAGGCCCTAAGTAACCCCTATCCCAACCTACTTCAGTTCCCCAGGTGGCCCTACCTAACGGGTTCTTGAGGGAGAGGTGAGTGAGGATGCAGTGGGAGATGCACCCTCTAGGTTGTCTAGGGTGACGCAGTCAACTCCACACCTCCAGACTGCCTCTGCCAAGGACAGAAGGGTGAATGCCATAGGCAACTCTCTTCTGAGAGGGTCAGAGGCCCCTATATGTCAGCTCAACCTTAACCAGCAAGGAAGTGTGCTGCCTCCCTGGTGCCCAGGTCAGGGAAGCTTCCTAGTCTGATTCACCCTTTTTATTATTATCCTTTATTTACAGTTCAGGTCGGCACTGATGAAGTCGCTGAGAAGCCTGAGGGCTTTCAAAAAGGACTTCACAGGACTGAGGCAGTGAGTGGACAAAGCCCACAGGTTGTATTTTCCTCTATTCTTTCAGGGCAGGGAAGGATACTGAAAGGAGCAGGAAAACCCCTCTCATACAGACATGGCTGAGAGGCTGGTGCAAATGCAAGAACTTTGGTTTATTTGACCATGGGGCAGTTTACTCGGCACCTGGCCTAATAGAGCAGGTGGGTCTCACCTGTTACAAAGGGCAAAATGGATCCTAGCCCAGGAGCTGGCAGGGCTCATTGAGAGGGGATAAAACCAGGCCCACTAGAGATGAGCCTAGGGGAATGATGATGGGATTGAGGATGAGGCAAGAGGCTCAGCTGAAGTGCATCTACACCAATGCACACAGCATGGGCAACAAATAGGAGCTGGAAGCCGTTGTGCAGCAGGCAAATGATGACTTAGTTGCCATTATGGAAACATGGTGGGATTGCTCCCACACTTGGAGTGCTGCAATAGATGGCTATTAGCTCTTCATAAGGGATATGCAAGGAAGGAGAGGTGGTGGTGTGGCTCTCCATGTTAGAGAGTGTTTTGATGTTGTTGAGCTTGGGGCTAGAGATGATAAGGTTGAGTCTATATGAGTAAAGATCAGGGGGAGGGCCAACAAGGTAGACATGCTGGTTGGGGACTGTTACAGACAGCCTAACCAAGATGAAGAGATGGATGAGGCATTCTACAAACAGCTGGCAGAAGTTGCACGATTGCCAGCCCTTGTTCTCATGGAGTACTTCAACTTCCCTGATAAATGTTGAAAATACAATACAGTGCAGAAGGAGCAGTCTAGGAGGTTTCTAGATTGTATGGAAAATAACTTCCTGACACAGCTGCTAAGACAGCCTACCATGGGAGATGCCCTGCTAGACCTGCTGTTCACAAAGGACTGGTGGGAGATGTGAAGGTCAGGAGCTGTCTTGGACAGAGTGGCCATGAAATAGTAGAGTTCTCGATTCTTGATGAAATCACTAGGAGGGGCAGCAAAATTGGTACCTTGGACTTCTGAAGGGCAGGCTTCGAACTGTTTGGGATGATGGTAAGGGAGAGTCCCTTGGGATTCAGTCCTGAAGGGAAACAGGTCCAGGAGGGCTGGTCACTCCTCAAGAAGGAAGTCTTAAAGATGCAGGAGCAGGCTATACCCCTGTGTCACAAGATGAGCCAGTGGGGAAGAAAACCAGCATGGATGAACAGGGAGCTTTTCCTGAAGCTCCAGGACTAAAAGAGAATCTACTTCTTATGAAAGAAGGGAAGAGCAACTCAAGGAGAATACAGAGAAGTTGTTAGGATGTGCAGGGAGAAAGTTAGAAAGGCAATAGCTCAGCTTGGACGTTGGGGTAAAAGAGAACAAAAAACTTTTATACATATAGATTAACAGTAAGAAGAGGACCAAGGAGAATCTCCATTCTTTACTGGATGCGGCTTGGAATGTGACCCACTGAGGATAAGGAAAAGGCTGAGGTTCTCAGTGCCTTCTTTTCATCTGTCTTTAAAAGCCAGATTAGTTATCTTCAGGGTACTCTACCCCCCAACCTGGTAATCTCAGATGGGGAGCAGAATAAGCCCCCATGATTCAGGAGGAAACAGTCAGAGACCTAGTACTCCATCTGGACTGCAAGAACTCTGTGAGGCCAGATGGGATCCATCCATGGGAGCTGGTGGAGGTGATTACCAAGGTGCTTTCCACTATCTGTCAGCATTCCTGGTCAAGTGGAAAGGTCCCAGAGGTTTGCCAATGTGACTCCCATGTACAAGAAGGGTTGTAAGGAGGATCTGAGGAAGTACAGGCCTGCCAGCCTGACCTCAGTGCCAGGGAAGATTATGGAGCAGATTATTTTGAGAAATCCCGCACATGCTGTGCGACCTAACTGGGGGGATCAGATCTAGCCAGCAGGGGTTCATGAAGGGCAAGTCCTGCTTGACCAATTCAATCTCCTTCTATGATCAAGTGACTCACCTGATGGATGAGGGAAAGGCTGTTGACACAGTCTACCTTGACATCAGCAAAACCTTCAATACTGTCCCCCACAGTATTCTCCTAGCAGCCCGTGCCATGTACAGCTACACTCTTTGCTGGGTAAAGAGCTGGCTGGAGGACTGGGCCCAGAGAGTGATGGTGAATGGAGTTCACCAGTCACAAATCGTGTTCCCCAGGGATCAGTACTGGGGTCTGTCCTGTTTGATATCTTTATTGATGACCAGGATGAGGGCATTGAGTCCACCCTCAGTAAGTTTGGAGATGAAAACAAGCTGGCCAGAAGTGTCAGTCTGCCTGGGGGAAGCTGGATGGCTGGGCTGAAGGCGATGGGATGAGGTTCAATGGGACGAGGTTCAACAAGACCAAGTGCTGAGTCCTGCACTATGGCCACAACAACCCCAGGCAATGCTACAGGCTTGGGAAGAGTGGCTGGAAGACCAGTGTAGAGGAAATGCACTTGGGAGTATTGGTATTGTTTGACGCTCAGCTGAACATCAACCAGTAGTGTGCCCAGGTGGCCAAGAAAGCCAATGGCATCCTGGCTGGTACCAGAAATAGTGTTGCCAGCAGGAACAGGGAAGTGATCATTCCTCTGCAGTCAGCCCTGGTGAGGCTGCACCTTGAGTACTGTGTTCAGTTTTGGGTCCCTCACTACAAAAAAGAAATTGAAGTCCTGGAGAGAGTTCAGAGAAGGGCAATGAAGCTGTGAGGGGCCTGGAGCCCAAAGTCCTATGAGGAGCCGCTGAAGGAGCTGGGATTGTTTAGTCTGAAGAAAAGGAGGCCTAGGGATGACCTTGTCACTCTGCAACTACCTGAAGAGAGGTTGTGGTGAGGTAGGGGTTGGCCTCTTCTCTCATGTAACTGACAATAGGACTAGAGGGAATGGACTCAAGTTGTGTTAGGGGAGGTTCAGGTTGGATGTTAGGAAATGCTTCTTCTCTGAGAGAGTGGTCACCTGCTGGAATGGGCTGCCAAGGGAGGTGGTAGAGTCACTGTCCCTGCAGGTGTTCAAGAAATATGTAGATGTACTGAGGCACAAGGTTTAGTGGGAAATATTCGTGATAGGTGGACTGGATGATCTTGGAGGTCTTTTCTAACCTTGGTGATTCTAAAAGTATATGCCTAGGGATCTATATATTGTATCCTGAAACTGACAGTTTACAGAAAGTGTTTAACTCATGGCTTCAATACACCATCAGCAACTGGTGGAAGCCTGTGAAGTATGGGTTCTACAAGCTGCTGACTCCGGATTTTTCCTTCTCTAATTTCTCTTAATTTTCTTCTTTCTGTCGCAGGCTCCAAGCCAAATTACAATGCCTTTTAATTTAAACATGTATTATAAGAAAGGACTTTTAAGTTGCTGTATAATCAACACTTCCATGACTTCTGGTAAGGCCATTCCCAGACATGTAGCATCTGATGTTTTATCCAGACCAAATACTGTGTTATTTCCACTCTAACGGTAGAAGCACAAAAACATAGCACAAATATAGAAGTTGTATTAGGTCAGACCAGCAGTCCACCTCCCCAGGACCTGTCTGACAGTAGCAAATGAGCAAATGCTCATGTAAGAACCAAAGAGGATGCGATACTTCACCTGTACACCTGAATATATATATATTTTGCAACTCAGTGGGCCAAAGGACTTTGTGCTTGATAACCTGTGGTGGATTTTTCTTCCACGATGTTGCACATTTGTGTACCACAACTGTGCCAACATTTCACATCCACAATCTCCAGCAGCAAAGAGATGTGCATTTTATGACAAAACACTGCTTGCTGGAAGAGGCAAAGAACTCCTATTTGCAAGTCACCTTTTCCACATCTCCCAGGATTTTACAAGCCTTTGTTAGATCTTTCCCTGGCTGATGAATCCTCTCCAGCTTTGCTGCTCCTTGTACAGTAACTGCTCCATTCTCCTTCTCCAAACTTTCCCAGCCTGCTACTTCCTGCTGCTGCTCTGCTTTTGTCAATTCTTCAATAAATGTTAGTGTCCAGATCTACTATGAGTTGTCATTTACTCTGCCTCAACTGTACCAGGTCTTTAACTAGTGCTCATGAACCATCTATGATTTGTATTTGTACTGAAAGTGGTGAGTTCTCCCACTCACTTTGAACTTCTGAGGGTCTGTTTCTCCCTCAGTTCAGATCTTTAGTCAAGCACCCAGAGATGTTTTTGTAACACTGCATTAAGCAGTGTTTGAAGTCTCAGCTGTCACACTAACTCAGTGGTTGTGGCACACAGGATTTTACATCTGTCAGTCAAGTATCAGGAGGAAATATGTGCATGGCACTCCTGAAAGAGCCACTCATAAAGTTCTGCAAAGGAAATGTTGCCTGGATCAGTAGGGTTTATTCTTTTCTTCATTCCTTCCCATCTGTCTATCGATCTATCTTTATTAGCATGCTAGAAAAACTCTAATTTTTATTGTATATCACAGTGTTTAATTCCTGCTGCTTTCTCTCTCTCTCTCTTTCTTTTTTCTTTTTTCAAGTGTAATTGTTCTCTTTGTATCTACTGTAGTTTCTGTGTTAATAAATAGGAGGCATTACTTTCTGAGCAGTCTACACATATGATGAATGCCACGTGCCATTATTAAAGAAAGAATTTAAGCTACTCATGATCCTTATTGAAATTTAAATTGACTGTAACCACTCAAGACAAAGACCCATTCATTACTTTAGGCAGCCTACGTTTTATGCAGTTGATAAGGCAAACACAATATTACGATGGAACGAGAAAGAAAATGACATGGAGGGTATGGTGCAAATATATATATTAATAGTACAGTTTTCCTTGGAAAATGCATTCAGTTTTAGTAACTTGATCAGAAAAGAAGTATAAAATTAAAAGAAGATCAAAGGCGTCCAGAAATGGTGATGATAACTCTTAGCCACAGTCTGACTTCCATTTAATGAAAAGTGAAAAACTGCAGGGTTATTTAACTTAAAGGAGGACGCAAAGGAAGGTTATGACAAACACAGTGATGTAGGAAGGAGGTAATTTACATTCATACAGAAGCAGAAACCAATGCAAAACCGACCGACTTTATTCAGGGACCAAGACAAGTACAGGACATCTGGCTGTTATAAAGCTGGGAGAGGAAGCAGTCTGGAGATGTTGCAGATGTCCTCTCCCTGGAAGTCTTAAAGGCCAGGTTGGATGTGACTTTGGGCAACCTGGATTAGTGGGAGGTGTCCCTGACATGGTGATACACAAGTGTTGGCCAAAGATGACAGAAATTACTGTACCCAAGAGGACAGCGAAAATCCAATGAAAAGCAATAAGAAAGGACTGAATGACAGTACCTGATCCATGTGCTTGATAAACCCAGTTATCAGTTCAGAGATTTTGGCTAGCAGAACCACTAGTTCTTCACACCACTCACCAGCAGAAAAAAAAGAGTGCCAATAGAGCTGGTTTATGATATATACATGAAAATGTCGTAAGCCTGGAATGTCAAAGTCAACAAGTCAATATGCTACTCAGTATTATCCTACAGTGATCACAACCCGTCCTTCTGGTACAATGTACAAGTGTAGTGCATGGCCAGCAGTGTGTCCAATGTTTCCCTGTGTCAGCCCATGCAGGTCTCCAGAGTCAGCCTCTGATGGATTGCAACAGATACCAAAGGAAGGAACGGAATCCAAGGCAGTGGAATGTTCTCTGTAGCCAGACTGCTTAACCTGACATCAATCCCAAGGGAGAAAATGGCCAAAGAAGTGTTTTGGGTTAAGGATCAACTATTACAAAATTATAGAATGGACACAAATTCTTCCAGTCAGTAATGCTCTGAGAAATACAGATCTTGTTAAATGCAAATGTTCCCTTTAGAAGTGGAGAGACTATTTAATGCAAAGTATACTCTCATGGATGAAGAATTACCAACTGCTTTCTTAAAGCAAATACCCACAGAGACAAACCATCAGCTCATGGACAACTCCTCAAGCCTCAGTCAATAACTCAGTGTAATCCAATATGCCCATGAGCACTCTGGAAGCAACAACAAAAGTGCTGCTGGGAGAATTTACAGAAAGGACATAGATTAACATGACTGTAAATTACAAGAAAGGAGAAGAAGCACTCTCTCCCCCCCCTCCCCCCCCTTCAATTCCCCATCCCCCAGCTTGCTTTTTCACATCTGGGTTTAATACAGTGAAATTCAGATTTACATATCAAGGCATAAGAAACTCCAGCCACAGGCACAGAAAGGGTGCCACACCCAGTACAGTATTACTGGCAGTTTGTTGCGACCTTTCCTCTCTTAGCAAGGAAGACTAATAGATGTTGTGCATGTGCAAATGAGGAAGTAATAAGTGTCTGTAAATGTGGGATCTTTTTTTTCACTGCCTGGCTGTTAGCTCAATAATGAATATCTGACAAAGAGGATGAGTAACTAGGCAAGATGTAGAAATAAATCAGAAAACACATTTCCGGGTTAAACTCAACTCTTTAAATTATCACGATGAGATTGAGGAATAATTTGACTAAAATAATGAGCAATTAATGTGGACTTTTCAATTTAACAGAGCAAAGCCAAGTGGGTACCAACGGAACTAAAGGTCAGTTAAATTCAAACTAGAAACAAGACATGATCTGTGATAGAAGCTGCGACCTACTAGGCACCATACTAATAAAGGAAAAGCTCTGCTACTCAGCATGACTACTGGGAAAAATAAATCTTGTTAAACATAAGTGTGACCAGCAAACAGCCTACGCTTCCTATCTACTGCAAAGCATACCTTGGATGGATCAAGACTACTGTCCTGAATGTAGTACAAATGTATATGGTATACTGTACAAAAGATTGCTAACTACAAGATCATACAGAAAGTGGCTCTGTGGGGGTTCCACCCCACACAGAACATTGATGTCCTTGATTTGAAGAACTGTGCGTTTGTCTAGGCAAGGTGGAAGACTTGGTACTACAAATTCCTTCTTACTTGAAACTATATGATAAATTACTTCACTGCTTGGGTAAACCACCTCTGTGTGCAGGATGACAATGAGTGGACAACATATTCTTGTTATCATTTGTTTAAACAAATCAATGATCGTTCCTCATGCTTATTTCTAATCCTATGCTTATTTCTAATGGATTCAAGATCTGCTACCATAAAAAAAAGATTCTTCAAGTTTCCATTAGTAACACTGAATTGATCAAACTCATGCTGTTGTTTCAGGACATATTACAAGCACAGTCCCATCAGCAGTCAGCTGAAGTCCTGCTGGATTCACTATTACTGTACTTAGGCACGTTGCACTTGGCTACTAGCTTAAAACTGAATTTGCCATTTCACAGGATCACTAAGGTTGGAAGAAACCTCTAAGATCACCTGGTCCAAACATTAACCCATCACCACCATGCCCATTAAACCATGGCTCTCAGCAACACATCTAACAGTTCTTGAACACCTCCAGGAGCAGTGACTCCACTTCCTCCCTGGGCAGCCCGTTCCATATGAATACAAATGGATAACAAGGAAATGAATTAGTAAGGATTTGACTTCTACAGTTTCTCAATAACATTCAAGTAATTCATCTCGTGCACGTGACCAAAGCTTAGGCAAACTACAGACACTAATATAAAGGTCTACTCTGAGCAATATATTGCTTCTGCTCCAGTGGGAGGATCATTCACTTAATTCTACAAGGCAAAAAGTTCCTTTAATTGCCATTAATGCCATGTTGTCCTTCCTCCAAACCTCAGTGAGTGTGTAGAGTGACATCATTCCTTCATATTGCATGGAATTTCACTTTGGGGATGAAACTGTCTTGCTGATTAGTACAGGATCTCTGAAGATGGCTGACCACCCAGTAAGAAAAGAAATAACAACCTATGGTACAACTGTCATGCCTTTGGAGTTATAATCATTCAAAGGAATGATTATTACACATAATTCAATTTTTGAAAAATTAAGTTCGAGATTTTTCATAATGCCTCACTTTCTGAGTGTTTTTAAGGAGGCTCTCAAGGTGCTCTTTGTCATCAGCTCTATTTGTGAGTAGCATCAGGCAAGGTCAGTCCTAGAAAAATCTTTGCTTTTTTATATGCTATGTCATAGTAAGTCATGGATGTCTCTGTAATTGGAGGGGGGTAATTATTACCTGAAGTTGCTACAGATAGAGGCATTGTATGATCATCACAGGGAACCTTCCCTAAAATTCCCAAGTCCAGTACAGACTGAAAATCTGACCACTTTTTCCCAAGTAGAAAAGGTGCAAGTGAGTTTTGTAAGTATGAGAAATTGCTGCTTGTAGCTTATTTGCTGTTCTTCTAGCAACAGTGTGAGGGTTGATAGTTTCCCTATGCATTTTCTACTGATGATGTTACAGTCCTGACTCACTCTTTATTGAAGTTTATTACAGTTCTCATTTCAGCATCTCAGAATCTAAATACTACTCCAATTATTAAAGATGTTCTCATCTGATGGCAAGTTGTTTTCTTCAAACTGATGAATAAAAAATAATCTATTTTTGCCCTTGTGGGAAAACAGCTGTTTGCTGTACTGACCTGTACATTTCTCTCAGATTGACTCCCTCTCAATTCAGTCTCCCACAACAAAATCACACAGGTGAAATCACTGACACTGTTCATAACACGTATATCTCCAGTTCATTTTCAATACAGATTATATAATGTTTTACAATTGCCTGATATTAGGTAGCTGCCTCTGTCTTCATAGAAAGTCTTCCTGAATGACTGAACTTCATACCAGCTTCAGTTAAATACCTATTCTGATATTATTTCACTCTCTATCCCACAAAGCAGTCGATTCTAGTACACCATTTTAATCATGCAGACAGGTCTATATAGTTTAACAGACACAAAATTGATTAGATAAGCCCTCAGGCTCAAACGTCTGTGGAGATATATGTTATCTCAGGAAACATTCATTTCTTTAAAGCCTTGCAGAATCAATTGACAGCCAGAAAGATATACCTAAATGCAAAGTTGGAGAAGGCACCAATCCATTTTTATCTCTTCATAATGGGTATCACCAGCATGGAGGAAGGAACTTTTGGCTGAGAGGTGCACATCCCTGTAATAAAAGACTTAGCTGTTGTTAAGTTGAGCCAATTTGTACTGGATTTTTTTTTTTCCTTATGTGGAAAAGCACATGGCAATTTTTCATCAAGCCTGAGGACAATCAGATTTCTAGGTGTAGAATAATTTACATGAGTGCATCCTTAATCATTTGGACAGCAGATTTTTCAGCATGTGTAGCGTGCTTTGCCTTGGTGACTGGAAGAGCTATCTCATTTTTCACTCATGAAAATGATCTTGCCTAAGTTCACAGCCTCCAGTGTAACCACAACTCGAAAATCCTGAGAGTACATCTGAGGACTCCATGACCCTGTGACTGCACACTTTTTGCCTTCTCAAGAACCGCTCTTCCCCACTGAATTGATGTGTTCTTACTGTGAAGCAGAATGGAGGCCCATCAGCTGTTTGTTCAAAGACATGGGCTTCTCTATCAAAGAAGGTGTTAAGATCATGAGTACTATAATAGCAGACTATTTGAGCTGTTACATTGACAGGACAAAGAGTTAGGGAAGAAAAGGCTTCAGTAGAGGAAGCTTGAGCCCTGCTATATTGTCCCACTGCTTTTGAGGGAATCTGAATTTGGAGGAAGACAAGTCTCTGAACCAGAGGAACATACGGAACTACCTCTATTCAATAGATTCTCCCCTAAAAAAATTAACAGCTCACCAGTGAGTGAGAATCCAAACCTAGCAGTCAGGGATAGAGGAGTCTTTATATGAGGTTTATCTCTGTTGTTCTAATTGTAATCATGCACTTTAATACCTATTGTTCTGTGTAAAATTTTGCCTTTTCTAAAAGTGGCAGAAATTGCCCAGGTATTTTGCTCTGGGTAGCTCTGCACCTGTTGTTTACAAAACAAATTGTTGCAAAAATAAGAAATTAAGCTGATCTTGTTGAATATCATTCAGGGCCCAGCACAGCTAACAGAACATGTAGAGAAAACTATCTGTTCCTTACTGTTATCTCGCACAGCTCAGTGTGCACATTCTCTCTTTGCACTGTGGTGGAGTCTTAAAATGTTACAGATGCAGGCATATACATTGCTCAGAATAAGAGTATCTTACACATACTAGTAAAGTCTACAGTTTTATACAGAGTATAGAAGTGCCAGTTTTCTCATTTTCAATAAAAGACTCTGAACCCCACTGGCTTTACTGTGTTTTTATCATTACATACACTGTAGATGAGACTAAGGTAAACATCTTGCAAAGTACACACAGGCTATTCTGTCTTCTATACGTAATCACCAAGAACACTCACACGTCATATTTCAGGTCAGGAAACATAAAACTCCATGATTCCTGTGGTGAAACAGAGCTTTCTGAAACTGTAGAGGGTGAATCTATAGTAGGAGAATTGCACTCAGTCTTGCTGGCTGACAGAAACTGTGCTAGGCTTCATGCTATCCAGTTGAAGGGAACAGATCACTGTGGTAACAAATATTATTTCTATATAGAAGCCCAGAAAAGGACCTTCCACCAAGTATATAAAACAGTTCATCTAAAAGGTTTGTATTCTGAGTACAAAATATTAACAGGTATAAAAAAAAAAAAAAAAAAAAAAAGAGTTAATGGGATAATGCCACTGAAAATAAACAAATTTGAACGCTACACAATTAAATTGCAGAACACGCTATTTATCCTTGCCGGCCACTGACTCATTAGCAAAGACAACCATGGGAAGGAGTTCAAGAGGCTAATGGAGCCAAGCGTTCACAGGGATCACCTTATCTGCCACACGCACCACCTGGTTGGGGATTTCAGACAATGCTGCATGTAATCTCTGGCAAAGAGGCTTCCCAACGCTTTTCTTGCTCCCTCAGATTTCTTTCTATTCAGAGGCTCTTGAAATGATTGTGAGAAAAGGGATCAGCAGGCACGACCACCTGCGGAACTACTGTGACTGAGGTTAATTTCAGTTACAGCGTTTTCTTCAGTCTCACACAGCAGTTGTTCAGAACTGCTCCCTGCAGGTGCTGGGGGTTGCACATTCAGGAGATGAACCCATTACCCTCCCATGACTGAGGAAAGCTCCCCAAGGGTAATGAGCCGCAATACCTGATGTGAAGTAGGTGTGCACACAGACTTGGCATTTACCTGCTATTCTTGTGTTTGATGTGGAAATGAAATGAAAAAATGCACAAATATCAAGCATGTTTGATAGTCAACACCACATAATGGTGGATATTTCAAATACCCTGCTCTCTTTTAGGACCTGCTATTTCCTAGCCAGTCCTGTTCTCTTGGTGCCGAACCCTTATTCAAGGCAGGAAGCCTGGATCATGTTCGCATTTTGATACAGCCATCTTTCAGCACCAGACAAGAAAAATAAAAACAAACAAACAAACAAAACAACCAAACCAAATGAAAAATAAGCAAACAAAAGAAAAGAAAAAAGTAATATTTTCTTCCCCATTTTGTAATCCTCAACGAACTCATTACTTTGGTATGGTGAACATCCCTCTATTTTAACTTTCCAGAGTGACAAGGCACGAGAGAATAAATATTTATTCTGGAGCATTTTTCTGATACAGGTGAAAGCTAAATCTGTCTATGACTTGCTCAGTTCTACCAGTATGCTGCTGAAAAGAGAACAGCATTGAAAGAGAGAAACCTCCCAGTCAGCAATTGCAGAATTACCCTACACCAGGATCAAATCCTGCACTTATGAACTCCAAATAGCGTGGCTTTGGCAAACCTGAATTGGATACCTAGTGGTAAAGAGAGCAGATTTCAAGACAAAACCTTTTACTTTGATTTGACTGATGTTTATACCTTGACTGACACTAGATGGAAACTAAACTGCAGTTTATACATATGCAAATTCTGAGCCAAAGTTTCTGATGTGGGTAACCTCTGTTTTGCTTAGACCATTCCAAACAGAGAGAATTACACATACAAACAGGGATGTGGTACTCTTCGTATTCATCAGTGTTCTTGTGATTTCAGATTTGTTTGGCTCCAAGTTTTATGTGATGACTGGAACAGGGCAAATAAATTCGCTGCATATTTGGCGTGTCTTCATTTGTTAGCCTTAAACCTAATTATGTGATTTGAGAATATAGTGGATATTAAAATCTCATACTGAATTTGACATTGGATAACACAATCAAACACATCACAAGATGTAGATTATCATAAAGGATCATAAGATGGAATGCCAGAGTACCATCTGTGCCACTAAGTGGAATGATCAGCTGAATCACAGCTGAATGTGTTGTTGGTATTGTTTTGTTTGTTCACAAATACAGCTGACAAATCAGAGCAGCTCTGTTATTTGCCCAATACCCACACATTATTTTCCTTCATTAATCGGCCTGCTTTAGTTCGATCCTATACAAGCTGAAAACTGTGGAAAAAAAATATGGCCTGCATGGAAAATTGTTGTGGGATTGCAAAACCTGTAGAACTTGCCAAAGAAAATGAACTCTAAAAACTGTTTTCCTTGTTTATGTGTTCTCTGCAGGCCCTCTTGTTTATGTAAGGGCTCAATATATGATCAAATTACCTTGCGTCAGCCAGGCCGTGGTAATTGTCTGTGTGTGCACTTTTGGCCTGTAGCAAATATAAGAAAATTTAGCTTAGTTTAAACCCCTTCTACTGCAGGCAAACCTAACACAAATTACATTGAGTGCAAGGTGGAAACATGCACTAAACTTTCTACTAGTTGTATGCTAAATCTCAGGAGCCTGTTCGTGCGTCTGACACTTAGGACAGTGAATGTCATTCCTCTCCAGGCATCCTGGAGGTGCTTCAGGACAGCTTTTTTTCTCTTTTTTTCCTATGAACATATTTATTAGGCACGCTTTAATACTGACAAAGGACTTACCTGCCATGCCTCAACCTTCTTAATGTCTGCACAGGATCCGTTAGTGAAGAGTCCTTTCCCAGGGGTACAGGTATATATATCCTGCAAAGCATGAGCAATGGAATATACTGCCAAATATACATTATAGGATATCCGCAAGTGTGTGAAGTCCATGTATGGTGTCTCCACGCTGGTGATGTTCTCATCACCTGTGCACGGAGGTCGGAAGGCAGCTGTACCATTTCCAGTTCCCAAGCCCTCTTCATGGGCCTTGTGGAAGGACGCTGAAGCTGGAGTATTTTTGGACTCACTGGGGAGATAGCAGTTGAATGTCTCTTCCCAAAACTCCTTGGCAAAACCATTGTTGGCGGACTTCTTGGGATGCACCTTCTGCAGGAATTCGCGGAAGCCTGGGATCTGGCCTGCCTTCAGGGCAAACCCAATGGTGCTGCCGATGACACGGAAGAACTCTGGCATGGCTATCAGGGATGAACTGGCCCAGGCTTCACTTGCTAGCCAGATCTTCCCAGTGATGTTCCGCCTGACAATCTCTTTGATGAGGGGTTCCAGGTCTGGTCCACTGGAGAAAACCACAATCACTCGTGCTGTGGAGTTCTGGATGACCTCTACCACCTGCTGAATCTCTTCTTCATCCGAGTACTGGGAGATGAGCTCGCTAAAATCAATGCAGATGTCTCTCTCCTCCGCCTCCTCCCGAAACTTCTCAATCCCCGGCCGGCCGTAGTCATCATCAGCTGCAATCGTTCCCACCCAGTTCCAGCGGAAGTACTCGATGATGTCTGCCATCGCAGTGGCCTGATGCTCGTCATTGGGGATTGTACGGAGGAAGGACTTGAACTGGTTCTTGTTGCTCAGGAGACGACTGGATGAGGCATAGCTGACCTGCAAAAGCACAGAGAACAAGAAAACAGACCATTAAGTGAACTGCTTGGGCATAAAATGTGTACATTTGGCTAGCATCACTGTCAACCTATGTAACCTTGTATGAGAAGAGAGGAAAGCTGGCACCGCACTGTCAGCCATGTCTTCTTAGCCTGCAGTTGTACATGTGGGTGTCCTACAGACACACATGGAGGAGCAGCTGCTCAGACCTAAGGAGCTGGAGCAAAAGCCTGCCCTCCTGTAAGGCCAAGGATCAGGGAAAGAGACACTGACATTAGCCTGGGGGAATGGTAATCAGGTGAGTTATGGGTGGCATTTCTGTCTCCATCCTTAAACAGGCTCCATCAGGAACCATATGCCTGTTACATAAAACCCTGCCAGCTGAAGTTAAGAAAAATGTGATGTGCATCACTGGCCTTGACCATGGGGACCAGTAGGGTAATGCTGTCAATACCATGATTCCTGATTGCTGACCAGAATCTGCAAAGAAGCCAGTAGGCTTTCTCACTCCAAGAGCCGCTGTATTTTAACATAAAATGGGATTTCATTTTCTTTTCTAAAGCTATCAAGAAATGTTTTCTTTTTCCTAATCAGAACAAATGCCATATGTTCTTAAGATATAAATTGGATTTTCTACAAGTAGGGAAACAATAAAACCCCAAAGAGAATAATTTAAAGATCTGAAGAATTTTTAAATCTCACTTATCTTTGCACTTCGACATTGGTATCTGAACTCTTTAGGACTGCCTCTCACTTTGAAAAATCTTCTATAAACAGTTCATTTTGTACAAAGTGGAAATTTAGATAAAACCTTATCTCTTCCTTAAAATCTGGCATTTAGTGTTTCTGCAAGAAAGAAAAGAAGGAGATTTGCCAGTGCAGTTTCAAGGGCCACAGGAACAAATCATCCTTTTTCAGAGCCACACTCTCCCCTGGTCATGCTCCTGCCCTTAACTACTCTCATCTCCCACAGCCTTGCACCAGGAAATATGAGCAAGGAAACCTACTCCTGCAGATGCTGTAAGAGACTTGGTAGGTGAATTTCCTCTCTGTGGATTTCAGTGTACAAGAGCCAGTCCTGGACACACCAAAGGAGGTGACCTCAGATGAAGTTACAGTGGCTTTGCCTACCTTACCAGCACCCATTTGTTTGGGAGCTTCCAGTTAATCTTGTCCTGGCATTCACTGTAAATATGGAAAAGCCTATTGCTAATGACTTCCCATATACTAGCAATTTTACAGGGTACACCAAAGTAAGATACTAAGAAGTAGAACAGAAACAGTAACATTTTCAGTTTCTATGTCAGCAAAATGAGTAATGAGCCTTACATTAATTGTAAAATGTACTTCTAACTTCTACTGAAATGTAGGGTCTATTAAGCAAGGATTGGCTAATGGCCTTGCTATAAATGGCAGCGATAACACATATTCTAATGCTGCCCAACAGCTCCCAGTTTAAAAGCCTGCTTTCAGCTGTCAAACTTCAGCCACCTGGTCGAAATTTCATTCCATGCAGATAACTGAACCTCCTGACCTCTAACACTACATTTCTGTAACCTCTAGATAAGTGTACTTCCCTGTGGCACAAACACCATTCCCCTGTTCAGAGGAAAGTTCTGAAAACTGCAAACATCTTCTGTACTCTGTGCAGCCCACCAACCCTTCTCAGCGGCCCTTGCTCATCTGGTAATGGGATCTGTAAATTAACAGAATGCTTCCAATTGGCACCACAGGGTTTACTACACCCCACCTTACAGGGCTCCTCTGAGCAGTATCTAGACAGTGGTTGTTGGTCATAGCTTAAACCTGCCCTGCTCAGAGATCCAGTCTCCATTTCTTAAGATTTCTGCAAGGGAATGAAACTGATGATATTAAATAGACAAAATGTGCTACTGTTCACCAGGCAAGCAAGAATCTTTCCTTCTTCATTTGTGCTAGAGGTGGGAATTGGAGCCCTGGCTGAAATGAAGAGCTATCTTCTCAGGACAGACTTGAGAGCATAGTGTGACACAATTTTGTCACAAGGCCTCCTGTAATTTCTGGCACCTATGCTCATTTCAGAAGGGGAACTGGAAATGTTAGGCTGTACAAGGCAACACCTAAACTGAAAAAAAAAAAATAGTGAATACATAAAATGCATTCAGTGCAAAATTCTAAAAGCAGCAGATGCAACATTAAGCTGTAATATGATAGCCTCATATTCTGCTTAGGGTCTGGGCAGAGCAACACCTTTGCAAAATAAAAACATAGGACTGTGGATGCTCTTCCCAGTCCCAGTAAAGTCAACAGATAGTGAGAAGAATGTTTTGGCACAGGAGCTGGCACAACTACACCACCACACAGATAACCCAGGAACAAGGTGGGACATATCCACAAACTCTCACAAACCTCATTTTGGAGGTCCTACGTCAAAAGAAAGGTGGGTCAGCCCTGAAGAACCTTCAAAGTACCTTATCAAGAGAAGCAACTGCTTTACAAGTCACCTACTTGAATAATCAGAGATATTGAAGGATGTAGGAATGACTGGCAGGGAATGAAGTCTGTTCTGTGGGAGGTGGGTGTGACTAAAGAGTGACCACAGCGCAGTAACATCACAACTAAGCTGCTGTAGCTGGCAGCTGCCAATGACTAGTCTAAATTTCCAGTGTTAATGCATTGAGCCTCTTATTCTCTACCTTTCTCTGAGCCTAAACCTGTACCTGCCTCCTAGGCTAGGCTGCTGTTGGCAGGATGCTGTAACTGGCTGATTGGTAATCTCTGTGTCTGGGAATTACAGATTTCTAGGAAGACATATTTCTGCCATAAGAAAAAAACACAGATTTTATATCCTCTCTCTGAGGATCTATGTGAAGTGGCAAAGATTAAACAAGCCACAGAGTCTAGACTCCCTTTGAGCCCTTCTGGTGTGTGGCAGAGAGCAGAACGGAGAACCCAGCACAGTCACTGCACGTACCTGTACTGGCCCAAATGTATATCTGAGAAGTGTGAGACTGAAGATTTGCATCTTTTACTAATAAAAGAATTCTTTTAAAATTGACACAGTACATTTGCAGGGAAGTAGACTGTTTTCTGTCACATAAACCACTGTCCCGCTCCAAAAGCTGTCTTACCAAATGGTAAGGCTAACACAGCCCTCTAAGTGCATTCAGTTATTGTATATAGTTAGGGCCTCTGCATTTCCAAATCTTCTTTTCTTTGAAACAGAGTCAGAGCATGTAAGCAGCAGTGCAGTTCTCCATCATAATTCCGTAATGAAACCCTTTCCAAATAGCAGTATCCCAGAGCAGAAAGGCAGGGTACTTCCGTAATCTAAGTAAGACAAGTGAAAGCATACCTGAGGTATGTAAAAGAGTCCCAGCAGATTGGCCACAGCAGTGGAAACCCCAGAGCCGGTTGCCCCCACGACTGCAATGGTGGAAGGGATGTGTTCTGAGCAGTTGCAGAATTCATCCAGGTTCAAGGAGTCTATCTTGTTCTGGGCCACAAAACTCAGAGTGGCCTCAAGGGCTTTAGAAACTGTATTGCAAGTGTCAAATATCCTGTATCCCAGGGTCATGTTGGGAAGGAGATTTGGGCTATTATTTATTTCTTCTATGGCAAAAATCATAGCCTGGAGCCAGCGGAAGCCTCGGAAATTATACCTAGGTGAGTGAAACAAATAAAAATAAAATGGAGTGAGAAGGAGAGAAACAGAGGAAAGGAGACTAGGGCTGAGACAAAAGTGAATGAAAGATTCCACATAGAAAGGCAAAAGCAGCTTAAGCTATCTACCTCAGTCTTGCATCCTTCTGAATCTACAAACTTTTGGTTTTATCTTCAGTAGTTACAGAAAGTGTGCATACGCTACTGGGTTTTGTTCTGCTTTTCAACTCACATGGTTTGACCTGGCAGCAGCTCAGCCCTGCGCATCCCAGTGAGACAGGGAAAAGAAAGAAGAAGAACTTATAGGATGAGTTACAAACTGTTTACTAAGTCAAAAAAGACAGAAATAATAGTAATGATAATTTTATATAAATATATGTANCTTGTTCTGGGCCACAAAACTCAGAGTGGCCTCAAGGGCTTTAGAAACTGTATTGCAAGTGTCAAATATCCTGTATCCCAGGGTCATGTTGGGAAGGAGATTTGGGCTATTATTTATTTCTTCTATGGCAAAAATCATAGCCTGGAGCCAGCGGAAGCCTCGGAAATTATACCTAGGTGAGTGAAACAAATAAAAATAAAATGGAGTGAGAAGGAGAGAAACAGAGGAAAGGAGACTAGGGCTGAGACAAAAGTGAATGAAAGATTCCACATAGAAAGGCAAAAGCAGCTTAAGCTATCTACCTCAGTCTTGCATCCTTCTGAATCTACAAACTTTTGGTTTTATCTTCAGTAGTTACAGAAAGTGTGCATACGCTACTGGGTTTTGTTCTGCTTTTCAACTCACATGGTTTGACCTGGCAGCAGCTCAGCCCTGCGCATCCCAGTGAGACAGGGAAAAGAAAGAAGAAGAACTTATAGGATGAGTTACAAACTGTTTACTAAGTCAAAAAAGACAGAAATAATAGTAATGATAATTTTATATAAATATATGTATATATATTTACAAAAGAAGTGATCCACAACGCAATTGGTGACCACCCACTGATGGATGCCCAGCCCGCTTCTGAGCAGTGGCTGCTTCCAGCCCCCACCAATTTTCCTCAGTTTTCAAGTTTTTTTTTCATATGATGTCACATGGTATGGAATATCTTTTTAGCCATTTGGTACCAGCTGTCCTGGTTCTGCCCCCCTCCCAGCTCCTTGTGCCCCCAGCCCCCTCACCAGCAGGACAGTATGAGAAGCTGAGAAACTGAAACATTCTTGGCTCTGTACAGCACTGCTCAGCACCAACTAAACCATTGGTGTGTTATCAACACTGCTTTTCTCTTGAAGTCAAAATACAGCATTATACCAGATGTTATGAAGAAATACAGCTCTGTCCCATTTGAAACCAGCACAACTTATCAGTTTTGAAGCTCAGTTCAGAAATTACGAGGAAGAGAGGAACTTTTCTAAGTCCCCTAAAATCTGAGGAAGTCAAAAGAGAGCATGCTTGGAGGTCTGATTCTTCTCTGTGGGATACTAAACCTGGATCTCATAATTCCTGAGCAAATGCTCTAACACAAAGCTTCTTCTATCAGGTTGCCTTCCAAGCTCCTCTGACTTGCTTCTGAATGCAGATGGCAGTGTCTGCTAAGCACAAACATGATGCTGTCAGGATCTTGGGCTCAGGGATGCCTTGTGTTCCAGCTCCTGATGGCTTTAGGCAGGCAGTGGGAGATGAGACACAGCACTGACATGCTGCTGGATGCCTAGTAGCTCTACTCAGGAAAATTTGGTCGCCTTTAACACTCAGTCTCATATCACACACTCCACAGTGAGAGAGGACACTGTTAACCTGTTTATACCAGAGAATACAAATGTGCTACAAACATAAATCCAACATAGCTTCCTAACCTGCTTATCATGTGCTTCATTGTTTTCACTGAAGGAATAATATTTTACTTTATTGTGGTTTTCTCGTACTCCTGCTTAGGTACAAGATCAGCTGTTGCCCCCAGAGCTGACCTGTGAAGTTGAAACACTGTTTTTTTGAAGTTTTCTCTGTTCCCTGAACTACAGAGGCTCTCTTTTTCTGGTTATCTCTTAGCTGTGCATGAAGCTAAGCCAGAGCTAGGGTGTGGAGGCAAGAGTGTGTTCCAGGACCTGGGAGCATCTGTGCAGAGCATTACATGAGATAGAAGCTGATGCTGAGGAACTACTAACCCAAAACAGAGAGAAGCCTCTTCAAGGAAAGCAGCAGGAAAAAAAGTAGCTTTGACAGGTGTTATTCTCAATTCTTCCTTACCAGAAAAAACAACCAGCTGTGTGTCTGTGAAGCTGATGCATTTTCAGACAACTCATCTGGTTTGGCTAGATGGACAAAGAAGTGGCACCTGTCCTTCCTTGTAAAGTACTACAGGTCAGGTTAGCAGCTGTTCTGTGGTTTGGTTTTGAGTTGTGATTGGTAACAGGAAGGTGTTATAGTTGCTATGCTTGAGATTCACTGGAGGGACTGATGGGACCCAACACTGGAAGAGCATGGCGAAATGGTCAGCTCTAGAATCGATTCTATATGAAACGGTAGATTTTAGAATTCAGATATGTGCTACTTCAAAATGCTTTGAGATATATATCCATACCACAGTGAAGGTTTCAGAAGATGAGCTTCATGAAATCACAGCCTTTCAATCTCCAAGCTACATGACCTGAACACTTTTTAATTATTGGATAAAATGCATTGATTCCAGAATGTGTGTTTCCTACATCTGATTTCTTCAAAACTGATTTAGCATAGCCACATTACCTGATTTATCTGACTTATCTGGAATCACAAATTCTAAAGATAATACATCTAAGGTTTATTTTTAGGTCATTTATCTAACTTCATTTCACCACAGATCTTTGGCTAACTTCCAAAAAAGGTTCTGCTCTGAGGCTGTACCTCAAAGAACAGATAGCATGGTTTCAGTACAAATACCTTGAGCAGTATCAAGTCGGAAAAGTTGAAGTCAATAAAAATGCGTAGTTAGAATTTATGATCAAATTGTCATCTGGCTTTTCTAAGAACATCACTGGAGAACGGACACCTTTTTGAAACAGGAATGTTCTAAAACAACATTTAGAAGTAATCTGCTCATTTGGAGTATTATTTTTTTGCTCTAGTTCCAAACCATTAGGGAGTGAAAGGCAATGGGAGAGATCTGAAATAAAAAAGGCAAGTCTTATAGTGAATGAGGCAGTGAGTGTTCTGTTCATAAAAAAATATGCCAGGCACCCCAGGCTGCCTCACATGGGCACTAATGCACTCTGGGAAGATCAAAATGGCAGCAAGGAGGAGTTTTATGGCATTTCCTTGTAAAAGGTTTCTTTTTTTTTTTTTTCCACAGATATTTTTAATACAAATTGAGATAGGATTCAAAGTGAGGAACTGTGAGGGCTGCTCCAAAAGTAATGCCTCATATTTTATTAGGCTGGCTCACAATGTCGTAGGCAGATGTTTGTGATATGAAAGTAGAGGATGAACCCTCTCAACAGTATTCTGTTACATTTTGTTGCTGTGTGACAGATGGCAGCAGAGGGGCAGACTGTCAAATGGCATCTCACACAGGAGCACAGATGGAGCAAAGGTGTGTCACTGCATTCCTCCATGTGGAAAAAGTGGCACCCTTGACATTCATCAGCACTTGCTGAACATTTATGGAAACCAAACAGTGGATGTGAGCACAGTGAGGTAGTGGTTGCATTTTAGCAGTGGTGACAGCAGGTCACCTCTACTGGTGCAGATTTTTATGAGTGTGACATACAGTCTCTTGTTCATTGCTGGCAAAAATACACAGCTAAAGGTGGTGACTATGCTGAAAAACAGTGATTTGTAGCTGAGAATTCGCTCTATCAAACAGTGTTATTGTGTTCTTTGTATATGTTGTAGATCTCATGGAACTAAACAGGAGGCATTACTTTCAGACTGACCTACAAATATTCAGGCTCCCAGTGTAAATCAGGAAAAAACTGAAAGCATTTAATATATTTAAAGAGAAGATTGCTGAAAAGTTGTGATGTAGAACTGTGACAATTTTCACACATTCCTGTACATATAAACTTAAATTGAAGACAATTCACTTTAAATGTCAGATGTGGAGTATACAGTAATGATGGAGAAATTAGATTGAGTATTCTGCTCATCTGAGCATGAGATTTGGTTTAAATTACTCAAATGCAGGAATATTTCAGGTGGTATCTTCAAAAGCAGTAAGAACCGGGCCACTTGATTTCAAAGAATGTGTTCATTATTCAGTTCTAGAGATTCAGAGTGAGTAAATTTTAGATTTCAAATGAGTGCCACTTTAAAATGTTTTGAGGTATGTTTTTATTAGTAAGGTGAAGACTTCTATAGATAAGCTTCACAAAATCGCGAGCTTTCACTTTCTGAAGTATATGACCTGAGATCTATCAGATCCCACATTTATTTTCCATTCTGACAGAATGTTCCTGATGAACATTTATAATATTAGGTCTGTACTGTAGCTACCTGAGACAGGATTTGCTTCCTTTTGCAGGGGAAAGAAGTGTCATCTGGTAGCTAGATTCAGAATGTTCTTGAAGTGCTTTACTAATTTACTTCAGAGTAGTATGGACAGCAGACCTGCAATTCTCTCCAGTTACACCTCTGCTGATAACAGTAAAGGAGGGTCAGATGGGATGGAGTCAAAACAAACCTCACTCTGTCTTCTCTCATACCTGATAGACTTTCAGACAAGTCTTGTTTTGTTCACTGATAGTATTACACCAATACTACACCAGGGGCAACACTTAAACAGTAAGATGAATGCAGTGCCACTGAAATGGTCTAACTGAAGCAAGATTTCATGATTTCTTCAATTTCTGTGAATAGAAATTGTGGAGATAAATTCTTTCCCATTGTAACATATGACCCCAACAAAGGGTTTTAGATAGGTTTCTTCTGGCTTCATGTATACATGAGTGATAGGAAAAAGCAGCCTTGAACATGGCAGAAGGTTGAGAAGATCCAGTTGACCATATGTGCAGTTATGCTGGTGTTACTAATGCAACTAGTCATTGCCATGGTCTTTCAACCATGCAGAAATTTGACTGGTAGTTTCCACGAAGAAACTGCAACATCCAAAGGATTTACTAACAGATTCAGACTTCAGTGGGACCTTGCTCAAGCTGTCCTCTTAAGTTTCCCCACCTGTAAGAGGCAGCCAAAGCCACCAAATGCACAGGGACTGTAATAAAAAAAACAAAGGATGGCAAAACCTAATGACTGCATGAAATCCTGAAGAGAAGAGTGAGATATCATTTGTTTGTTTATCTGGTTTGGTTAGAACACCTCATGCTTTCTGGATCCAGCGGAGAAATGATGATCTGCTAATATCCACAAAGGAGAGCATGAAGCAGGCCATGAATTCACAGCTTCATGTGAATTCATGAGCTTCAATTACCAACACCTGCAAGGCATGAAACCAAAACCAAAAGAATGTGAAGAAGGAAAAAAACAATGTTAAAACCCTGAACAGCTTCCACTTACTCTCCCATATCTGACACGTAGTTCATTCAAGAATGGTGGCAAAGGCTGTGTGTGCCTCTCAGCAAATACCACTGCTTTCCTTCCTGTAGTGGTTGTATACATGCTAATTTCTCTGTCCTCTCTAGATTTCCAGTACATTAATTACATGTTATTGCTGCAACTAACACTGCTATTACTAAAATATGCATGGGGAGATCTTCAGTCGTTGGCCAGATTCCTTCAGTTAGGAGGTAAACAGAGTTGCTTACCATCCTTAAAAGTTAGGGCTTCGGTTGAGGGAATTGTGCAGGCCAAAGAAAATTTAAAAATGGTGGAAGAGAAAGAGCAAAAGGAAATAATTTGGTGTTGGCAGAGAAGATCTGAACTGCAGGATAAGCATACAGTTCTCCAGTAGGATTGGCAAACATATCCACAGGGCAGACTAGATAGATACATCCATGTTACAAACAGTACATAACAGGAAGAGGAATCCATCCATGGGTGTGGCCAATCTGTGCAACGGTACTAATAATAGCACTTCTAACAATAACACTAAGGATAATATCACCACCACAACTGCTAATCTACCCAAAATCAAGAAAGGAAAGAGGAATCAGGTAATGAACAGGCCTCTGTAGGCACTGATAGGGAATGGTGGTCAAGGATTGCTTGTGCTGAACTCAGCCTTTGTCTCTGCTGTGCACATCAGATATGCATCAGCAAATATGATATGGAATGTTGCAGTGACAGCACCAAAGGTACACAAAGACAAGAATTATATTTGTATCAAATGCAGAATACTTGGTTGCTTAAGTAATAAACCTTGTATGTAATTCTGAAGCATGGGAAACACAATGAACTCACTCCAATCTGACATTTGTTGTTGCAAAATCATGCGTAGGTTTTCACTTTAGACTCTACAACTCACTGCTTGAAGCATGGAGGTACATTTTCAGTAGAATCAGCACAAAAATAACTGTGAACAGATCGCTATCATTCCCTTTTCCTTTCACTGCTGAGTAATGGAAATGTTTTTTCAAATAACCATGTGAAAGGTATGCAGAGTAGGTTCGTATGTTGAGCTAAGGAGACAACATATGAAGAGTGTGAAAACTGAGAGTGGAGGGAGGACTGTCCTACCTATTTTGAGAGGTCGTGTTTGGGAGTATAGGTATGGCAACAAACACAACTACGTGTGGAAAAATATCCAAACAAAACAGATCACGTTGAACAGTTCTCGAAAGAAAAGAAAACTACACTATCTTAAACTGTTTGATATTGAACTCCAGATGACTTGGGCCAAACCACCTGCAGGGTTTCAATGGGATCCTTAGACATTTTTTTGGTCTCAAAGCAAGGGGACTATCATGTGGTCTGATGATTTGTTGCTGTTCAAAACTGGTAAGGGTCTAATTTTCCTGTTTAATGTGTGACTTATTTTCCTAGGTAATAAGAAGATTAAAGCCTATTTAAAAAGGGATGAACAAAAAATACGCTAGCCTTCACTGTGAAAAAATACGGTAGAGCTGGAGAAAGTTCAGAAAAGTGCAAAAAGTGTAGTCAAAGGTATGGAAAAATTTTCACACCATTGTTTTGACCAGGTATAGCCATGCATATGTTCCTTTAGTTGATTTGCTGTCCTACAAAAGTTTTTGACACTACAAGACTTTGGAGATTCCACTAGGGGAATGAACTGGAGCCTGTAATATCTCTTCTAGAAGGTATGAATTTGATTCTTCCAGATTAGCTAACTAACCAGAAATGAGGAAAATGAACTGTGGTATGAAAAACTCTAGACTGTGGCTAGGAGAATGTATCAGGTTCTTTGAATCTGCACAATCCTTCCCCAGACTACAGCCTAATTACGGAATCATAGAATCATGGCTTGGGTTGGAAAGGCCCTGAAAGATCATCTCGTTCCAACTCCTTGCTGTGGGCAGGGTAGCCAGCTGCTAGATTAGGCTGCCAAGGGTCCCATCCAACCTGGCCTTGAGCACCTCCAGGAATGGGGCATCCACTGTACCCCATTATTATTTGGGGCATTTTGGATTATGGAATTACGGAGTCCAAAACCAAAAAGAATCTCCTTTTGGTTATGGTCCTGTTTTGTGAGGTCTCTGTGCAAGTTCAGCCAGAGGAATCTACTGATTAATACACTGCTTGAAGTAGAAAAAACATTCAGGAAAAATATCTGCTCTCAATTAATGCATACCAGTAACAAGAAACTTACCACAGTACATAAACTGTCACATGGATTAATTATTCCATCATTAAAATCTGATGAATACTCTAAAAAGTCAACTGTTTCTGAATTAAACCTTTCCTTGAAAAGACATGCAATGAAAGGGCTTCCAGCTATTTCTGACTGAATTGTCCCTTTGATCCAACTGCAGATGCTACTACCTTTGCAGCTGGACATTTTGCTGTTCATTACCTTTTTTTTGGTTTTACGATACCAACCAACAGTTTATCCTGTTCCTTTAAGGAGTGTGGAAAGAAGGCAGAAATGCCTCTTCAGTCATCTCCTCACCTGCAAATTCTTGGTGCAGGGATAAAAGGAATACCCACTGAAAATTTCAGGTGGAGGTTGCCTTTGGCAGATCAAATGGTACATGGAAGGTGTCCTTTGTGTCCTTATAACAGCTGGTCTAGCTTTTCAGAATATGCCTGCTGTCGGTAGTACTACCCAACTAACTTATCTTTCAGCAACCACACACTTGCAGAACTTCTCAGGGAGGATTCTCCTGTGGTATATTCTAATAGCATTTCCATGTCAAGACAGTCACTGAGGCTGACCCAAAGTAGCAGAAGAGAATGCTATATGCAGGCTGCAGATACTGGCATGTCCTGCCTGATACATGGAGCAGGTAAAGATAATGAGTTAAAATGATCCATCACTTTTCAGCATTCCAGTTTTAGAATGGTGAATCAGGTGAGAAAAATAATACTGAAACAAGTTACTTTTCACTCCAAGAAGAAGACATTCTCTATACATTTAGCTTATGACTTTCATGTGCATAGAATTAAGAAGCCAAAAGAACCCCTATTTAATTACCCTTCTTTCTATGCACTCCCTATGAATCTGGGGATGATCTCATAAGGATGGATACATTTCTGCTCAATATCAAAGCAGTGGGAAACTGTACCTGGGATCTGTAGGCATAACAGAAATGCTGTCAGTAATTCTTCATTACCACTGCTACTGAACTGTACTAGGATGAGAGACACAAATAATTCCAGAGATGCCCTTCTTTGCATATGATTACAGAATGGGTCCTACAATATTGGAGTGCCTTCCCATGCAAGGTCATGGAAAAATTCAACATTAACTGCTTATATACTTTTTTGTATTTCAATTGAAATCAGTTTATGTCAGTTCCCAATTGTAATGTGTGATATGTACAGGGTTGCAAAGTTATAAAATCTTCATATTTTTCATAAAAACTGACCACATCTTGGTAATAAGAGAAGCAGACTTCTCCATCCAGAGTTAACTGCCAAAGATCTAGACAAAACCTGATATGCACTTTTTAAAGAGAAGGAGAAATCTTTGGGTGAGGAAAGACTGTAAGGAGTTCAAGTCTGGGACTTTGCAAAAGTCTAATGGGTTGGATATATGTGCAGTGGGAGTTTTCCTACAGTAACCTATCCCACTCTCACCAATCCAGTTGTTTGGGCTGAACAGTTTGTAAAGATGAGAGACAGAATGTAAAAAAACTTCAAATCTGACTCCTAAGCTCTTTTGCAAGACATGACTGTAATAAATGAACTCAGAGATACTACATTTATTTTCAGTCCCTCTGCTGGAAAAACTAATTTTTGGATGCTATTCAAACATCTGCTGTGAATGGCTGGATAGAACACTGCCTTTAAGTTTTCGCATCCCTGTATAATGCAAGGATTGCCCTCTTTTGCTATCTAAATACTACTTGCGATACTCTAACACACACACTTCCAGTCTTTACACACTGATTTTTGTGCTATTTACACCATACCTTCACATTGCCTTATAGGACAGCACTCTATGAGTACTGGATTGCATACTGCATATACTCAGCTTATAGCTTATCATTTGTAGCACTTCCCCACCAAAACTTTTTACCATCTCTTTTTGTGGCTTACCTTATGCACTCCACTGATTCTGGTCTTGACTTTAGATCCTGGTCTTTAGCAGCCACTCCAAAATGGATAGGAAACAGTCCTCCAAGAATAATGTCTCCCTTCTTCTGTGCCCGTTGGTTCGGCCCATAGGCAGCAGTGTTCCAGGTAAACAACAAAAGAATCAAACAGCAGCTATATAAAGTCATTGTTCCTCCTTTCACCAAGGGGTTATACAATGTAAAATTGGAACAGGTGTAAGAAAGCAGATGTTGTAATGTCTAATCTTTTCCTTTTCTTAATACAGTCCAGAGAGCATTTGGGATGCATGTCTGCAGAGAGATAAGCAACAAGGTGGGAGCCACAGTGCTGGTATTTGTCCCTCCGTTTTCTCCATTGTAAAACAATGATTCAGTGTTCCTTGTTTCCAAAGCATTACAGAGAGCCCTTTTCTGAGAACTGAAAAATAAAGACATCAGTAGTGATTCTAAGTATACACCACAGCCTCACACACTCAGGGTGGTTCTGCTTTGACAAACCCAACTCATCATGCCCCCAGAGGCTGTCTTCAGTCAACAGCCAAGGACATATCCCAACTTTGAAAGAGTGTCAAGCATCCCGGTGTTCACAGCCACACCTCCTCAAATAAGCAGCAGTGGTTCTCGCAGATATCCTCACTCAATACCACACACACTTGTGAGGTGGATTACTAAGTCTGCCCACAGTTCTGCATGACTGTGGCCATGGGCGACCCTGCAAAACTTGTAATCAGACCTCCGTGAAAATAGCACATTGTGGGAGGGTCTTGGATGGGAAAACTGGAAATAAGGAAAAATAAAATGCAATAAGAATCAAACCTTAAGCAAAGAACTGATAAGATTCTGGTATGCATCCATCTAATCTTTTCCATTGGTCAGTTCTTACTTTCTGTTTTGAACTTATCCTTATGAACTTATCCAAAAATGAAACAACATCATGAGAAAACTTCTTTTTTATCTGAAGTGAGAATGGCTTCCAGGGAAGTACCTGAAATCAAGATACTTCTCCACAGTGAGCTGTGAAGGCTTGAAAGGTTCAGTCATCATGCCACTCCAGGATGAGCTGTGGAGCTTTGAAGTCTGCATCCTGTTGGTATGAGAGATATTGCATCCTCTCTGTGCTCAATACATTTTTCTCTGCAGTTCATCTACAGACCTGCCAAATTAAGAGCTAACTTAATTATATGAAAACAGCTATGACTATGAGGGAGGAGAGGGACTCAAAAATTCATAATAAATGTCTATACCACCTATTGGGAACAGGTACAAAAGCTAGTAGTAAAAATTTGAAGTTTGCCAATGTTGAGACTAAAAGTCAGCCACACATTGCTAATCCTGAGGATAGTTAATTTCTAGAGCAAGTTACCATGAGTTTTCAGGTGCTGAGAACTTCTTACGTGAACAGCTCATACTGCATTAAATATATCTACACAGATTTGACCTCTGGTAGGTCAAAAGAAGAGCTACTGCAGGAAAACATCAAGATCCTGGGGGTTCTTCTAGTCTCCTGTTCATAATAGTAGTAGTAGTAGTAATAATAATATGTATATATATGATTATATAAATAATTATTATTATTGTACATGCTGTATGACCACCAAGTGTGTGCAAATATTTCATAGAGTTTTGTTAAAACGAAGGTCCAGAAGCAGCAGTCAATGGGAAAAGAGAGACATAACTCATGTAATTCTGTTGCAGTCAGCATACTTAGACAGCTGGATATATGTTGCACTTCCCTACAGTGTGTCTCTTTTAAGCCATGCATTGGTCCCAGCATATTTATTGGCAAGGACAGTCAGATCTTTGTCTGAAGTTCTAAATATGCATAGGCAAATAATTTTCTAACAGGAAATGTGGAGTGACATTAAAAGATCTCAAGGAACTTAGTGTTGCAGGTTTTGGTGTTTTTTTTTGTTTGTTTGTTTGTTTGCTTGCTGCTTGTGAGTGGGCATTTCAGCTCCATGTCAAAATCTGAAACATGGACATGAAACGCCCAGCTGCTGCTGACACTGTCAGACAGAAAACACCTTGAGCCATCCCTCTAGCAAGCAACTGGAATTGTGTCAGACTGCTCTAGCTGAGTACAAGTATCCTACTGCTTGTTAAGTGTGTTATTTTAACATCTCCACATCTGGTGCTTTTTACTGAGAAGCCTCTGGTATTGACCTGTGACCCTTTGACACCAGGATGACCGGAGACAGGACTAGCAGGTGACGGATCAGAGCGAAGAGTCAGGGTGTGGAAAACTGCCCCTGAGAATTTGGGTTCTCATTTTCCCCAGTGGATGGTGGTTCTTGCTTCTCCAGTGCCCAATAGAAAAGAGAAGGAAATGCTCCGTCACTTTTCAACTAGGGAAATGTCATCTTCCTCCCGTCACTTATAGATTCAAACAATATATTTAGAGTATACCAGACATTTTATATACTAATGTTCTTGCTGTTTGCTTGGCTGAGGTTAATGCTGACAGTTCCTACAGAATGCGTTACTGAAATGCACTTAAGACTCAGACAAGGTGGGAAAGGATCAATGACTTCTCACCTGCTGTGGGAAGAGAGTGAGCTTATGATCACAGCTTGCTCATTTATGACTCTGTTTTTCTCAGTTTTCTGTCTTCCCTTTAATAACTCTTTCTTTTACCTTTGAGATTCTTTGCTTACATAAAAGGAAATGGTTTTCATCATGAACAGACAGTGTAATTTAGTTTAGTGGGATGCTATGGGGGTGGGTTGAGCTTCTAAATAATTAGGAAACTCTCTTTGCCACCAGACAGTACATGGCTGAAGTATTCAGTGCAGGAAGACAGAATTCATGTTCTTGCTTCTTTCCTTTCTTTCTTTTGAAGCAGAAAAATTTGAAAAGAAACAGATCTAAACTGGTAAAAAAAGGTTAACTTTAAACAGTGTTTCCAGAACTTGGTACTCCAAGATGTCATTCAAGCAAGTTGACAAGTAATAAGACAATGAAACCAAAGGTACTAATTCATGGTATAGGGTAATATTTGGCATCCTCCCTGAATAATTTGGAACTAGCTGTTCTCAAGATGGGACACAGAATGGAAATAACATCGCAGATTCTGTCTGTTGTGAGCTGTACATGTATAAATGACATTTCCATGGCTGCAAACTGAGGTGCAGATGGACAAAGGTGCACTGGCAAACAAAGGAAAAAAAAAAGATGCATCTTTTTTGGCAAGGAGATACATCTTGTAAATTTCACATCAACATTTACAACTGTCCATACCTAGATTATAAAATAAGTCTCCCAACTGTTTCCTAGTACTCTCCATGCCTGAGGTTGAAAATATTTGAAGATACTGTTTCTGTGATGAGTAGCTATTACCTTGCTTCCGGTACCAAGAGCTATTATCCTCTAGTATTATCTTTTGCTGCAGCAAATCTTCCTTCAGTTCTCTTTTTCATAATTAGATTAAGATTATGGGCCTCTTCCTTATTAAAGGAAAAACTGAATTACCTGCTAATACATGCCTGAAGACATAAAAATGTAGCAAAATACAAGTGGAAATTGTACTGCTAACAAAACAAATTACTGTGTTCCTGCAGTTTTCATCCAGTAAATTAAAAAAGATTATACTAACAATCAACTACATTTAAAAGGAAGACTTTTTTTGCTATTTTCTTTCCTTTGAGAGTAGTTTTAAGTTTAAAACATTACTTAGTATTAACATGTAAATGCTACGATTCTATGCTATTCGGTGCAGAAGTACATCAATTTAGCAATGAAATTTCTTCTGTTGGAAAAAAAAAAAGAAAGCAACAAGATAAAAGTATTCTCATTGCAATGTTTTTAGACAGAGTCCTATTTTTATTCTCCTCTTTCCCTGGGGAAATTCCAGGGAATTCCCCTTTAAATTATTCTTTAACTAAACTTATTTTTTCCTTTCTGTTTCATCAGACCTTTAGAACTTGAATTCTCGTGGAAGTGGAAGTAAAGTAGGACCTCTGTCACCTAAACTTCAGTGGAGAAATGTAGAATGGCTCCAGGAATAGGAAGAGAAAACTATTGGCATGGCAGAAACAGAACCTGGGAGAGAAGAAAAGGCATCCTGGGACAAGCAGGAGTATTTGAAAGTTTTACTTCAATCAGCACTGTTTTGTCAGGAATCATACAGAAAAGTCAGAAATATTCAATTTGTTCTTCGTGTGAAAAGCTACATGGAACATTCCTGGTACATATTACTACTGAAGTACTTCTTCATCAAAAAGGAACTAACAACAACTTCAAGCCGCAGCAGATCAAGTTCATGAAATGATTGGGTGGGAAAAGATCCAACTCTTAGCCCAGGATGGGCTCAGCAATATCTGTACCTGCATAAAGTTTTCCAAGGAAGGAGACATGTCAGGGCAACAAATTTGAACTGCAGCTCTTGCTTCCTCTAAGTTTACCAATGCGAGTGTCTACTCATATCTAACTTGAATGCTCTTTATTACAGCTTAAGCCTATTTTCTTATCACAGATGAGTGCCTACTTCATCAAAATCACACCTATTTAGAATTTTAATTACCCATCCATTCTCTCTTTCTCTGTTCTTAGAATAAGCAAACCACATTCATTCTTTCTGTAAGAAACAATGCTTTCCTGAACTCAAGATAATTCGTATTTTGTTTCTCTGAACTCTGTCCAGTGTATCTCCATATTTAGTGTACAGCAGTGCCCAGAAATGGACACAGTGTTCTCACTGGGCTCTTATCAGTGCTGAGCAGAGTGGTAGGCTTATTCCATGTGCCTTGCAAGCTACAGCTCTGTATATACATCTCAGCATGGCACTTGTCTTTTTCGAAACAGCATGACATTGTTAACTTATGGTAGATCATCAGCTGAACACACGTCAAAGTTTAATCTGCTTATATCCACAAGGCCTTGAAACTTCACAAGAAATTATATATTTTTAATGCTTTTTCCCTCCCATTCAGAGCAATGGTAGAACTTCCTAAACTGCATATGATCATCCTGGGTACTCCAAGGCTACCAATGAGGATCTAACATGTTCAAGCTCATCTGAGTCTGCTGGGCTTTCAGGACCACTTTAGGGGAAGACTCCTGACCCAGGCCATGTGCCATGGTAACATATCTGTCCCAGTCCCACAGACCCCAGAGACCCTGGAGTACACAACACGCCTGCTCTGCAGGGCAGCCTGCCCGGAGAGGCCCAGATGCCCCATGAGAGCACAGCCTGTGGGTGAGATATCCCAGAGCTGCAGCTGGCTGGGAGGAGCCAAGCTGCTCAATCACCCACACTGGGTTCCTGTTGGGCACAAAGCAAAGACCTATGAGAACTCCAGCTAGACTTCAACAAGCCACGAGACTGCGTCAGAGCTTCTTGCTTTTGGCAAATCACTGCTTTCTGAGGAAATGCCCTTTTGTCAGAAAATGCTCAAACACATTCTGTTCGGCTTCTGCTTGTTGAAGTTTCAAAGTTTCTTTACGTTTCTATAAGGTTCAGCACGACTCAGGCAAGAGCCATGCACATGAGTAACAATTACTGTCGGGAGAGCTACATCCTGTCTAATGCAGGCACCAGAGTAATTCTTTTTTCATTGGTGGCTTTTAAATGTGGGATTCATAAAGCCCTACTTAATGGATAGCTGTAATTTTCCCAAGTGGCAGAAACTCCTCAGCGGATATCCTGCTGTACCTTGAAATTCACTTATTAATGCAAGGCAGACAACTAGATCATGGTTAGACTGAATCCCTCAGCAAAATGCCTGCCCTCAGCAGACCTGGGTGAGGTTTGGATACCTGCTGGAATAGGGTTCAGAAAGGATAACTGTGACCAAGTTTGTGTTCAATTTCTCACAACTGCTGAAGGAGGGCCCTTCAGTGGAAGAATGGATGATGGGCATGAGACACAAAACATTTTAGTTCTCACTACTATATTGTTATGAGCAAAAGTTAATTGTTCATATATGTCATCTGGGCAGGAATTAGCACAGCCTTCTTTTACCAGTTCAGTCAACAGGAGGAGTGAGTGCATCAAAGATGCAATCAAAATCAGGCTGCCAGTGCATTCCAACAGAAGAGCTGTGTTTGAACTCACACTGTGGAATTAAATTGTTGTTTTTAAAGGAAACAAGTCTTAAGTGAAATTAAAATGCTGCTAATGTAAAAAGTGACAATTTTTACTCCCCCTTAACATAGTGAGATTTTTGTCTCCAAAAGTGGCATGATTCAGAAATGGAACCTCAACTAATTTGGACAGTTCAGAGACAAGGTGAGTGTAAAGCAAAATTCAGATATAGAGTCATAATTTTGAAAACACTACTCATATGTTTGGTTTCAAATTAAAACCAAAACATGAATGCTATTAGTTTAGAGTGAGACTTTAAAAAACCATCAAGACTATCAGCACAGAATCTCTGGGACAATATTTACATGCCTTGTTATTAGCTTATGGGGGTGTTGTCTGGCATAGATGTAACTTCTTTGGCTGGAATCGGGATGCTGATATACTATTTTATTACTGAAAACATGTGTTAAAAAAAAAGTATTCGAGAGCTAAGAGGAGGCTAAAAATATTTCATACATATCTGCCATGATACTGAAGAAATTGCTGAAGCTCATAAACAACAAGTTCTGGCATGCTCAAATGAAAAAAAAAAAAACAACAAACAAAAAATGAACATATTCTTAGCATGGGGAGGAATAGCCCACAGAAGGAAAGTAGACCTAATGATGTGTTTAAGTTGGCCATGAAAGATCTAAGCACTTGTCCTAGAGTAACATTCTCAATTCTCCAAGATAAACTAAATATAAAAAAAAAAAAAATTATAGTAAATTGTATCACATTTAATTCTGCTATATCCAATATGCCCAACATTGTGCAGCTTGTCAGTGTGTTACTGTCTGCTAGGTAAAGTTTATACAGCTTTCACATCTGTAGCATTATTCATATAACGGTCATATCACCAGTTTTCCTTCAACCCCTAAGCATAAGTACTGATCCAAATAATAAAGAATGATAAAGGGTGTGGAGTCGCACACCGATCTGTTTTTAGCATTACTAAATAAGGGAGTAGGAGAAACGCGCCTTGGGTATCACTGTTGCTGTTCTTCTCAACAGATCAATTTCAGAACAAACCTAAACTGTCAAGAGACTGATGTCTGAATCTCTGGGGACATGCAATTATAGAAAATGGCAGACAGGATTAATCAGAATAATTTGTTTTAAGTAACAAATCTGGTGACAGCAATGGCAGTCAAAAGAGCATCAGTTCCTGGCTCTTGCACAGCCAGGCAAAAACCCAGACCTGCTCTTCAGGCAGCATTTACCATGTGTGGATTTAATGGGGGGATTATGAGGCCTCTGCTCTACTTGCCACTTCACCAGTTCGTAAAGAGGGCACGATCCCATAGCCTGCAATGCTGCTAGGACTGCAAAGCTTTCTGGTAGCTATCAGAACTGCAACTGATTTGGGGATTCACTTAACACTTCTGAAATAACTTGCATACTGGTGGTGGTAGCATGCTCACAGTCCCTGTGCAGTGTGATTTAGGTCCTGGGAAATGCTGTCCCTCTGTGTAAATAATTCTGTGTGCTGATGGTGAGAAGCCAAAAAGTGAAACAGTATGGTAATAGAAAATACCTCAAAGAAGCATTTTAGTTTTTAGCTGAGAGCATCTAAGCTCAGCTAACACCATTAGATGTTAGCAGGCACACAGCTATAAGTGATTTCTGAACCAGTGAGTGCCTGGTGGAAATCTATGTGGATGTGATGTATATCTTTGGAGCCATTTGTATGTGGGCAGGTTGCAAGCTTGCCTGAGAAGCGGATCTAAGGGCCCTGTGAGCATGGCTTTTTATTCCTCTGGAGGGTAAGAATTTTCTACAATAAAAGCTAAACCTTATTTCTGCAAGACATACTGCAAATCTCAGAAGCAAACACTGGCAGGAAATTCTGCAGCTTTTCATCTTCCTACTCCTGTGCCTTTCTCAATACAATCATTGCAAAAGTGTATGTGCGTATAGGCAAAAGGGAATACTGAAATGAGTGAGGATGTCAAGGCATCTAACCAAGCAAAGCATTCTGCTGTGCTGCCAGTGCTCACTGGGAAATGACTAGGCAAGAAACAACATATGAGAAATTCATCAGTTTGACTAAGGAACTGCTAAGGAACGTTTAGGAGCTGTATCACCACACACCAGTCATGGCTTCAAGTGATTTCCAGGCTCTAGGGAGTTGGAGGTGCACAGCAATCTCAGCCTTTTGCGACGCTGCCATAAACCAATCAGCCATTGGTTATTACCCTGATATATACTAGGAGCTGCATTGAGCCCTCAAGCAATTTCAGATTTAGAGATTCTAGTTACCGGACAATTCATCTGGTCTACATCTTAAAGTTGTTCTGATGTGCCTCTCTGAGATCCTTTTCTTGCTGTGCCATAGTTTATTCACTTACTTGTTTCCTGTTCCACCTGTTAAAAACCTACCATCTTGTAAGCTGTTAAAGAAGAATAAAAATGTAACTTAGATATAATATCAGTATAAGGATTGCAGGTAATTTCAATGATTTTTGTCTCCAGTTAAAGGGGAGATTGGGAGCCTTAGGAGTTAGTGTAAAATGGGAGGTGAAGTATTTTACTAAAGTCTATTTTATGATATTGTTTTCTCTAACTTTTAGTTTTCTAAAGATAGTCCCGCCAACCACGTTAAAGAATGTGCATTCCAAGGACAGCTCTGTTAGCCCACCCCATGTTTCTGGGAAGTGGTTAGCCCATTCTGGACAGACAGAGAAAGCACTTGGGAGTGCTCTGCAGAATGAGGACACAACATCCCTTGTGTCATGTCACTGGTTGTTGTTTGCAAAGTTTGATCAGTTCAGACTTTTGCTTGAAACAACCAGGCATTCAGCCTGTGTACCTTTCAGGGTTGTTTACATTCCTGCATCTCAAGTAAGCCTTCCTCCTATATCTAATACAGAAGATTTGCCAGCAAGCATCACCAATCTGAACTGCTCTTAAATCCTAATTTGTAGGATTAATATTTTTTTTCTGGTGCCATTCTTGAAAGATACGGAAATGTAAATGGGTATTGTGTTCACAGCCCACACTACGAAAGTTCACCACAGCCCTGCAGAACAACCCTACAGAGGTAGCTGGTTTCTCCAGATTACCCAGCTCTTGGACTCTCTTCTTCCTCTCCTGCAAAAGAAACCTCTGGGGTTGAGAAGAGGGCTTCATCTCTCCAGCACACTCATTCTTCCTTGGTACTCATGCCCATTACAACGTCATTATGTTATGAACTTTGCATCAGGGCATTTCTGCAAATGAAAAGGGGCTACAGCTCAAATCTTGCATATCAGCAAATGCCACTATAAGAACCTAATTTCTGAAATTGTGCTGCTTTTGCCTTGAAGAGAATAAGCAGGCACTACCCTTCTTATCAAGTTTTGGATGCTCAATGCTTTTTATTTTTATCTTTTTTCCCTGCCTTTCTTCTGCTTAGAAGGGAGGACTGGTAACAAGGATTAAGCCATTTTATACAGTGTCCTTTCTGTGCTGTGTGAGGCAGGAAATAACTGGAGAGAAGTGAGGGAGATGCCAAAGCAGACAGCTGTCTGTATGTAGTTAAAATTACAAAATGTAGTGCAGTGTCATCCAAAAGAGATCTCGTACTTTCTGACCAACCAGTGTAAGATATTCTGGTTGGCAAACTGAAATGTCAGAGAACATTAAATAATAGAAAAGAATACTAAAAAAAGGAAAATCGTAAGTTTCTGTATTTTTCTGAGTTAATCAACCAGCTCTTGATCATTTCACAAAATAACAGGAGCCAATAAACTCTGATTGTGTAAACAAATATAGGAATCTGGGTAGTATCAGAAAAATTCTTTACAAGACCTTCTGTGAAATAGAAGTATCACTAGAAATATCAATGTATGAAGTGCAGCTTTTAAATAAAGTATGGTGACAGATTTCTGATAACAAAGTGGTATGGCTTTGTTAAAAGTGATGTTTTCCCAGATGTGGTACAAGCAGGCGTCCTTGACATGATACCTACTTCATTCTCCTGGCTGGGGAGCCTTTATGCCAATTGCTTTCTTTGTCTGGGGCTTCCCGGGCCAGAAATTATTTCAGAATTTTGTTGCTTCCGACATGTCAAACTGACAAATATCAAATAAAGCATCAAACTGACTATCAGCTGTATCAAGTTCAATTCAGATTTTCTTTTAGGAAAAAAAAGGCAGATTTGAGAGCTGAACACTTTTTTTCCAACTGAACTTTGTCAATTTGCTTGCAAGGAAAGTATGTATTTTGCCTTGTAATTTCCTTCAATTTTATTATTATTATTATTATTTTGAATTTCTGAATCTGAAGCAAAACACCTCATTTGATTCCATTTTTTTCCCCTGCAGAAGTCTATGAACCAAACAATAAGGACAACTGTGATTCTGAGCCAATTTCAACATAAATCCAATTCAGAAAAGCCACTTTAGTATGTGCTCAACTTTAGTGCAATTGGCTTTAATGAAATTTAGTAGATTCTAAAAGCTTATCATGTAATTCAGTGCTTTGCTGAATCAGAAGGTAAAGTAGCCCCTGGCTGGCTGCTCCACTCTCATTTGTATTCGTATTAAAAATAAATAAACACTTTCTTTATGTTGGATGGTTTAATTTTTCATTGTCCAGCGTGACTTACTAATAAATCCTTTTAGATGTTTTTGTGCTTCCCCCTACATTAAATTTTACATTTCTAGTTCTCTACTGTACCTGGATGTCTTTTTTTATTTTTTTAATCTCCATTTCTCCATTGTCTATTTTCTCCTTTTTATGATTTTCTAAACAGAATAATTATACCTTCACCATTTTCCTTCTCTTCCCTTTTGTTCTAATAGCAAAATATTCTTGCCTATTTTTTTATTTCTTTTTCCTGTATGCTATGTGTAACATCTGTCTGTTAGAGATGCAGTGGTGAATGGGGACTGAGTAAGTTCCCAGAAAAGGAGAAGTAGTTCAACCTACAGAGAGTCTTTTTCCTGAGCTTTGGAGAAATTCTGGACTCTAATAAGGACAGAAGTTCTTCGAAACCCATGAAAATCACTAAATGCAGATTAGTGGAAGGCTGAGAAGAAAATCAGAGAATAAAAACGCAGGCATGAGGGGAGGTGAGTTAAGTGGCACACAGAGGCATATGTCCTGCTCTCGTCCTACAGGGAGAGGACGACAAGTTTTGCTGACACTTCCCTGCAGTGCTGGCTTGTGGTAGCATGTCTCATGAGAACACGGGGTGGAATACAATACTATACACCATACACTGATCCTTGAATAGGCCCAATGGCCCTTATTTTGCTGTGCAATGCACTGGAAGATCAATGTGATATGCAAGGACTTGTTTATCATCTATGACTGTATTATTCAACTAAGAAATGCTGGCTGAGCCCATGGGGCTGCACTTCCCTGCTAAACATGTAGATGAGATGATAACACAGACCCATGAGTTGCAGCCAGTACTGGCAGTAGCAAAGCCAAAGCAGGAACGTACAAGCACCCCGCATAGCTTTCCCCTGTTGCTCCACCTTCCCTGTGCAAGGATGCAAGTTTGTATGAAGCAAATTTGGCATGATTATTTTGGAAAACAAGGAGGACTAATTCATTTTTTTTTCAATAATTAAACATAGATTCCTTACAGAATAACTTTTTTTTTTTTGCCCCATAATTAATGATGATAGAAATTGCCATCTGTACTCAAATCAGCATTCAAAGCATCTCATACCATTTGCTATGAGATCCTGCCTCTAGAAGTACTCAGTGATACCTGCTTCAAAAATATTGTGTAAAATAATTATAGCATTAGTGTCTTAAGCAACATTTCCAGATCAGTAGTTAACAGCTGGTTAATGCCTTAAGCAGTTTTGTGAAAATTGATCCTAAAAGTCAATTTTAGAATAAAATAATCAACATCTTAAATTTAACGAAGCTCATTTCTCTGCACAACTGAGAGACATATCCCAGTGTGATATTCCCCTATTGGAAATTCCCTATCATGCAGTTTCATAGGATATCACAATGTCAACTGTGATTTTTTATTGCACCCCTATTAGAGGTCATGAGAAGCTTTGAAGTCACTATTGCAAATCATGAACCTTCCTCTCAGCTTTTTCCTACAAATTTTGGCATCTTAGCTCAAACTACCACAAAGGTGAAATAATCTAAATGTGCTAGATTTGGGACTGAAGCACATCGCAGAACCATGTGTTGAATCAGTGTTGAAAAGGACCTCAAAGATCATCTGGTTTCAACCCCTCTGCTGTGAGCAGGCTGCCCAGGGTCACAGCCAGCCTTGAATGTGTCGAGGGATGGGGCATCCACAACATCTCTGGGCAACCTGTTTCACTAAGTCACCACTCTCTGAGTGAAAAAATTTCTCCTAACATCCAACCTGAATCTCCTGTTTTAGTTTAAAGCCATGCTGTCTTGTCCTATCACTGTCAACCCATGTAAACAGTCATTCTCCCTCTTGTTTATACACTTCCTTCAAGTACTGGAAGGTCACAGTGATATCTCCCCTGAGCCTTCTGTTCTCCAAGCTAAACAAGCACAGCTCCCTTAGCCTTTTTTCATAGGAGAGGTGTTCCAGTCATCTGATCATCTTTCTGTCCCTTCTCTGGACCCGATCCAGCAGCTTCACATCTTTCTTGTGCTGGGGGACTGAGTACTCCAGATGGGGCCTCACAAGAGTAGAACAGAGAGGGACAATCACCTCCCTCTCCCTGCTGGGCACCCCTTTTATACTGCAGCCTACAATATAGTTGGCCTGCTGACATGCAAGTGCACACTGCTGGCTCATGTTCATCTTTCCATCAGGACCCACAAGACCTTCTCCACAGGGCTGCACTCAAGGAGTGCTTCCCTCAGTCTGCAAAAGTACCTGGGATTGCCCAAGCCCATGTGCAACACCTTGCACTTGGCCTTGTTGAACCTCATTAGGTTTACATGGGCCCACTTCTCCAGCCTGCCCAGGTCTCTCTGGATGGCTTCTCTTCCCTACAGTGTATCAACTGCGCCACTCAGTGTCATCTGCAAACTTGCTGAGGTTGCATTCGATTCCATTGTCTATATCATTGATACAGATATTGAAGAGCACTGGTCCCAAGGCCAACCCTCAGGGGGCATCGCTTATGACCAGCCTCTACCCAGACATGGAACTGTTGGTCACAACCCTTTGGCTGCGACCAGCCAACCAGTTCTTAATCCATCAAACAGCCCACCGGTGCTCCACAGATTAGGAGTGCAGCTCTTGCTGTAGAAACTGCAGAGATGTAGAACATGCTGAGGTGGGACTAACATCTTCTGCAGCTACATCCAGAAGAACATGTCCAATAATGCTTAAATGTGGGATTCTTTTGACTATATTTATCTCAACAAATCTATCATGCCTTCAAGCCAAAAGAGGCTGGGTAGAGATTAATTCAGCTGGTGAGTTCGGTACCATATCTGATTCTACTATTATATTCTGCAAGAAATTTTATATGATTTAGCTGGTAACTACCGTGTTGTTCAGTGTGATAGCAGAAGAACTGAGGTGAAGCTATTCACCTGAAATAATCTGCATTCTGAGCAAAGGCCTTTATCCGCTCTTCATTGTACAAAAATGGAATGCATAAATGCACAAGCACTCATTTTCTTTCAGTACATAAAAAATGAGTGCTTAAAACAATATAGGACAGAAAATTATCATTCTTCCTGTCAGGGCTCCTCCATGAAACACAGCAGAGGATCCCAAGCCTATCTTTGGTGAGCCTAATTGCTGGGCTTTGCATTCCTTGTCTTTCTAAATGGAGCCCTTTTTCTTCTTGTGTTAGATACATGAGTTTTCCCAGTTTGTAACAGAAGAAATATTGGCAAGAGTTATCAGAGCTTCAGGGCAGGACAGATGAACCTCTTCATCGCTTCCATGTCCAGAACAAACAATTCCTAGCAGCTTGGGTATAGAGGCAAATTTGGGATTTGTGTCCTGGAAAGGGCTGAAGAATGCCCTGTTTTACTGCACAAGCTGGCACAGAACTGATGAAGTATCCACAGGCCCCCAGCACAGTGGGGCTGCTGGGGAACACCACAGGCCCATGGGCAGGCTGCAGTGGGGAGGGGGCTCTTAACCAACAAGGAGAAAGAGAAAACAAATGTCAGAACCTTTGGAAGATATGTGACAGTGTTCGTGGTCTTCACTGACTGTTTTATTTTGCCCAGTGAAGTGTGAGCTGGCATTTCTGCCAAAGGAATGGCCATAGGATACCCTCGGGATACCCAGGAGCAGGGGAATTACATAGGCCTGAGGTAACCAGATTACCTCTGAGAAGGGAGTGAAAAGTCCTCATCGTGGCAGCAGGGAACATCCACCATCAGCACACTGCAATAGCATGCACTCGGAATCATAGAATCACCAAGGTTAGAAAAGACCACCAAGATCATCCAGTCCAATGGTCCACCTGTCACCAATATTTCCCATTAAACCATGTTCCTCAGCACAACATCTAATTGTTCTTGAACACTGCCAGGGACAGTGACTCCAGCACCTCCCTGGGCAGGCCGTTCCAGTGCCTGACCACTCATGCCTACTACAACACTTGGAGAAGAAGCATTTCCTAACACCCAACCTGAACCTCCCCTGGCACAAATTGAGGCCATTCCCTCTAGTCTTATTGCTAGTCACATAGGAGAAGAGGCCGACTTCAACCTCTGTGCATCCCCAACAAACATAGCTGCATCACTCAAATAGAGTGTGGCAACTCTAGTTAGCACTGTACCCTTTTTAAGTAATATATTCAATTTACTTCCTCCCTCCCCACCTCATTCTGAAGGTGATCTTTCTGGAACACAGAAACAGCCGGGGTCACACTCCAGTAAGCCCCACCACCTCACCTACCTGCCAACTCTGCAGCTCTACGCGCTTCATCTCCGGGACGACGGTGTGACTTTTGAAGGCTCCATGCCTCATTTAGCCCTGGTAATGGCCTAATTGGGTTGGAAAAATGCAGGAGCAGGACCGTGATAAAAAACAGCTCTGCTGTGCTTATTTAAGCAAGTGGAAAAAGAAAGGAGAAGAATAGGAAAAAAAAAAAAAACACACCTACACATTTCCTACTTGGAATAGGTATTTGTGCCTATATCTTTGTTTACAGTAAGGAATTACGCTGGCTGGTGGTGTTGCTGTCAGGATTAACAAGGCAAATGAAGGCATGCTGGGAGAAGGCCAGACTTAAACGAGCATTTCTCTTCCAGAGCGGTTTCTGTGGGTGCAAGTCCCCTGTCCATGGAGCTTCGCTCTATCCCTGAATGGTTCTCAGAGTGAATAAGTACATTCATTAGCTATGGGAGAAGGGAAACAAGGCAATCCTGGTGTCAGGAGACATTGTGCTAGGTACAGACTCCTTTGCCTGATCATGGCATAAACCAGATGCTTATTCACTGTTTCGTGGCTACTCTTTTCCCTTACCTGGGAGGATTTGTGCTTCTTACAAAAGGAGAACCATCCCACTCATTCTTGAGCTGCTCCTGTAATTATTTGTCTAGAAACCCTAGAAGTAGGAAATGCTATCTTTGCCCTCTGGAAATCTCAAAAACAAGAACAGAGGGGAAGCAAGAGAGGCAGACCATTCTTAAGTTTCAAAAAGTACCTCACCTCTTCAGCAACAGCACAAGTACAAGACCAGGGAATTAACAGTGTTTCCCGACACCTGAAGATAAACCTGAAGTCTGCTTTGTAGCAAAAAGGGCAGCCTTCCCTTCTGATCACTTTATCATGGACTATTTGCATCCCTAGCAAAACCCCAGGTATTTAACTGGCTTTTTTCTCCTCCTTTTTCTCTCTGAGTCAAATTTCTTTCTGTGTCAAATTGGAGCCATAAGTTGAAACCCATAATGGTCATATAGCATGGAAACTGTATTTGCCACTGTACAGGTCAACCTAGATCCATTTTACCTCTGTGACGTGGGCACTGGTACAAATTATAGTGTCCTACTCTGTGTTCGGTCTAGTATTGAAAATTCCAGCAACAGATGTATGGTTCCAGGAGACGTTGCTGTAAATCAGAACACATAATCACTGATGATATTTTGAAAATGAGAGTGATTGTTGGCACTCTTCTTTACAGTACTGCCCTATAAATATTTCCAACAGCAAACAGCATAGAGCAAAAACGAGAAGCTGGTTGAACAAAACCAAACCAAACCAAACCAAAATAGCCCCAAAGAATTTTCAGGTGACCCCTCATGCTTCCTTTTGCAGTTTTGCTGGAATCATTCCTAATGACATCCTACTCATCTCCTAAGTTAAAGTATTCCTTCATATTATGATTTGCTTGCTAACTTGAAATAAACTGTGTCAAGAGGGATGTGCTCTTGCTAAGAAGCATGTGCTGCACCTTTCATGTGGGCAGTAACAAAATGACTGTTACATTTCCCAGAGCTCCTGTGGTAATGCAGACTCTTCTCTATGGATGCTGGAATAGATCAGCCACAGCCAAGAAGATTTAACTGCTTGCCTTGAACTGGCAACTGCCTAGGTATTAATAATGGTGATATGGTCTCAGTCACCTTGTGCAAGCAGAATGTGGCATCAATCAGTAATGGACTGGTTCCAAAACACAGACTTGCAGCTTTAAACAGAGCAAACTTCCAATGTTTAGAACAACTGTTAGCCTGATTGACTGGTAATGCAAAATCAAATGGGAAATATAAAATAAAGTGTTAAACCTATCCAATCACAGGGAAAAGTCTGCTTTTAAGCAGAAAAATATTTATACTAACAAAGAAACTGTCTAGGCTAGAAGATGGCAAAAAGGAAGAAATCAGTAAAACAGTAAAATTCACTTCTCTGCAGCATGGAAGAAATGGAAAAGAAAGTGTTAAAATAAAATACACAGGGAAGTTATGAGGGAACTTAATAAAATGAAGGAAATACTAATAGTTAATAGGGATAAAGAGAGAAAAAGGATATTTTTATAAATATTAGGAAAAGCCTGGGGCTGGCTATGAGCCCACTGCTAGATGTGGATGATAAAACGGTAAATAACTCCAAAAAAAGGAGGAAATACCCAATAAACATTTTGTCCTTTGCACAACATTTTGTCCTTGGAATAAAGCTGGAGAATGTATCATCCCATATTACGTCAGCACAACAAAATTCACTGTAGGTAATAAAAAGAGATGTGAGATGAGATCTGCTAAAATTAAATGTTTTCAAATCAACAGGCCTGGAGACTTACATAAACTGAATGAGAAGTTCTTCGAACCACTGGTGTTGATACTGAACATCTAATGGAAAACGGGGAAAATTCCAAAGGGCCAGAGAACTGCAAATGTATCTAGGTATTAAATAACTCCTGAAGAAGCAGTGCCTGGGAAATTATAGGCACTGTACCTCAATATCAACGTGGATGCAATAATGATGGGAGTTATGTTAGCATTCTTCTAAAAACAGTAAGGATAAAATTAAATTAATGTGAATCATCTTTCAACATACACACACATACCCCACCCCACTGTTCTTATTACAATAAGCTAACTTGATAAAGGCAACTGTGAGTACTTCAACAAGACATAGGAACATACGAATTTGAAAACTGCAGTTAACAGAGAGATTCAAAACTTATTTATGAGGCAGCTCAAAGGTTTTGTTAAAGGGATTATATCAGTAGTTGGGGTAATTCATCAAGAGATTGCTTGGGAATCAGTCTCATTCTGAACCTACTTGATTTTTATTTAGTTAGTATCCAGACAGTAAAATAAAATTGGTTTTGTAAAAAAATTAAGAAGACAAAAGCTAGCAGTTCTAGCTAGCAATTATATATATATAAATATATTAAATTTATAATATAAAAATGATCACTGATATGTGCACTATAACTGTCCCATGGGGACCAGTGGTTTCCTGTGGCTTCCTCAATATGCTCATTTTTCTGGTAGCTCTTCATTGAGATGAACACTACAGACAAATCTCATGTTTCAAGGCTTCTGTTGATAGCCTGCGGGAGGTAGAGCACAGCTCTTTTTTCTGATGCCCAATTTACCCGCACGCTCTGGGATGCTTGAGGGAAGACAAAGCTTTCTTGATCGGCAGCAGCCAGTCTGGGACCTTGGAAAAGTTGCACCAATGTCCTGCTAGGACAGAAAGGATCTTTTTTTTCTGAAGTGCATGTGTTGGTGTATCTTGCACACATGCTGAGGGTCAAATTTAAAGTCAGATATGGAATTAGGAAGGAATTTTCCATCCCACAAAGTCTGGCGAGAATCCCAAGTGCAGCTAAGTCACTGTTTTCTTTTCTATCTCCCTAGAATCGCACAGAGAGATGCAAACTACAAATTTAAACACAGAGATTTGATAGATTTATAAGATCTTCAAAAAATAAGACATTTTCTCAAGGGATACAATCACAGCCTTCTTGTGATTATATGCAAGGCAAAGGACATGGATTCTATTTGGGTAGAGGAAGGGGACATGTGTTGTATGTCTCATGATAGTTTTGCTGCAAGATCCCCAGAGTGTAACATGATTCTGAAACACATATAGTGTGTGTGTCACACATGTGTTGCTGCCATGAAAGTAGGAAAATAAAACACTGGATTATGCTGCGGCTTATCTATACTTTGTCTGTTGAGGAATTAGCTCTCTTCTCAGCAGAACTGTCACATTTCAGCTGCTTAGGTAGCCAACTTAGAATATCTGAAAAAGTTTGTTGTTGTTGTTTAAAAAAAAAAAAAAGAGCAAAGAAAGCTGCAACTAGTTTAAACTGTTCTAACTACTGGTGTTAACGTATCAACTTACGGACTAGGAAAATGTTTCCTATAGTGTCAGCACTGTAAAAGTTCAAGTCTAGGTCACATGTATACTTGTCTTGTATATAAAGAAAAAACCTTGATAAGTTCCAGATCCAGAGTGCTTCTGCTGTGGGTGCTACTGTAGTGAAGCAGAACAAGCCAAACTTGATTTTCAGATAGTAGGCTAAACCTGCAGTGTTAGCAATGGAGTGATATTCTGTTTTGACTTACAAACTGAAGAGAAAAAAGACGAAGCTTCAAAAAAGAGTAAATATAGGCTAGCAAGAGGTCATTTCATTGATAATTTACTTTTAAAAGAGGTACTCACACTTCAGACACTGTGCCTGAAAACTCATTCTCTAATCCTCCTGAGGCTCCTCAATTAAGTAATGGAGTATTTTATTCTGTTTTTAACAGGACAGACTCAATATTCAAAATGTGCCTTTCCTAAGCCCAAGTCTGTAGTCACCTAACAGAGCTAATGTGATACAAAATGAACAGAAGTACTCTTAGAATGAATCTGCCAATGAAAAAAACGGACATAAAATCACTACTGAAAAGAGAGACCTAGGACATACCACAGAAATGAACTTGAGCGTATCTATATTTCTGTAACTGGTAATCTCTATGAAAATACCAGACAGACAGTGAAAAACTAGCAACACAATCATCAAGGCAACAAACATTTAGAAGGTGACCGGGAGTAGCAAATTTTAATCAAATTTGGTTTTTGTTTTTAATTGATAAAGTCTGAAAATGTTGTTAAAGAGCCTTGCTAAAGACCCGGCACAATCACCTTTTAATTATAAAATGTCAAGGCAGATTGCTCCTAAGTCTTCAGAGGACAACAACATAATTGTCCCTCTTCATATCTAAGCTGAAGGAAATGATTTCAAACAAAACAAAACAACCCCCCCATTGGTCCTTCTGCAAAGAATGATGGAGAATACAAAACTAACATGTGCATTTATAACTTCTTCCTGAGCTCAACCCATTAGCAACAAAAACATGGTTGAGAAAACAGCAGTAGAAGGTACACTGCATCAGTAAGACTTCCAGTGATCACTGTGCATGTCCTATTTTCTTGCCAGATTTATTTCTTGCTCACTCTTTTCTTCTTGTGTAATGGTGGATGCAGCCAAAGAAACCTCTGATTCCAAGCCAGTAAACAGAAAGATAACAATTGGCTTCGACCTCAGCAGTGGAGGTTGGAGTATGCTGAGACTGAATCATTATTTCTCCGTAAAATAAACAGAATATTATTATAATATATATAATATTATGATAATAATACTGTATACTCCTCTCATAGCTTCTCTCCAAGAATCCAAGGCTACCTAATAATCATTAGGCCTCTGTAGTTTTGGATGACAGTGTACAAGTGGGAGGATATAATGAACAGCTAATGTTTATACCTCTAATTAAAAAAAAAAGCTTTCATGATTTTCTTTGTAAATGTTTATTTAATTTCTGAAAAGTGAAACTGGGGGAAGTATACTATTCTGTTACAGATTCTCTCCACCCCTTCAACTCTCTGAAGACTTTAAATAATAGCCTGTAAATCCAATTTCTGTGTCTGGAGGCTTGGCGCTAATAGCTCTGTCTGGAACATCAGTATCAAGGGACAGTAAATGTCACAAAGGGATTTCTGGAGAGATAGAAAAGTTTCCCACAGTCTTGGAGAGAGATTAATTAGAGAGGAATATTATAAAATCGTGTAAGTTTGATTATCAGAGTCCCAGTAAGACCACTAAGACTTACATAGAGACACAGAAAAAAATAGATCCACACCTCCACATAACTTGTCTGGATCCTTTCTCCAGCAGAAATAATTACTGGTTCTCTCAGAACAAGGTACACACTGTGCCGGGATAACCAATCTCCCACCTCAAGTCTCACCTTCAACAATTTTAAGTCGCTTAAGTACTAATGCAAAAGGACTTCATATTTCTAACAAGTTTGTCATTAGCAATTAACATTCTTATCTACATGATTATTCATCATTACTTAAAAAAAAAAAAAAACCTTTNGGATATAATGAACAGCTAATGTTTATACCTCTAATTAAAAAAAAAAGCTTTCATGATTTTCTTTGTAAATGTTTATTTAATTTCTGAAAAGTGAAACTGGGGGAAGTATACTATTCTGTTACAGATTCTCTCCACCCCTTCAACTCTCTGAAGACTTTAAATAATAGCCTGTAAATCCAATTTCTGTGTCTGGAGGCTTGGCGCTAATAGCTCTGTCTGGAACATCAGTATCAAGGGACAGTAAATGTCACAAAGGGATTTCTGGAGAGATAGAAAAGTTTCCCACAGTCTTGGAGAGAGATTAATTAGAGAGGAATATTATAAAATCGTGTAAGTTTGATTATCAGAGTCCCAGTAAGACCACTAAGACTTACATAGAGACACAGAAAAAAATAGATCCACACCTCCACATAACTTGTCTGGATCCTTTCTCCAGCAGAAATAATTACTGGTTCTCTCAGAACAAGGTACACACTGTGCCGGGATAACCAATCTCCCACCTCAAGTCTCACCTTCAACAATTTTAAGTCGCTTAAGTACTAATGCAAAAGGACTTCATATTTCTAACAAGTTTGTCATTAGCAATTAACATTCTTATCTACATGATTATTCATCATTACTTAAAAAAAAAAAAAAAGCTTTTGTAAGCTTTTGTAAGCTTTTGTGAGGGTTGATAATTTTTCTGTGGTAGTTAGGTTTTCTACAAACTAACATATATAGACAGCTACTGTGTACTGTTTTATCTGTTTGATCAGCCTTAAGGATGGAGATGGGTAAGTGTCCCCAAACATACAGTTGTGCACATGTTAAGACCATCCAGAAGAGGCTCCTGGAGCCAAAAAATTAGGAATGATCTCCTGAAATCCAGAAACACAATTTCAACTGTTCTTTTTCCTATTTCAAAGGTAAGCCATATTTAACTTAGTTGTCCTTACCATGTTTATCACTACATCTTCTATGAAGAACTATCAATTAAACATCACACAGTTCTTATTTAAATATTTCTGTGATTAACATTTCTAAAATTATAGATTATAAACATATATATGTAGATGTCAGGGGGATTTTTTCATTGAAAGGATGGAGAGTCTATTCATTGAATAAGCTGCTCAGAGAGTTGTGGGTGCCCCATTCTTGGAGATGACCAAGGCCAAGTTGAATGAGGACCTAGGCAGCCTGATCTAGGGGATGGTGACCCTGCCCATGGCAGGGGGTTGGTACTAGATGACTTTTGACTTCCCTTTCAACCCAAGCCATTCTGTGGTTCTGATTCCAAAATTTATATTCAAATGTTTAATACATTTCTGCATTTATAATCATGTAAAGCCTTCAGTGAACCAGAGAGTCTTTGCTGGCCTGTCAATCTGCTGTTTCTGAATTTTANAGAGGTACTCACACTTCAGACACTGTGCCTGAAAACTCATTCTCTAATCCTCCTGAGGCTCCTCAATTAAGTAATGGAGTATTTTATTCTGTTTTTAACAGGACAGACTCAATATTCAAAATGTGCCTTTCCTAAGCCCAAGTCTGTAGTCACCTAACAGAGCTAATGTGATACAAAATGAACAGAAGTACTCTTAGAATGAATCTGCCAATGAAAAAAACGGACATAAAATCACTACTGAAAAGAGAGACCTAGGACATACCACAGAAATGAACTTGAGCGTATCTATATTTCTGTAACTGGTAATCTCTATGAAAATACCAGACAGACAGTGAAAAACTAGCAACACAATCATCAAGGCAACAAACATTTAGAAGGTGACCGGGAGTAGCAAATTTTAATCAAATTTGGTTTTTGTTTTTAATTGATAAAGTCTGAAAATGTTGTTAAAGAGCCTTGCTAAAGACCCGGCACAATCACCTTTTAATTATAAAATGTCAAGGCAGATTGCTCCTAAGTCTTCAGAGGACAACAACATAATTGTCCCTCTTCATATCTAAGCTGAAGGAAATGATTTCAAACAAAACAAAACAACCCCCCCATTGGTCCTTCTGCAAAGAATGATGGAGAATACAAAACTAACATGTGCATTTATAACTTCTTCCTGAGCTCAACCCATTAGCAACAAAAACATGGTTGAGAAAACAGCAGTAGAAGGTACACTGCATCAGTAAGACTTCCAGTGATCACTGTGCATGTCCTATTTTCTTGCCAGATTTATTTCTTGCTCACTCTTTTCTTCTTGTGTAATGGTGGATGCAGCCAAAGAAACCTCTGATTCCAAGCCAGTAAACAGAAAGATAACAATTGGCTTCGACCTCAGCAGTGGAGGTTGGAGTATGCTGAGACTGAATCATTATTTCTCCGTAAAATAAACAGAATATTATTATAATATATATAATATTATGATAATAATACTGTATACTCCTCTCATAGCTTCTCTCCAAGAATCCAAGGCTACCTAATAATCATTAGGCCTCTGTAGTTTTGGATGACAGTGTACAAGTGGGAGGATATAATGAACAGCTAATGTTTATACCTCTAATTAAAAAAAAAAGCTTTCATGATTTTCTTTGTAAATGTTTATTTAATTTCTGAAAAGTGAAACTGGGGGAAGTATACTATTCTGTTACAGATTCTCTCCACCCCTTCAACTCTCTGAAGACTTTAAATAATAGCCTGTAAATCCAATTTCTGTGTCTGGAGGCTTGGCGCTAATAGCTCTGTCTGGAACATCAGTATCAAGGGACAGTAAATGTCACAAAGGGATTTCTGGAGAGATAGAAAAGTTTCCCACAGTCTTGGAGAGAGATTAATTAGAGAGGAATATTATAAAATCGTGTAAGTTTGATTATCAGAGTCCCAGTAAGACCACTAAGACTTACATAGAGACACAGAAAAAAATAGATCCACACCTCCACATAACTTGTCTGGATCCTTTCTCCAGCAGAAATAATTACTGGTTCTCTCAGAACAAGGTACACACTGTGCCGGGATAACCAATCTCCCACCTCAAGTCTCACCTTCAACAATTTTAAGTCGCTTAAGTACTAATGCAAAAGGACTTCATATTTCTAACAAGTTTGTCATTAGCAATTAACATTCTTATCTACATGATTATTCATCATTACTTAAAAAAAAAAAAAAAGCTTTTGTAAGCTTTTGTAAGCTTTTGTGAGGGTTGATAATTTTTCTGTGGTAGTTAGGTTTTCTACAAACTAACATATATAGACAGCTACTGTGTACTGTTTTATCTGTTTGATCAGCCTTAAGGATGGAGATGGGTAAGTGTCCCCAAACATACAGTTGTGCACATGTTAAGACCATCCAGAAGAGGCTCCTGGAGCCAAAAAATTAGGAATGATCTCCTGAAATCCAGAAACACAATTTCAACTGTTCTTTTTCCTATTTCAAAGGTAAGCCATATTTAACTTAGTTGTCCTTACCATGTTTATCACTACATCTTCTATGAAGAACTATCAATTAAACATCACACAGTTCTTATTTAAATATTTCTGTGATTAACATTTCTAAAATTATAGATTATAAACATATATATGTAGATGTCAGGGGGATTTTTTCATTGAAAGGATGGAGAGTCTATTCATTGAATAAGCTGCTCAGAGAGTTGTGGGTGCCCCATTCTTGGAGATGACCAAGGCCAAGTTGAATGAGGACCTAGGCAGCCTGATCTAGGGGATGGTGACCCTGCCCATGGCAGGGGGTTGGTACTAGATGACTTTTGACTTCCCTTTCAACCCAAGCCATTCTGTGGTTCTGATTCCAAAATTTATATTCAAATGTTTAATACATTTCTGCATTTATAATCATGTAAAGCCTTCAGTGAACCAGAGAGTCTTTGCTGGCCTGTCAATCTGCTGTTTCTGAATTTTACTTTGTTACTAAGACTAGGACTATCAGCTGTGCCATGTGTTCTTGGATGTAGCTGTACAAGATAATGTTTGCATGATGCAAGCCCTGTAAAAATATGCAAATTATGCTTTACATGCAGTTTTAAAACAACACATGTGTAAACATCAGGATAAATTCTGAGACTCATTTGCAAGAACATAGGTGTCAAGCCTCTACAGTTACATTGGTTCATCATCTTCTGAAGTTCAGGTCTTGAGAGAGGCTTCTGTTTAAACACTTTTTTACTATTAATGCATTTGATATAAATTGAAAAAGATCATTGCAGATAATCATGGCCATTGGGGAGGCGGCACTTGTCTGCATCACACAGTTTCTGCTTGGCCTTGACTTGGCTGAAAGGCTTGAACTGGACCATCCTGTACACCAGCTAAGCCACACAAAGTTTAGACAATCATTATTTCATCATGAAGTGGGTCTTTCTTTTTGATCCTAAACCATACCATGTATTTGCAAAAAACCCTTTCCCAATGCAAATGCTAAATCTTTCCATAATTCAGTTTAAATAATTTCACTTTTTCTGTCAAGAACTAGCCTTATTTCTTCTTCAGATCAGTATCATTGAAAAAAAATTCCAATCTCCCTTTTTCCTGTTCACACAGGACTGTAAGAATCCACTGGTTCATTCCTGAGCACTCCCAGACAAGCTGGCACACTGCTCTGTTCCCAGCTAAAGTCTCAGAAGCCAGGAATTTAAACTAGGCCAGATAATACAACTATTACCTGCAAAGTGTGAACCTTCAAACATACTCTACCATGGGTCAGGCTACACAGCAAGAGGACTGAACCAATTTCCCAGCACGGAGAAGGTGCAGCAATGGGAAATTCAGGGGCTGAGTGAGAAAAGTACTCAGAGCCAGAAGACAGGAGGTAGATCCAAAGAGCACACTCAGCTTGAATTTTAGGAGAGAGGAGCATCACAGCCCCTTTACTCCCTATCTTATTCTGTGGTAATCTGAGTAGCTTCCAATTTACCTGTTCTCTGTAAATCAGGTGGTTAATATGCTCTGTAGGAAATCTATAATTCAGGGTCAAATATCTGATGAGCAGTTATGCAGACAAAATTAAGTGTTGCTTTGCTCACAAAGAGCATAAATTTTCCAAGAACTTCAAAAGCCTGACTTGGGCCCACTTCTGAAAAAAGAGTTCAATCTCTGTCACTCAGCTCTTGTAGGGTCTGTTTTTATGATCTCTAAAGTATCTATTGAAGCTAAGTTCCATTAAATGCATATGTTTGATTACTATATGTACAGACGTTTAAAATGTTGGGTTTTTTTTTACACATATATTTTTAATATTGGGTTTTTACAAAATTCATAATCCCAGAAATACACAAAATGGGTAGGGATAAAGTTAAAGCAGCAAGTCTTGTTCAAATTCTGTTTTGCAAGTGCAGAATTATTCAGAAAAACAGCATTTGAGAATTTCTCTCTCTTGATACCATTTGACTTTAAACGGATGTGCACATGCTTTCTCCTTTCTAATCTAATAACAATTTAAGATTGTAGAATAGTAAATAATACACAAAGAGCTACAGATGGAATTCATTCCTGATAAAATTTTCTGAGCACCTCTGTGCCATGTTACTGAAAATTTCAAAATCTTCTACTGATTTTACTTTTTTGCTTTTGTCACTAATCCAGTGACTACACCATGATTACACCATCCTGGAATCAGGATGCAGGATCAGGAGCTTTTCCTGCACTTCTTCAAATCTGAGCAGGACCTGAATGATGTTTTTGAAAAAATGAGGTGAAACAACTCCAGTTAATGTGGCACCTGAACTAGAACTGAACTGAAGAATAGAGTAGCTCAGCTCCATAGCATGAGCTAAATTGTATACATTGTTTTACTTTTCATTTTGGCATCGAATGAGTGAAAATGACCTATGGATTTTTCAACTGGTTGAGATTTGCATTATCATGTGATGTGCATTTACACAGTATTCCTAAGGTAATATAATACTGGGCAGCTGTTGTTATAAGTTTATATGTATCACTCTAAACATCTTGAAGCATGCAAATTTCTGGGGAAGAAGAGATAATAGGATAGTTCGTTTAATAGTCTGTAGAGGAACCACAAAAATCCTTCCTTTTCTTTCAAACACTTGGGAAAAACAGAGGTATAATGAATTGCAGTTGGGATTTGACATGTCATCTGATATAATTATCATTTTTTAAGAGTGAGGAAATATGCATATTTTTATTTATAATTATTATTTTACATTAATTAATTAGTTAATAAATAAAAAATAAAGATTGCGGAAAGCAATGAATCTTGACATTGGTAACAAGCCATGTGCTAAACATATAACAGAGGGACCACGCGTTCCAACAAAAAGCACTCTTCCTGAAAAGAAACTTTTCCTAATGTCCAATGTGAAGCCAACGTGACAGCACTTATATTCAAACTGGGAAAAGTACACAGGGAAAGCACAGAGGTCCATTAGGTCTCTATGCTCATCTTTAATTTCTGTTGGTCCATAAATGGGAAAGATTAGAGCCCTGAGTTATCTAACACCAATGCCAGCTGTATTGTGTGTTCACTTAATGAAGCGGTATGTATTTCATTAGCCCTTTCCCCAACACAATATGAACTCTTGCTTGGCTAAAATAATTCATATAGAGGAAATGTGCATTGTTAACTAAACACTGACACTGCTGTGCTACATGCTTTACCAAGAATTATGACTTTTTTTCCTTCCTACTTATTGTTTCTGTAGTGTTGCCAAAATAACCTTAATAGCTGCTCTACTTCTGAAGAAGATGGCACACCAGTGGTTGAAGTACCATGGGGATATGTTAGCTGACAACTACAAGCTGAAGTAGAGATAAATTATTTAAAGCACAAAAGAAATCTAAGAGCAAAAATACCAGTGGGAAAAAACCCCAAACAATTAAGCTTTTAAATGTTTTACATGCCCGTGGAAAATTCTCCCTTTCATCTTTGGGGTTAGAAATTAGATCATTTTAAAACTTGAATGCGAGTTACAATTAAAACCAAATTTAGATCAATAACATGAAGCATAATATGGCCATAAATACCCAAAAGCAGAGATCTGAAAATGATGGCTGTGTATTTTTGTATTTTGACTATTCTTGATGCAAAATTGAAACCTATTATGGTGTAATTAAAAAATTTTAAAAGCTCTTTCACATTTCTGGATGAAAGACAACATGTGGATGCCAAGCCATTGTCAACTGTTTGTACTCTCTGGAATCGTATGCTCAAATCCTAGCCCAGCCCAGTCAAACCTTCTTATTTCTAAGGCAGCCACTTAAACGTGCTGTGATTTACTACAAGCAGAGCTCTCAAACAAGGCCATATAATGTAGGGTTGTTTTAAAAAGTGCCAATAAAAACAAAATCTTAATACTCTACATGTGTTGCACGCAACTGTATTCATTTCATAATCTACAAGATGTTACTGTTTTTAATGGTCATCATTCCAAGCTTACTTTCCAGTCTGCAAATTGTTAACAGCAACAAAGAGCCATCAGAACAAATTGTACCCTCAGTGTCACCTATGCTCTTTCCCGTCCTCCCTTTGTTGGCACAACTGTTGCTTAAAAGTCGGTAATTCTCTTGGCATTGCACATGAAAAGAGAGGATACACATAATTGCATCAGCTCTGCCGGTTTTGCAATGTTATCTTAGAACCACAGTGCCCAAGATTTGTTTTAGCCTTTTGCAACTGCAGCTATCACCTTGATAAATATGGCAACAGGTGTACTGAATAAGAAAATGAGACTGTTACAAATCACCTCCAAGAATAAAATCCCACTTAAAAACTGCAAACACAAATGGTTTCATAGTATTGCTTATAGGGAAGATAATTTGGCAAAACCATAAAACTTTCAGGAAAAATAAATAAATTCAGAATAAAGTCTTTAAGTAAATTTGTTGTATGGAACTGGAATAATCTGTTCCACATTAATAATCTTTGTTGGTAATTTATTTTCATGGGTTGTCATTCAGATGACAGTTTGTCAGTACTCAAACTGTGGTTTGTATTCTGTCTTGGGATCTTTAATGACATTTGCTAGGCACTGTCACCAAGATAAGGGTGACATCATCATATGCAGCCTTCACCAGCTTGTGTCCCCACCTAGAATCACAGCAATTAAATGTTATCCCTCAGGGTCATTCACAATAATAACAAGCAATAAGTCTTTCCCTAGAAATGAGGCACTGACAAACAAAGCAAGGAGCAGTTTATCAGAAGGCAGTGTATTGAACAGGGAAAACATGACATCCTTCCACAAACAGCAGGTGAGAAGCACTCAACCTTGCCATCCCTACTTTTACCTCAGTGATCCCATGCACTTCCACTGCCACAAAAGGGACAAAGTTCTTTTCACATTTCCTGTGGGCAGATCTGTAAGAGAACAGATAATGCTGGTGCTGGGCCTACTTCCATTCCCATCCCACTGCTTCACTTTGTTCTTTTTGCTCTATCACTGCATGGAAATTGTCCAATAAAGAGAATCACTGTAACTCTTTTCCCCATACAGTTAATTTATGATACTCAACAGTGTGCATCAGTATTTCTGGTTGTATTGAACTCCTTTCCATTCAGAGTATTTTGTGCCCTATTTGTTGCTCTCTTCCATCATAAAACACTTCTTTGCCCCCAGCTGAAAACTTAAACTACATGGAAGCAACAGCAGTATCTACAGAAAAACTTACTCTGCTTCATTCTGTTTCTTTCCAATGAATGTTGATAGATATTGCCTGCATGAGAGTCCAGCCACAGAGCTACAGATACATCTTGTGTTCAGAGCACAAGCTCGGCAAGAATATTGTGCCTTTGTTGAACAGGAGTGGTGTGGTTTAATTTGAATAAATTTCCAATTAATACTGAACGCTTCTAGCTCTCATGGTTGCGGACCAAATCTTCAACACAGTGAAAATACAGGGGAACAATAGCGAGTGTTGCAGACACAGTCCAGAAGAAAGAAGGAACTGCAGCTACTAATAATCAGGGCCTAAAGCTCAGAGCCTCAGGGGTTCTTGAGATGTTTGTTTCCCACTTAAGGCACAGAAATGTTTTCAGCCTCTAAGTATCATTTAGGTGCTACCTAGTCCTGGGGGGCTAAGGCATCCCTGCAAGCCACTGTGCCTCCTGCTCTGATTCACAGGGAGGCTGCTTAGAACTCTTACCTGGAAGCGCCCAGGCAATATAATCGAAGTATGATCTCTGATCGAACTGTGTAGGAGGAAACGCAAAGGCTTCTCCTTAAGATTAAGCAGAGCTTTCTGCTTGATGGCTGTTTCCAGGGGCTTAGGTATGCAAATGTCTGTAATAATGGACATGACTCAACAGAGACCATTAAATGTGTAAATATTACATGTGCAAACATGGAAGCTGCAGTTTACCTTAGCTAGCTGGTACAATCATTCAACCTGATACTATCTCGAAACGTAAAAGAAGCATAATCTGTTAGTGATGTGTTTGTTAAAGATGTAAATCTAAATAATATCAAGAATTCATGCCTTTATCTATATGTTAACACACAACTGTTGCTATTAATATTTATGTCCTTATTACAATGCTTTAGACATTAGAGTATCACATAGAATGATGTATTTAAAGGACACTGAGGTGCAACAGGTGGAAACTAATTCTGTTGATTAGAAACCAATTTTATACCTTGTTTGTCATTCACTAACTGGATCTGCCCCTTTCAATCTCTGATTCATAAAACAGAAGAATTACAGTTGTCTCTCTACAGTAAGATAAGGACTGTAGGAAGGTTGCCCAAAACCATAAATACAGGCTGCAGCAGATTTAAGATTACAGTTCAGTTTATAAATCTGTGCATTCTTCCTAGACTGAAGGCTACTGAATGGAGGAAACTCATCAGCAGGGTTTGACATTCTATCATTTGTGGAATATGACAGCCTTGCAAAATATACGACTATGCAGAAACACACACAGTATTTGTGGGACCTAAATGTATTGTACATTAGCTGTCCTTTGAACAGATGCCTGTCTTTCAGATACAGTCTCCTAGAAGAATCTTCGTCCACTATTCAGAATACTTTCAAACCCCTTGTGTAGAAAAATGACATCTGAACAGCTGCCACAGCATAGAATCTACTGCTTGGTGTAGACTAGGTATGGATTAGCCAAATTCCTTCTCAGTGTCTAAATGTTGTAAAACATGAACAAGTCAGAAGTTCCTACAATATACCAATTGGTAGATGTCACACATGACCTACAGAAGATCCTCGCCCTTCTGGTGCACAGCAGCAGTGAGGTTGACAGTGGACTGCTGTGCACCTGAAATGACACTGTGTATTCTGAAGAATCCTGAAACTTCAAGGTAAGGAGGGAGGGGTGCTGATGAAACTGTCAGCAAGTTTTAGGTCATTTCTAAGAAGAATTTAAGTAAGGCTGAGTGAACAACACATCTGCTACCTTGATCCTTAACCTGTAACCTGACTGGTGAACACCATCAGTACCTCTGTGGAGATTTTTCTTCACTGGACCATGCTAATGTAGCCATGTGTGGATGCTCCTGGAGATCTCTTGAGTTTGCTGAACAATTTGATACTAAAACCCAGTATAAGTGGCACAGATCTGTTGCACGTTCACCGAGTCAGTTGCTGCCGTCTTCATTCCCTGCTGATGCTTCCAGTTGGTACCAAAGGAGCTAGGAACAGTGGGCCTGGAGGAAAAATCTGCATGACATGAAATGCCTCCAACAGCTTGTCTTCTGTGTGCTTTTTAGCACAGTCAGTTCTCAAACAAAGCGACTTCATGGACAAACAAATGATTAATGAATGGCGCCAGGTCACTGGTGAGTCAAAGGATGGAAAACCAGAAATGGGGAATGAACATCTCCTTTTCAAGCAATGCTACAAGATGAAAACAAAGCACAGAGAATGGAAAGTGGAAAACACACATTATGTGGTACTTCTTGGAGAAAAGGACTGCAGCTGTTTAGGCTGCCTTGAGGAAATGATGACAGGAAATTAATAGGCGAAACATCTTCCATCTCCTATTCCTAATCTGCCTGAGACTATTTCAGCACTTTATGACAAGGAGCATCTCTTTTTCGTGTTTGCAGAGCATACTAAGATAAGTATTTTGGTTTCTGACATGCTCTCCTAAGACAAGTAATGACGACAGCAACAAGCCAGCAGCCCCACTGCTTGCAGAACCCAGCACGCTGCTCTGAGAATCATCAGAGAGATGGAGGGACTTGCTGACTGAAGGCAGAAAACAGAGAGAGCTTTCCTACTGCAGGAGTGATTTACTGTGACAGTTTAGTGCTAGATTTTGTTTTGGGTTGCTCTTGAATATTTCTTTTAGGTTATATATGAAGGAACCTAAAACACCTAACTTCCTAGGGTTTTAACAAAAAATATCAAGTCCCAAAATATGACACAATGAAGAAACAAGCATTCTTTCAAATTACAACAAACCTTCTGTAGATGAGTAGAACTTTCTGTAGTTTCTTTTCTTTAGTTCAAAACAAACTTTCTTTTCTTTGATTATTCATGATTAACATTGAAATCAATGGTCAAGTTCTATGAATTGTATATTTGGTTTGCTCCGAGTGCAGCTGGTGCATCTGTTAACTCTCTCTTAATTGTCATATATTGCTATTTTCAAGTAGTAAGTATAATTAGCAAAGCTTATTAATAATCTGAACTAATACTATACTAAAATTTACACACACTGTAATTTAAGGGAGTGTTGTAGAGAATTTACTGTTACTACAGGCTATTTACTGCATTCCTACTGTATTAAGCTGAAATAACTGTTTCCAGATGCTGACTACTCAGAACAGTCTCAAAAGTAATCAATTTGTGTACATTATTGCACAAATCATGCCTATAAAGGAATTCTTGCAGACAGTAGCAGAGATACTGAGCTAATTTCAACAGATGGCAACAGTTTAACTGCAATAAGCAGTGTGTTCAGATAACATATCTACTGTTTTGGTGGTGATATTCCTCTGAACAGATTGATTTTTAGCATTTATCTCAGGACTATCAGTATACCTTCCTAGTGGGCTTATAGCTATGGAGTAGACCAAGTTCTGTTCCATGACTGTCCACAGGCTGCACAGTAAATTCAAGACTACACAGTTCCCTCCTTCCACTGATCTCCCACAGATGCCAAAAGGAAGCTTGTACAGAGATCAAAGGAAGAATCTGGGCTCTGTGTAGTAAAATAAAACTTTCAGTTGTTATTTTTTACATCACATTCAGAACTGGTCACTGGAAAGTATTTCTTTTGCTAGAATTGCTGCCACTCTTGATCCTATTTCTTTTTCCTTCCCCATTCTTCCTTTTTTACTCTGGCTTCTTTTTCTTCTTTTTTTTAGCAGTCACCACAAATTCCCATTCCCAGTCCAATACTGAATGTTCGTATGGTCACTGTTAGCGGGCCAAGTGCCACCATAACCACAGGTACCTGCAATCTGAGAAGTTTTGGGGAGCAATGGTTCAAACCCACCTCCAGAGTTAGGAGACAGCACAACAGTCCTAACACTCTGCACAAGAGAATACAGCAGAACTATATCCAGAATTTCACAGTTGCCCCCTGTCCCAGCCATATATTTGTCAAAAAAGCAAAAATAAGAACCCAGTCACTTACTAGATGCTGTCTCATATCATACATTTACCTGGGTGTTCAGGATCTCATCCACTGAACTATAATCCAGCAGTAGTGCAAGACACCGTGTTCAGGGGTAGGCTAATATGTCAGTGCCAATGTCCACAGGCTAACTACTGGTGATTAGAAACTACCACCTTAAGTATTATGAGATTTTCCCCCCAGTTCTAAAGTGGATTTAGATGAGTAAAGACAGTTCAGATACACGGAATCTAGTCGTAAGATTGCAAAACAGAGAAGCAGTTGCCTGATGCTATGCACCACTGCAGTCAATTGAAACCCACTGAAAATGATGGGCAAAAGGACAAGAAACTTCATAATGCCTTTGTATTCATGTTCCCATATAGCAATTAAGCTTTAAAACAGTTTCCAGGTTTTGGTATGGAAATTCCAGGGTGCTTTAATGAAAAAACTTTTTCTAAATGAGACGTGTCTAATAGGACTGTATGAAATACTGTCCTTGATGCCACTTTTGAAACAGGAAGACTGAAGGGAAATGGTTTGCCCACAGTCAGTGCCCAAGTTCAGACCATGTTCTAGAATCATCTTCAGAATGAAGTCACTGGACTGTATGGCACTCACTTACCTTCCACATATGCATGAGGAGGCTACGACCTCCCATGTTCTGTGAGCTGAGCAGTTCAGCTGCCCTGACTTTCTCAACTGCAGAAGTAGCCTTGTTGCCTCAAAAGAGATGGTTTTTATACTAAAGCTACCATTCTGCCAGTGGCCTCCTCAGTCTACCTGAGTGTCAGCAATGCTCCTACAATTCTTGGCACAAATGAATGCAGGTAACATATTCCTCACTCTTGCAGTTAATAAGTGACTGAGAAAGCCTATCAACTTATGCAGAAGAGGTTGTTTGCAACCACCAGAACACATGCAGATGCAATGGGAGTTTACTGCCAAGCTCCTATTGTCTCACTTGACATTTTTCCTGATATTTCAGAAAATATTTCTGATTAGCTAATCTAATATCAAGGAAGCGCAGCTCCTTGAGATTGGTGTGAAGTCCATCAGACTGACAAACCAAGGATCTTCCATCTTGAAGTTTGACATGGGAACTAAATGTACAATCTTCTCTATCATTGTTCTACTTCTGCTTTGAGAACAACATCATTCTTTTCTATTGGATGCTACCTATTTCAACACTGATCACTCAGAAGTTATGGCTGATGAGTTTGGTTGATGAGATCGGGCACACACAGGCACAAAGTTAGGATCACCCTGGTAATTATATAGCTGGTTCCAAATGTTCCATCTGAACAGCCATCAGAATCACAGAATCACAGAATTGTAGGGGTTGGAAGGGACCTCTAGGGGTCATCGAGTCCAACCACCTGCCAAAGCAGCTCCCTAGACCAGGTTGCACAGGTAGGTGTCCAGTTGGGTCTTGAATGTTTCCAGAGAAGGAGACTCCACAACCTTTCCAAGCAGCCTATGCCAGTGCTCTGTCACCATTACCATGAGGAACTTCTTATGCACATTTGTGCGGAACTTCCTATGCTTCAGTTAATGGTCATTTTCACTCGTCCTATTGCCACACACCACTGAAAAGAGTCTGGTCTCATCCCTTTGCCTTCTGCACCTTAGAAATTTATAGACATTGATCAGGTCCCCTCTGAGTCTACTTTTCTCAAGGTTCTCAGCCTCTCCTCCTAAGAGAGGTATTCCATTATCACCTTTGTAGCCCTCTGCTGGACTCTTTTAAGGAGATCCCTGTATTTTTAGTACCAGGGAGCCCAGAACTGGACACAGTACTCCAGGTGAGGCCACACCAGGGCAGACTAGAGGGTCAGATCCCTTCATCATCACTCAATAAACCTTGGCAAAATCATATTCTTAATAATAATCCTGATCATATTCTTTCCTCTCTCACAGCCGGAAGAAAAGCATGGATCGAGACTTCTTAACACTGAAGTCAGTGACCAAACCCCAGTGAATTCACTGGGAACTGAGCTGGATCCTGTCTCCAGGGCTGGAACTTGCATTTCTTGTTGAAATGAGAGCTCAGTTCTGCAGCATGGTGAGGCAAGAAAGGTAGGACAGAAAGGGAAAGGAATACACAGCTGCCCAGCCCCACCCTAGATCAAGAATGGGAGTTAAGGGCTCTGACTTTCACTATTAGCATAAACGCTCTCAGGGACACTACCCTGACTGGGAATTGGCCTCAGCAACGCCTCACTAATATTCCCCTGACCTCACCCCTCCCAGCACATCTTCTGTACACGTACACTGGTTGGTGAAACTCGAGTAGGAGGCAAAAAAGTGCTGCCTGTGGTGAAGCCATGGCCCAAAGTGGAAACCAGGAAAAGATGCAGATGCAGAGCCCTCCTCCTGCACAGCCACGACTGAGTGGGAGCACCACACCGGCCATGGTGGGGGATGTAGGGTTACCAGTGCTGTCTCCTCTGAACCCAGCAGGGGTAATTCTAGTCTGCACTGCACAGGAAGAGCACAGAGACACTTTGGAAAGGCAGAATCTAACAGCGAGCAGGAGATCTGCACTTATAGTAGGAAAAACATCAGTAAAAATGGAAACATTTCAAACATCTGCATGTATCAAAGAAGTTCTAAAGAGATGATATCCTGAAACCACAAAAGTCAAAATGAAGGTGTTTGGGAATGATTTGATAGTTTTAAGAAAATCTCTTCAGCCACTCAGCAACATTTGTTTTGTGCAGTGTTAGGTGGTCCCCAAACAAGACCTACACATTGGTGTCACTGTTAGCTGTTTTTTACCAGGTCCATTGGAGGTGACATTTTCCCAGCACGCGTGATTTCAGCAAAACAACCTGTTGCTCTTTCCAGTTTTGTTATGAATTGCTGTTCTTCACCTCAGTATTGTTTCTAGATAACTTCAGCCAGAGAAAACACACCTCTGAGCTCAATGGGAACTTCTCCCTTCGCCTGATCCTAGATGTATGGGAAGCCACCCTGCCCCACATTTGGGGAGGGGAGGCGTTGGGGCCCCTCTGCGCAGTTCCGCCTGCCTCTGGCACGGCCGAGCTCAGCCCCAAAGCCCCTCTCTCCCCGCCGCCCCCACTCCGCACCCCAAAGCCAAACCCGACGCCGCGCGGTGCCCCCCTCCGCTCCCCCAGTCCCGGGCGCGGAGCCCCGCCGCCTGCAGCCCCCGCAGCTGCGTTCCGACCCTTCCCCGCGCGTCTCCGGCCCCCACGCAGGGCCGGGCTGCCCCGGCGGCCCCGCTGCCCCTCGGCACCCTCCTGCCCCGCTCCGCGCTCACCTCGTCCCGCCGCCGGGGCTGCTCCTGCCGCCACCAGCTCTTGCCCTTACTCCGGCGCTGGGCAGGGCGACGGCAGCATCCCCCGCCGGCCCCCCAGCTGCCGCGGCGGCACTTGCAGCCTCACGGGAACCGGCGGCGAGAGGGGAGGAGGTGCGGGGGGAGAGAAACCCCTGGCCAGGGCCCCGTCCCAGCCCTCCCCGCCGCCTCCGGCACCCGGGCCCGCTCTCACGGGGCCGCGCAGGCGGGGCGGGCGGCGGGGATCCGCCCGGGAGCACCCCGCTCCGCGGCACGGCGAGCGGCGAGCCGGGAGCCTCAGCGCGGCTCCGCAGAGGGTTTGGCGGAGGGGAGCAGCGATGAGCCGGCTGCTGTCCTCGTGCCGCACGGCTCCTGGTGCTCCGCGGGTACCCCGAGTTCGGAAGTGCGCGGCGGGACGCTGCTGTGGGGAAGGTGACCGTCACCCGCTCCTTTTGCCACAGGAGGGAAATGGGGTCGTCTTCCAGTTGGCACGGAAAACCTCCATCCAGCCTTCTGCTTTGCGTTGTTCCCTGCTACCTGAACGTGATGCGGTACAGAAGGTGCCAGAGACCTGTAGCTCCGAAGTAGAGAATCCTCGGCTCTGCCTGTGCCGCGCTGAGTGGTTGTGCGCGCACGTGTAACTGCACATTTTCTTTATTCACGCGAATGGACAGTTTATTTGGATCTTAAGAAAAGGAAATGCAGGAAAATAATCAGTATTTGCTAGCACTTTTACATTACTTTTCACATCCAAAGGTCAACATTGATTGAGACCAGCTTTATCTTTCGGGGTGTTCATGCAGTTTACATCTGAAGCTCATCTCTTAAGCTTACATGTGAAGCTTTATCTCTAGTGCTTTTGTAGGACAGTCTTGGTGCACATGGCTCTATGCTCACATTCTGCAGCCCAAGCCCACCGGTCTGGATATGTTCCAAGAGCTTTAAATTGTTTTCAAGATAATGACAACAAAAATGTTGTTCAAATTTCAACATACAAATAAGAGTGCATGGTATTTCTCACCCCAAAGAGATGACACGAGACCTTCACCTTTGTAAGAGATTTACAAGGCCCAGCTTTAACAAATGGCTGGTTTATATATTATTGCAGAACTCCCAGTGTTCTTAAAACACCTAGATACTCAAACAGCCTTGCGTGAATTGGGATGCAGTTAATTTTGATAAACCATCGTGTTTATTTTCCCATTTCTACTGCTGCACAATATATATATATTTTAAGAAACGGTTCATAGGCAGCTGTGTGAAGTGTTACTGTTTTGAATCCTAAATCAAAATAAACTCCTCTTCTGAGAAACATCAGATATTTCTTTGTACACCAAGCTTTTGGAGTCATGCTTTCCAGGGCTACACCACAGAATGCAGAAATACCAAAGGGTTTTTAAAGGGTGTTCTCTGGTTGTGGAGAATCTGGAGGAGAAGGAGAAGTTGGTTCCTTGGAGTAAATGCCTTGGTATAGTTATGTGGCAGACACAGAAATGATGGAAGAAAACAAAATCTTTAAAATGGGGAAGGATCCAGGCCAGATGTCACAGAATAATTGTGGTCATTCTGAGCTTCATCCACAAAATCTTCAGTCAAATACTGAGTTCGTTGCTGCAGCAACACCACTTAGCCAATAGTGGAAATTATGCCATGGATTTTCTATGGTCCAGTATCTAAGACGTGGTTATATCAAATAGGAAGCAGCATTAAAAGTTCTATTTTTGGATTACTTGATTGTGGCTCCCCTTTATCTACCATTTTGTTATTTAGTGATTGCTTTTTTTCCCCTTGTGATAGTAGCAACAGAAAAAAAAAAAAAAAAAAAAACTGCATTCACTGTGAGAATAGAGAAGCAGCTAGACAAACCAGAAGGTCCTGACATTGGCTTGTTGGATAACTCATTGCTTTCTAGAACTTACCTACGCAAGTTCAAGTGTTTCAGAAGATTTGAGTCCACATCTTCCACTCAACAAGGAAATAGCCTAAGCAACCAACCACATGAATTTTCAGAGAAACAATTACTTTTGAAACCCATACTGCCCTTTTTTCTGCTTCACATGGCTTCATTTAGTCTGAAATTAGGTGAGAGAAAAATAATAAGTTCTAGACACAGGAAACACTACTGTTTTGAGTCTTGGGCTCATGACAGTGAATGATTTTTTTGACATTATCAGTCTTTCCAAGCCAGCCTCAGTAGCAACTTGGCTTGAGAATTTGTTTTTATATCCCAGTATGCAATGTTATGTATGCAATATACGCTTCGCTATGTATACAATATACACTTTGCCATGTATGCAATATACACTTAAAATATATCCTAACAGTATCAGGCTAAATCCATGTGTATTCTTTTTCTTATTTATTTCTTAGTTTATTATCATCTCATCATGGTACTAAACAGCATTAGAAGCTCAGTGATTCAGTGCCTGTAAAAAAGGTGAACTAACAAATACTGAGGGCCACTTCTACTTCAAAGCACCTGAGAGTGAAGAGAAAAGGAATAAACGGAAGTAGAGAGAAGAAGCAGGGCTGTTGGCTCCTCTAAAACTACAACCTTTGAGTGCTTCCTGGACATATCACAAGTAGTCAAACAAGGAAAAGCTAGGAAGGATTTATTTGGAGCACCAGACCTAAGAGAAAAGTGGAGGAAGCTTGAGAAAAATTCTCTGGTTTCCAATTGGTTTGATCACATCTACTGCATCGTGGTCCTCAGGGTTTGATCCCAAAGGCTGTTGTACTGTCAGGCAAGTTGGTCGATTTGCAGCAGATCCTTTTTGGTGGAAAAACTCCTGTGGTGTTGGTTGGGATATCCTTCAGGGAACAACAAGGGGTGTCTCACTGAACAGGGACAGTATTCAGAAATTCATAAAGGCCCTCAGAAACAGCTGCTTTTGTCATTTTGTTGGATTGAAGGGCTGGTCAGGTTTCCCACAGTGCGTCATAAGAGGCCAGGGCTTTCTAGCAACTCAGAGACAAAGTGGGTTGGGAAAGAGGTGAGTGGCTGCTGGAAAGAATGGCTAGAGGAGATGAATTGGAGCAGCAACGGTAGTCACTTAGACTTACATGTGGGTTTATGCCTATAGCCAGAGTAGGGAATGTGCAGATGCTATGAGATGATGGAGACCCACAGAGACACAGGGAATGGGGAGGTCCTGTGGTGATTTGAACAGGGCAGGTGGCAGCTCACAAGACAGGGTACTGAGGGTTACTCTTTGCACACAGGTGTTCTTACATTGCTGGTCGCCATTAGATGTGCATGAGCTATGAAGGTTATATGGGAAGGTGCAAAGTCAGATGGGCTAGCTGGAATGTCTGATTTTCAGTCTGGCAAAGTTTGCAGAGGATGCAGCTGGTATCTGTCAGAGGGCTGCTTAATGTGTAGCTGTAACTTGAAAGAATTGCATGAAATGTTGAAGTCCAAATTTGAGTCACGTTATCCATGGATGAGCCTTGTGACCATGGTCTGATGTGCTGGAGAGTATTGTACATACAAAGCCTAGAACAGGCTCTAGGTTATTTTGTTCTCTTATACATGTCCAGGGAAGTATGTGATAGAAAGAATGACCGTATCTGCCTCATCTTGTATTGTTTTTAGCGCTAACAGAAGAAGCTGAACTGATAGTTTGAAGATAGCACTGTGAACACCAACAACCCAGAAGACTGGGGTCTTCTATCCACTAAACAAGCAGAACACCAAAGTGAAGGCATGCTACTGGATCTGTCCACCCCAGAACATTCCTCATCTTCAGTTTTCACAGTAGAAAAAGGATTTATTCAAGCTTTTCTTTTCGCTGAGACTGAATTATGGGTACTCAGAAGGAACATGTGCAAGCTGGGATTTGACTGGAACTCAGAGAAAATTTGAGCTGTTTGTAGGGTCAGAAGCTTTAGGCTGTGAAAGAAATGCTAGAGAGGGCTGGGACTACTAGTGGAGTGTGAAGCTGACATACTTCGGCTGTGTCAGTGTGCCAGTATCACTGTCTAGTGGCTGTCCCATGGAACACAAGCCCCCTCACTGCAGCTAGACTTTATAGATGCACCACGTGCTCAAATAAGGAGTTCTATGTTTTTCAAGTCAAAATTCTTCTTCTCCTGCTGAGGATGATGAAGTCTGTGTATCTGCAAACATGTAGCTCTTGGAGGACAGATGATGTTGTTTTGGTCAGTACAGGAATGAATAAAGGAATTGGCATTTGGTGTAGTTTCCTCTGGATGAGTAAATGCTGAAAGGACTAGATTGGTATTACACTACCCAAAATGAAATCTACTGGTCCAGCTAGGAATAAAATATAAACAAGGTAAAATCTGAATTAAAAGCTGCTAGAGGGAGATAAAAACTGGATAAAATCAGCAGCTCTGTGGACTGAGGACAATCCAACAACAACTCCAGCCCAGCTCCATAAATGTTATTGAACAAGTCTCATGAAGGTGTGTCCTATGTGAATTAGCCTTAAACAAAGAGGACTAAAAATCTTAAGCCTGTTCCTTCTTCTTCCCTGCTGTCTTGGTTTAAAAAGTTGAAAAGTCATGATTAAGTTGGCTGAATTTGTTATTTAATATGTTTTATTTAGTTTGTATCTATGATTTTTAAAATATTTATCATATTTCTAAATAATGGTGACTGTTTTCATAGAAATTGGAGATGGAAGAGACCCAGTAAGTTCATATCCAGTCCATCTCCCCTGCTGCCATGCAGAATTACTCTGCATGTGCATTTTCCAGGACCACCTTCAAACTCATTTTGAAATGTTCTGCTTCCTTGGAGGAGCGGGGATATCTGTGTTCCTTGTGCACAGATCTGGAAATAACTGGTGATGTCCATTCTCATCTTTTCTTTACTTCTTTCCGTCTTCATGCTCTTTGTTCTCATATTCCTTTTTCAGGGCAGGGCTACTCTGCCAGATAAAAGCAGCCTAAGCAATATCATTTGAGCAGTTATTTGTTGAGCAACCTTGGAATAGCCTGCCCTGGGGAGTATGAAAAAAGAAAACAAAAACTCCAAGGTATTTGCTGAATACCAAAGCAGAAGCACACAGAGAGCATTACCCCTCTATTTATCCCAGCCAAGCACACTTTTCTGAAGCTCGTATATTGCAGTAACTTTTCCACAGCAAATTTTGTATTAAAAATGTGATTTATAACTGATGCAGTTCCCTGGTTTATCACTCATTTTTTTGATCTGTAGGTCACATTTGGCCTACTGGGGGCAGCTTAGTGAGCTAGTTATTTTCCTTCATGACAAAGTCATCTTGTGCTTCAGGAGCTAGTTGCGGACAAAACAACAGTTTCATGTCCACATTTTATGACTGCAAAGAAGACTTTCAAGATGCAAAGTAGCCAAGTGGGTGCGGTGATAACTGCCCAGAGTGCTGCCAGTTCAAAATAAAAATTCTGAGCAGTAGGACTTGTTTTCCACATTTCACCTCCAAAGCCTGCTAAGAACTATTTAGAAATCACCCTGGTGAACAGTATTTCTGTTTGCTCACAAATGAAAAGAGACACTTAGCGCGAAAAGATGGGCCACTGAGGACAAAGCTTTCCCATGTTCATACACTGATCTGAAGGCTACATTTACTAGGGTTTGGCTGCCTGCTTTTTTTTTTTTTTTTCCAGACTCCTCCTACATGCTGTGATCTTTATTTCCTCATCATTTTTTATTTTTTTTTTCCTTCAGATATTAGTTCTCTTACTGTCTTCACTTACTTTCACATCTTTTTTTCTTCTCTAAATTTCCAAAGTTTGGTTCGGGAGAGTAAGAGAAAAACTTGCACAAACTGCCCTGTCGTTTGCCTCAGACTGAAGCACAGGGGCAGCACATCCCCCTGATGTGACTGTGACCAGAAAGTCCACAGGTCTGTAAAATGTGATACCCTTTGTGGTAGCCTGCAATTACTGAAAGTGTAGTGTTGGGATGGAGAATTGTCATACCTAACTTCAAAGAAGGCTTCCAAATATCCCGTCAGCACTGACAACGCACACAGAAGATATATGTTAGGATTAAAAACAAACATGTAAACACATTGAAATTAGAAGATTTTGAAGTTACAGCTAGATAGTTTAAGAATGTAGTGTTCTTTGTGTTGCATCCCCCCACTGCTTTTTATGAGGGATGCTTCAAAAGACTGTGTTATTATTTCAGCCCATGACGCCAGAGGTGTTGTTGGTGATATGGCAGCAGAGAAAATGCATAGCTAATAGTGGTGACTATGTAAAAAAATAGCGTTTTTTGTAACTGAGAATTTGCCCTATCAAATAAAGTTATTGTGCTTTTTGTATCTGTTGTAGTTTACACAGAAGTAAACAGAAGGTATTACTTTTGGAGTGACCTATGTAGAATTCCTTTTGGAGGATCTATACACAAGCACTCAAAACTTTCGAAGTCAAATTGAACCTTAACTGCTCTCTTACTTAGAGGAAGCCTCCTGATCTTCCCTTATTTCTTGTTCTTCCTGATCTCCTGCTGCACTTCTGTTAAGAGAGCTTGTCTCTGATGTGCTGTGTTTTCACAGATCTCTAAGCCACAGTCACACAGGCTTACTTTTCAGTCTTTTCCATCTCCCTTCTCTTGTAATTTCTGTTTCATCATTATTTTGTATATTAGGATCTACACCAAATTTGTAGTATTTCAGAAAATTTACACTCTGAAAAATTAACAGCCTTTAAGAACAGTAGAATCTTAGTTAACTCACATATGCATACAAAAAAAAAATTAGAATGCTGATTATTTAAAAAGTAAATTCTTTTTTTCATATAATTGCAGGCATGAGTAGATTTTGACAGATTGGCTTGGGTGCGGTACGGGTTTTATGTTTGGTTTTGGTCAGTTCAGGTATTATCTGTCTAGATAAACATTAACTGAGAGGTGAATCTTAAGTACAGCTGCTATTGTGGTTAATTATTTATGATGATTAAGTTTAATAGCTACTTTTTCCTACAATCTTTTTAAGTGAAAGTTTTTACTGTAGAAAAGGTTGAATGCTAATGCACTCTTCTATATAAATTACAGATGTCTACCTTCCTACAAAATGGTTGATGTTCTCCTGTTCTCTAATATCAGTCATCAGATGAAGAACTGTCAGTGCAAATTGTGATCCGTAATGTGGATCTTTTAAGATATTCAACATATAACATGTAACAGAAAGTAACTGAAAGCATATGGCCCTCTCACAAGATCTAAACAACTCCCTGGGGGTGATTGTCTCAGCGTAGCAGAGAGGGAGCATGGGGCACTTTTGCTCTTAATCAAGGTACATTCAATAAGGACATTAAAATTTGGTTGAAAAATCTTAAAAACAGGATTAATCTAGTTCTCATTACCTGCTTAGATTCACACAAAATGTCCTACCTTAGTACTTTCACTCATGTATTCACAGCAGTTCAATCTCTTCAGTTGTTTTTGGATTATTCGTGGTAAGAAATCCGCATACATTTGAGCATGTATTCACCACTGTGTATTCCTGATCTGCTATAAAAGCAGCTGGAAATCTCAGCGGATATGTGCAGAAAATTGGGTATCTTCTGCCTTCATGTTTAAATGACTATGACAATAGATGGAACTGGGTATACAATGGAAGTGTTCTCACTTTAAGACGGATGGTCCTAAAACTGGAGATGAAAAGGAAAAAGGACACAAGAATTACCAAAGGTTTTGAAAAAATGCCTCATTGGAAATTTGAAAGAAACAGATTAGTTTATGAAAAAGGGAGGTATGAGCTGATCACAGAATCGCAGAACTATAAACTCATAGAATGGCTTGGATTGGGTGGGGCCTTAATGATCATCCATTTCCAATCCCCCTGCCATAGACAGGATTGCTATTCACAAAATCTGGTTACCCAGGGCCCCATCCTGCCTGGCATTGAATGCCTGCAGGGATGGGACATCTACAGCTTCTCTGGACAGCTTGATTCAGTGCCTCATCACTCTCTGAGTAAAAAGATTTCCTCATAATATCTAATCTAAATCTCCCCTCTTTTCCTACCGCTGTCAGACCATGGAAAACTTCAATCTCCCTCATGTCTATAAGCTCCCTTTATGTACTGGAAGGCTGCAGTGACGTCTCCCCACAGCCTTCTCTTCTCCAGGCTGAACAAGTCCACCTTCCTCACCCTTTCTTCATAGGAGAGGTGCTCCAGCCCTTTGATCACCTTCATGGCCTTCCTCTTGACCTGTTCCAACAGCTCCACGTTGTTCTTGTGCTGGGGACCCCAGGCCTGGGTACGGTATTTCAACATAGTAGGAAAAGAAGAGTTAATAGAACTCTTCATATCCATATATTATGGTAGTGAAGCATAGAGTACCTAAACTCATTTGTTTGGTGTTCCATGTGAGGCAAAAAGAGACTAGTATGCTCTTGACTCCTCAGAAATGGACAGACACAGATATCAATTTGCTTGTATTTACCAACAAACACCTAAAACTAGAAAAATATGTTATTTATTGGAATTTGAATTTAAACTGATTCAAGCTTGAAATCAAGTAAATTTTGTTGATGAACTGTTCTCAGAAAAATTACCAAAAATTGCTGGTACAATCTCCTGCAATGAAAATCTTTTTTCAAACCTACATTTTATTATTTTTTTTCCTTGCCTTTATTTATTTATTTGATAGCCAGAACTTTTATTCCAAACCCAACTCTCTATTACAAAAGAGATCAAACTACTCATTTGCAATTCTTATTCCTGTCTTTATTATCTCCCACCCTCTGAATTTATGGCTTTATTACAGTATTGTTTGATCATCGATCTTAATGAAGTTCTCATTAACCACCTCTCTTCTCCGGTGAAATGGCCACACAAATGGTTCAGCCATTACAGAATAAATCCAGTCATTAAAGAAAGGAAATAATTAATCTTGTCTCTGTGCCACAGCTACTAATGGGATGATATAGTATATGTAATGTACATAAGAAAGTACATTCTGTTTCTTTGTTGAACATTAAGTGTAATTTTAAATGTTGCAATGATATCGTAACTACATTTTGTCACATAATTCTCTGCCCTTGCCATCACTTAGAATATACTTCTTGGCCGGAGTGAGTCTTCAGGTTTTTGTAGACAATAACACAGAATTTTCTTGGTATTTTTTAAATACACAGTTATCTCTCAATTTTTACATCTGAGAAGGAAGTGAAGAATATTATCACATTTAGCTATATATCCTCCCAGATGTCTTTTTCTATATCAGCCTTGTTAGTTTCTATGACAAAATGTCTCAATTAAAGAAGCATTTGTTTTCTCAGAAAGTTCTTTACTCCAAAGACCCACTTCGTTGAGTTTTGCCTCTTTTTGCAAATAGAATTCAACTCATTTGAATTAATATCCATATTCAGTATTGTTGAGATTAGTTTCAGATAGTTACAAGAATGAGTAACTCCACAAAGGCTCTCTTTCTTCTGTTAGGCAGTGATTTATTAGACAGATCTTTAGTGCTGGATATTTGAAAACCATTTTCCATCTTACCAACTGTGATTTGGTATAATCATGGTAGGAGTTTGTTTACCTCACTGTCTGTCAGTGACTGGACAGCTTGACTTACTGATTTCATAGCCTCACCCACTTCTCTGCTTGATAGCTGATTTGGCAAGTAGGTCACTATTGAAATAGTATAAGGGTAAATCCCTTAAATAAGGGTTAAGATAGACATATTATTATGGCACAAATCATTCTGGATGTTTATCAGAGAAAAAGGGCCTGACAAGATACACAGATTAATATTATGTATTACCAAACATTCTGGTCTTTTGTAGCCAAAAAACATAGTATACCAGACTTACCTACTTCATTGTCTGTAGCTAAGACTTCAAAAACTTCCTAGTAGAATCACAAAATTAAGACATTCTTACTTTTCTCCCTTGGCCCCAAACACTCAATCACGTTCCCATTCACTCTTCTCAGCTGTTTAAGTATGTTTGTGGGGATAGACAAGGAGCTGAGGAGTTCATCTGAATAAAGAAGCCCAATTAAACTCTTTTTAAAAATCATTATAATTTTTTATTTTAATCCTGTTCCCTGTACAGGTAGCTCTTGCTTAGCAGTTCTGAGAAAGCATCTGTAATGGCCTTTCAGTTCAAAAGGCTCCTATTCTTTGTATAATTAAGTTTCAATCAGACATGAATTCATGTTTTCACTTCTCAGTGCTCACCTCATATTTCTAGGAATTTGGTTAGAAGTACTGATCTAAGTGCAATTATAATCCAGTTACTTTACTTATTACACATTTTCAACTCTGAAAGTACGGTAAACACTTTACACTTATTTGTTATAACAAAAGGTCAGCAATCAGTATCATCACTTGTATTCCAAACTGGGATGACTGAATAATACTACTCAGAGATGAGATCTCACTTAGTATTCTGGAGTCTTAATATTTTAATTCCACCTTTTTTTTTTTTTTTTAAATATAATTAATCGGTAGTACTCCTAACATAGTTTCTTGTGTTTTTTATT